>PVHT020000061.1:10075106-10115666 GCA_004024745.2 Catagonus wagneri
ACTAAATGAGTCTCATGTCAGTTTCCTTCCTGAGCAGATGAAGCCCCTGCTCCCATCCCGGGACCGCTCTGCTGTTAAAGCTCTCCCAAGTCTCCACGTTGTGAGGCCAGGTTCTCCCGCATAACAGGAAGATAATAAACACTGGGAAATACGATGCACAGAGTATTGGATCCTGACAGCCTCCTGCACTGGTCTTCGTGTCTCCATCTAATCCATCCTCCATCCAGGAGTAAATGATCTTTTTAAAAGGAAAGCTTAGACACCTCGTCCTCCCGCGAAAATCTTTCAGCGCCCTTTCAAAATTTCACACAACAGAGATCAAACATTTTAACATCGGTCACAAAGCCGTCGGTGATCTGCTTTCAGCCTCTCCAGCCTCACCTTCCCGCTGGAGTCAAGTCCTTCCCAAGCCGCAAATCTACATTCCAGCCCTTCGCAGTTCTCTGAACAGGAAGCCGTTCCTTCGCTCTGCCTTTTGCTCACACTGTCCCTTCTGCTATGAGGGTCTCTCCCCAGGCGGGTCTGCCAGGCGGCTCAACCGCACTCTTTGTACATCCTCCCAACCAAAACTTCATCTGTGAGGTCCACCCTGACGTCTTCACATTTCCTCCGAACTCCTGCGGCATCTTAAGCCTGTTGCCATGGTGCCCTTATCACGTGGCCACGTGGACCACGTGACGGCACACTGCATGCTCTAATGACAGGTCTGTCTTCCCCGACTCTTCAAGTAAGCACCCTCAGTACCGCAGCCAGCCTCGGCACTTTACAAAACATGTGCTCAGTGAACACTTCCTGCGTGGAGTTCCCTCCGTGGCTCAGTGGTTAACGAATCCGACTAAGAACCATGAGGTTGCGGGTTCGATCCCTGGCCTTGCTCAGTGGGTTAAGGATCAGGTGTTGCCGTGAGCTGTGGTGTAGGTTGCAGACGCGGCTCGGATCTCGCGTTGCTGTGGCTGTGGCAAAGGCCGGCGGCTACAGCTTCTGTTAGACCCCTAGCATGGGAACCTCCATATGCTGCCCATGCGGCTCTACATAAAAGGCAAAAAAAAAACACTTCCTGCGTGAATAAAAGTGCTTCCTATAACTTTTCACCCAAACTCTAGATGCTAAAGGTAGGTAAAAAGCCACCACCCACTAACTTAAAAGTTGAAGAAAAATTCCAATGTCTTTCACCTATGAGATAAATTTTAGACTTGTTCTCTATCTGTGGTTCCCATGACAGAACGCTAAATGGTTTAGTGCTCGGGTTGAAAAAAAAAATTCTCTACTTTGACCTTGCTCTATTAAACAAACTATAAATATATAGCATTTAAACAGATACCACCAGTGCTAGACAAGTATTAGAATTTGGCCAATGAGATCTTGCTTTAAAGTTGGAAAGCTTTCTAGCAGAAAAATTCAGAGGGAGGACGCAGGTCTCTAGAAATTTCCACAAAGTCATGACCTTCCCACCACTTCCAAAGGAGTCTCTGTCTGTGCTGATAACATCTGCTTATATGCCGATGCTGGAAAAAAAAAACCAACAAATGTCTTACAACTGTATCTGTGGTAAGAAGAAAAATGTCCCCGGCAGAACAGTGATCAGAGTATGCAAAGGTTACTATTGAAAGAAAAGCCTGCCAGGACCAAAACCCATGTCCGCCAACATATTCAAATGCTATTCAGTGAAACTGCTCACTAGTAAGTTTCAAGTAATTGGGGACAAAGAATTAAAGGAGATGCTTTATGTATTAAGAAACATTGAGAGAGTTCCTGCTGTGGTGCAACAGGATCAGCAGCGTCTTGGGATCACTGGGACACAGGTTTGATCCCTAGCCCAGCAAGGTGGGTTAAAGATCCAGTTGCTGCAGCTGAGGCTTAGGTCACACCTACAGCTTATATCTGCTCCCTGGCCCAGGAGCTCCATATGCCGTGGGGCAACCAAAAAGAAAGAAAAGAGAAGAAAAGAAGAGAAAAGAAAACAAAAGAGAAAAGAAAAGATTAGCCTGTCACATTTGTCCTCCTCTTTTAGTCATCCTTCTAAAAATGAGGTTTTCTTTAACATTCAGAGGGCCAGGGCAAGCACTGGAGGGAGTGCTGAATCTTCTTCATTCTTAGTGCCTAGCTCAGCGGCCATCCTCTGGAAAGCTGCTATATCTCCAGTTACTGAACAAAACCAGAAACTTTCATTTAGAGAACACACTTTACACTTTAAAAAATCTCTTTCTAAAGAAAATCACAAACTTGGGGAACAGACTTGTGGTTGCCAAGGGGGCGGGGGAGGGGGGGAGGGGTGGGAGGGAATGGGGATAACTAGTGCTTTAATGATGGAATAGCAAGGAGCTCCAAGTGTATTGCACGGGGAACTATATCTAATTACATGTGACAAATCCATATATGTACATGTAACCGGGTCACCACGCGGTGCAGTTGGAAAATCTGACAGAAATCTGTAAACCAGCTATAATGCAAAAATAAATAAATAAATAAATAAATCTCTTTCTACGTCTGAGCTCTAATTATAAAGCATTTCTAATTTACTGATTTCTGAGCAGGGTAAGGCCCTACTGTAAACAGTTCACAATTAGGTAGCTAGATACAACGGCCAGGACTCAGGTACCTAGTACCGCTCTCCACGCACCTCTGGCCACTCCAAGGTCAGAGGATGACATGACATCTTTCTTGCTTTCCCCGACATCTCAAAGGCCCTGGGACATCCTCACAACGTTTTGCTCAAATCGATAAAGAAACATGGGAGAAAAAATATCCCAGGGGAAAACCGCATCTAAGTTGAATTTTAGAGGATCCTTTCCTCTTTATTTTGAACCCGGGTGCTAGCCACTAAGGAAGGCTGTCTCTGAGCTCCACATTTACAAAATAAACGTGAAAACTGCTGGACCTAGAGATTATCACACTAAGTGCAGTAAGTCAGACAGAGACAAATATCATATGACATCACCTATATGTGGAAGCCAAAAAAAAAAAAAAACCGTACAAATGAACTTACTTACAAAACAGAAACAGACCCACAGACACAGAAAAGGAGCTTACGGTTACCAAAGGGAAGTGTGTGTTGGGGGGGAGGAATAATTTAGGAGTTGGGAGCAACAGATGCACCCTACCACATGTAAACTAAATAAACAACCGGGATTTACTCTATAGCACAGGGAATTATATTCAATATCTTGTAAAAACCTACAATGAAATAGAATAAAAAAAAAAAGAGCGTGAACACACACATATATAGGTGTCTAACTGAATCAGTTCGGTGTACATACACCTGAAACTAACACAACATGGTAAACCAATTATTCTTCAACAAAAAAAAAGTAAAGAAAAAAGACAAAGAGAAAACGGAAAAATAAATATAATAAATAAATACGAAATTGCCAAAAATATATGACAAATGTTCCAGACTTCTGTAAAGTCTGGAGAAGCGTTCACGGACCCACCAAACACAGTGCGTCTTTGGTCTCCGCCTAGGACGCTACTGCTAAGCCATGGAGAGTGTCCACTTGTAACACCTGACGGTGAGGAAACCAGGCCCTGAACGGTAATTCCTGCCAGTTCACACATTCTAAGACCCAAAGGCAGGCAGTGCGCCCTCTTCTTTCACAGCAGAGTTTTGCCCATGACGACAGTCCGACCTGAAGCGGGGGAAGCACCAATATTCTATCTTTCCCACCAGGCCTTCCGAGATGCCGGCAGGATTACAGATTTCGGGGGGGCCCGGGATCCTGGAGCCGGGGGACAAGAAGAAGAAGGGCGGAGAGGGAAACGGCATGGTGGTACAGTGGGTCTCCTTCTCTTGTTCAAGCCTTAGAAGGTCCTGTTGAAAAATCTACAGATAAGCATCTTAAATCACGGTAAATTACACACTGCAGGCTGGTGACTCGGTCATGGAAAATTATGACGCTACGTGATGTCTCATTTGTTGTGCTGAAAACAAATGTAAATAAATTACTGGGAGAATCTCATTTACATTTAGAAATTCATCCTGATGCATGACATGACTACCGATTTTTTTTTTTTTTTTAACAGACACTTTGAGAAGAAATGCCACTCGTTAAACCCGGATCATGAGGATCATGGCATGAGTCTGACTGGGTGCAAGTTTTTCAAAACAAGGAAAACCCACCCTTTCACGAGTAGAGACACCCAGCCCCAGCCCTGCCCCCGGCCCACCCCCCAACATACAGGGGAGGAGAAGCAGCTTTAAGCTCACGGTTGTTCCTCGGTTTCTTGGCTTTTTGCTTTTGTTTTTGGGTTTTTTTTTTTTAAGTTTTATGGAAGTCTAGTTGATTTACGTTATGATAATTTCTGCTGTTCAACAAAGTAGTTCAGCTCTACACGGACACACACCCATTCTCCTTCAGATTCTTTTCCCACATAGATGATCACAGAACACTGGGTACAGTTCTCTGTGCAGGACAGCAGGACAGCAGGTCCCCGTCGGCCAGTCATCCCATATTATCTGTTTCTAATGCCCCACGGCTGCCATTCAGAGAGGACACTCCTGATTCACGGCCGTGGGACGAGCTGGTTACCCGGTAGTGGAGACAGTTCGTGGTGAGCCACTCACACTCCATAACCCCATTCCGCCCGTGACCTCAGGCTGCTGGCCGGGCTTAATGGGACAGAATGGAGCTAACTGACTCCTGTAGGGATCAAACCCATGACTGATCTCATTAGCCCTCCTCTTTGACCAACCGAGCTGCAAAGCCACGGAATCGCACTGGCTAGGAAGTGGCCATCAGGTGTCTCGGGTGCCTTGAACTGAGATGCAGCGGACCTGAAAAGGCAGATATCAAACCCAGGAGACTGATAGGATCTGAGCAAGAAAACCTTGAAGGTTTTGGGGTCTGGGGCGGGTGGCCAGCAGGCTTGCCGCCATGCGTAGTTTATCGCATCTTCTCCTGAACAACTCTGTCACGTCACCAGGGCCGCAACAAGGACGTATGAACTGGGGACAAAGTAACTGCACGCTGAATGCCAGGAGAGCAAATCAGGAGAGCAAAAACTTGCCCAAAGTTTTGAGAACCCTTATATATAGCCTAAAAAGCGACAGCTACATGACTAGACTATTGTCCCTCGTGGTCCCTATATTCCATCAGCGTGGCCCAGCATTCTCTGCAGATCTTCCATCCACCCTCGATGCGATCAAACATCCCCACGCCCTGCCTTCTAAGGGACGGCCTGGGACTCAGTCTTCCTTTTTTCCTTGCAGCTGTGACTGCGCTTACTTTCCAGCCGTTAACTTTCTTCCCATCTCTTTGCTTTTCCCCCAACTGTACAGAGATATTTCAAAAAGTTGTAGTGTCTGGCTTTCCAACCCACAAGGGTGAACTCCACCATTTCCTAAATAGGGCTATGATGACCAGCTCGGTCTCAACCTCAGCAGAATATTTACATAAGCTTGAAAAGGTCTGCGAGTTTATTGGTGAAGGGAAAAATAAGCAGGCCATGAAATAATTATTTTTCATTGTGCCCTGCCAAAACCGTTCAGCCAAAGGCTAAATTGAGCTGCTATTGTGATTATTTGAACAGTGGAGCCAAAAGTCTTTGCTGCAGAGCAGCCCAGCTGTCCTAAATTTTGTTCTGATGGCTAGTTTTCATTCTGGCTCAGACCCTGCCAAAAAAAAAAAAAAAGTCCCCAAAATAGGCCGGTGGAAGAGTGACTTTATCCAGACCCACTTCAATTACAGATTTAGGGCCATTCGGAGAAGCTGATTATTAACAAACCACTTCCTGAAACTGTTATGACAAGATTCCCATATGCAAATGGCCCCGCTGCTCATATGCACACAGTGAGGCGAGGAAATCAGGAACAAAGGCTTTCCGGATTGAATGATGGCCCTTTCTTTTAATGCTGATTGTACTTTATGGCCAATGAGTTCTTCCCAGGGGTCCTCAAAGCTGGGAGGCTGCAGCAACAGCAGGTCCCCCAGGCTGGCTTCCTGGGGGCACTGACTCCAGGCTGGGGGGCACCTTGACAGGTCTGTCTAGTGACTGAAGGGTGTCACGACTGAGTCAAGCGGCTTTCAGAAGCACCGTAAGCCCCTCAAAGGGCCTTGGCAAGCAATGTCAACTCTGCCTGTTCAGCGCGGAGCCGCCCGGATCTGGAGCAATACCTGCCCTTTGTAGGCACTCAACAGATCCATGTCAGGTGAAAGAAAGCAGGCAGGCTTGCTGACAGTCCAGTGCGATGAAGCTTATAAGTCTGCTGCACATTCCAAATAAATATTCCTTTTGTGTGTTAGGACGGACACATGTGGGGACACTGACTTAGGGTGGGGACACAGAAAACCGCCACATCAGTCATCTTTTCTCTAACCCTAACTTCTTTTGGCTTCAGCCAAGAGCCATTCCCAGTAGAGAAAAGTAGCAGATGCACTGGGTTTTTCTTTCTTTCTTTTCCTTTTTTTGCTTGTTTGTTTCTTTTTATTTTGTTTTGTTTTGGGGGACTGCACCTGCAGCATTTGGAAGTCCCCGGGCTAGGGGTCAAATTGGAGCTACAACTGAGGTCTACACCACAGCCACAGCAACACCAGATCCGAGCCATGTCTGCGACCTACACCACCGCTCACGGCAAGGCTGGATCCTTTAACCCACTGAGAGAGGCCAGGGATCGACCCCGCAACCTCATGGATACCAATCGGGATCTTAACCACTGAGCCACAAGGGGAACTCCACAAGATGCAGTGTTTTAATTTCACACATCATTCTATCAAAATGGACAGTAGCCTTGACAAACAGAAACCAGAGTGTCTCTCAAGAACCTCCTAAGATTTTCTTGCAGCTTCCCTCTCAATGAATCTTAAGGAACGGAACCAGCTGCCATTGTATCACCATTTCAGGTGGACCGATAAGGCCCATCTGGAGGGTACATGAGGATAAACAGAAGCCCAGGAACCCAAAGAAAGGCCACCCAGAAAAGCTCTGGGGTTTCCCTGAGACCCAAGTCGCTCCCACTTCTGGTAGAGCCAGGCTGCTCCATCCTGACGCAGTTCATCAAGGCAGGGCCAGAGCTTAGAGACACTGAAATCACCAGCAAGGGGGAGGGTGTCCTTGCCATTTCTTAAAGCTACTTGGAAGAAAAGCAAAATCCCCACAGGAGCTAATTTCCAGTCCTATTAATGTCACGTCGGTTACAATGTTAAAGTCATTTCTACCCATATTTAAACAACCCCGGCAACTCCCTTTTTTGTGATGTTTTCTGGGCACAATTCCAAGAACGGGGATTTCCTTCCTGGGCATTGGTTATGGCACGATTTACCCCCCTGTCCGCCCATCTCCCCATCCCTGGTACCCAAACTAAAGGCTGCGGTGGAAAAAAGGAATAGTTAGCCTCCTGGTAAAGATGATAAGGACCAACTCAGACAAACAGCAGCTCTCCTAACTAGTCTGTCCTAACTAGTTCTAGATCAACCTGTGAAAAAGAACATGCATGGGGAAAGATCAGTAGATAGTCCATCTTTCAAGAGAGATGGTTGCTAGGAGACACGGTCAGGATGCTCAAGTTATCAGGAACCTGAGAGATGCATTCGGAAAACAAAATGATTTGGTGACTAATGGTGGGGGCGTAACCGTATCTGGTTTGCAAGGAAATGTTAGTGCTCCACATACTTCAGGCTAAGACAGGTGTCTTGTCTTCGTCATGGCTGCTTCACGACACCACCTAGGGCCAAGAGGGACCTTGGCGATCCCCCACGATGATACCCCCTCCAACTGCCACGAAGAAAAGAGATGGAGACGTGAGCATGATTCATTCACCATCAAATGCAATTTTGTTCTTGATTCTTTTTTTTCAAAAAACTTAAATTGAAGTACAGTGGATTTACAACGCTGTGTTCATTTCTGCTGTACAGCAAAGTGGTTCAGTTATGCATGTATATACATTCTTTTTTTAGATTCTTTTCTGTTATGGTTTATGATAGGACACTGAATAGAGTTCTCTGTGCTATACAGCAGGATCTTGTGGTTTATCTCCTCCACGTATAACAGCTTACACCAGCTCACCCCAGCCTCCCATGAAGGATGGAGTGGGGGGGTTGGGGTCAGCAGATGTGCTTGATTCTTAATCTCTATCTTCTTCTCTCTGACCCATCGTTCCTTTTATGCCTCTCCATCCCTACTGACCCATTTCAATATTTATCATCCTCTCCTTCTCGCTGTGACTTAGATCTTCCTTCCCAGCAGCTGTGAGAATGATTTTAAAAACCTAAGATGTACGCAGCATGTATGACGCTAGGAACTATGCTGAGTGCTTGAATATTCAGAACCTCTTTGAACTTTTACAGCACCCCTAGGAGGTAGGTACTATCATGATCCCATTTTATTCTAGATGAGCAAACTGAGGCGTAGAGAGATGAGGTAACTGGCCCAAAAGTACTCAGTCAATTAGCAACAGAGATATACTTGAAAACTGGAAGACAGGCTTCAAAGACCTTGCTTTTAGTCATTACACATATTGCCTCGACTACTAAATGTAAATGTGTACTTATGACGGCCCAGCCATTGTGCCAAGACTTTATGTACCCTGTTTCACGTATTTCTTGCAACCACTATATGAGGCATTTAATAACCTCTTCCCAGAGATGCCAATGTGGTGTAGTGGGCTAAGAATCTGCCTACAGCTCCTCAGGTCTCAAGTTCGATCCCCAGTCCAGTGCAGTGGTTTAAAGGATCTGGTGTTGCTGCAGCTGCCGCTTGGCTTCTGTCCCTGGCCTGGGAACTTCCATACGCCGTGGATGTGGCCGTAGAAAAAGGAAAAAAAAATCCTGCAGTAACCTCCTTCCCACTTTATGTGAAGCAACTGAGGCATGGAGCATTACAGAAACATACCCGAGGTCACTTCTTTAGGAAGAAATGGCAGCAGATTAGGAGCCAGGTACCCTGACTATGGAGCCTGTCCTTCCAAAAGGGCTCTGACCTTCCCCATCAGAAGGCCTGGGGGACCAGAAAAGAGCCATGCCTGGTGGGTCCTGGAGTCCGGGGAGTCATCGGGCTCAAAAAAGTCTTTAGAAACCTAGGAAACAGGGGGAACACATCCCTATTAAGAATTATCTAGGACGTCTTCCTACAGAATGGTTTTTGCCAGTTTTAGTTATTAAAAATACAAGCTCAATAGGGTGATGGCTATTTGGAATAAACGTGGCCAAAAATAAATCTTTTTTAAAATCCTAAATAACATCCGTTGAGGGCTTTGATTCTAACTCCCGGGTCAATCAGTAAGTACTGTGTAAACAGTATATGCACGAGAAAAGTAACTCAAGCGTTTGTGGTCAAGAATGGAAGAGAAAGCCAAGAAGGTCCACAGAGAATCGGAAATTCCATTTCGGTCATTTTCAAATGCTGATGTTTTCCCATCACCCACTGAAGATGTTCACCAGTAAAACAGCGATCCCTACAAGCTCGAGCTCTCATCCTTGCCCAGACCTTCAGGTAGGAAGTTCCAAACGCAGTCCACGGTTACTTTACACAGAAACCCAGGATCAAGACATTCGATGTGGGGAGTTCCCTTCATGGCTCAGTGGTTAACGAATCCAACTAAGAATCATGAGGTTGCGGGGTCGATCCCTGGCCTTGCTCAGTGGGTTAAGCATCCGGCGTTGCCGTGAGCTGTGGTGAAGGTTGCAGACGCAGCTCGGATCCCGCGTTGCTGTGGCTGTGGCGAAGGCCGGTGGCTACAGCTCCTGTTAGACCCCTAGCTTGGGAACCTCCATTTGCCGCGGGTGCAGCTCTACATAAAGGCAAAAAGACAAAAAAAAAAAAAAAAAAAAGACATTCAATGTGGGAGGAGGAGGATACAACTGCGGTCGAGTGTCCTGAAAAACTGGATGAATGCGTATGACGCTCATCCATCTAGAGAGAGTGCCACATCATTGTCCTAGAGGTCCCCAGCCTGGAAAAGCACCGACAGGAGGCTGTAAGGCTGTAAGACCATTATATCACCACAGTCACAGCAGGACAATGTCATTTGGATTTCCTGTTCTCCCTTTTACACGTTATTCAGTTGTAATAAGACAGGGCTTCGGAGGAGAGAAGACATAGCTGAAAAAGGACAATTCTTATTAAATGATGAAGAGCTAAGCCTGCAACTCCCAGCAGAGAACAACTTCTGCCCCACCGCCCCACCGAGTTCAGCCATGCGTGGGGATCTAACCCCTTAACTTTAGTTGCCCGACCTCACCTGAGGCCCTCGGAGCCCCCGGGAACTTGCAGCATCTCGTGATCAAATCCCTACCTGAGCTGGAGGCATAAGAAGATCCCTGACCTTTGACCTGTGAGAGATCAGCCACTAGAGGCCCTCGCGGTCACCCCCTCCGCAACCCAAGGACGCGACACAACCTCTTTCCCTTTAAGGCCAAGAAAGAGATGCCAGAAATGCCTCGTTTCAAGTAAACCCGGGAAAGAATCAGAACCAAACCGGCCACACTTATTGGAAGACTCAGCAAATGGCAAGAGTCTTCAAGACCCCGCTCCTGGTTAGTTAGGAGGATGGCAAGTGCACACTCACTCAAGACGGCCCCCGGCTTCCCCAAGAGTTATGGGTTCAGGGAAGGCCAGGGCTTCAGCCAAAGGGTTAATGAACAGCACCTCCGCCCTGAGCTGGGCTGAAATCCTGTAATGTTTTACATGTGACAACACGTGTGGCTATCACGTGGGGGGTGGCGGGGGGAGGTCTGATTTGGAGGCCAATTAATGTGTAGCCTTTTCTAGCAAATCCGCCTAAGGGATCAGTACCCCCCACCCCAGAGTTCAGTTGAATATTAACAGCATTAACTTTGCAGGCTGCAACGTCCTGTTACACACAAACAGCCCACAGTGCCTTACGGATGGCTTACTCCACAAAGACCGTTCCAAGCAGAGGCCCACGGCTGGAAAACTGTGTTCCTTCCAAAGGGGTGCCCTCTCTGCCAACCCTGGCTGAGACCCAAGAGCAAAAGAGCCCAGTCCAGGGTATTAGTGCTTTTACCCAACAGCCGGAATGCCTCTGACCAGCCAGCACCCCTTCCTTAACTAGGTCTTCTCTGGAGCAAGTCCCCCCAGGATTATCTGAAAAGATGCATCCTGAAAACTAAGAATTTGGAACGTTCCACATAAAATTTTTTTTTAAAATCACCCAACCCGACTAGTATCCATGAGGTTGTGGCTTCGATCCCTGGCCTTGCTCAGGGGGTTAAGGGTACAGCGCTGCCGTGAGCTGTGGTGTAGGTGGCAGACACGGCTCAGGTCTCCCATTTTTGTGGCTGTGGTGTAGGTCGCCGGCTACAGCTCCTATTTGGCCTCTAGCCTGGGAACCTCCATATGCCGCAGGTATGGCCCTAAAAAGACAAAAAAAAAAAAAGTCACCCAACCCAAAGGCCACCTGTCCATCCTGTTCCCAAAACATAAGGTCCCCAAGAACAACTTCTTACTGCCCGTAATAATTCCAGAGAAATCACAAGAGGACAGTTCCATCACTGCCCTGGCACACAGAAAGGACAGCCTAAAACTTGAACCCATGTGACGAACAGAAGTATTTACTCACCTGCAGCTCAGTGGCAGGCACGCTTTAGGAAGGATGGGCTCACCAGAACCCCACGGGGGACCCTCTCTCCCTACACTCTAGGTCCTTGTTACGCGCATTCCTTTTTCTTTTCAACTGGGCCTATGTATTTACGTACTTATTTATTTTTTCTTTGGCTGTGCCCATGGCATGTGCAAGTTCCCAGGCCAGGGATCAAACCCACACCACAGCAGCCACCGGAGCCACAGCCGTGACAACGCTGGATCCTCAACCTGATGAACCTCAAGGGAACCAACCCCGCTGCTTGCACAGCTTGAGCCTTTACAGGTCACCCTTATAGAGCGGGGTGTGGCGTAATTAGAAACCAAGTTAAATCTGAGGGTCTGGAAATGTCACCATTTCATAATGCCGTACTCTTAATTGTTCCTGTCGGTTAGCAACGAAATGATGTTGTCTAGAAATGGAGACAAACAATAGATTTTAGCATTTACACAGGAACTGAAACTGCAAGCGGAGAGCCGCAAACCACACCATTATGCTGGAATTAAAGCCCGATGTGAAAAGAAAATGTTTCACTCCCAGCCATCAGTAGCCCACCAGGCAAAAAGAATCTACTCAACAGATCGAAAGGCACGTGGAACAAGTAAGATGGCAAAGCTTGGGCCCCGAGGTCAGGATGGAATTTTGGAAAACCCCAGGCATGGGAATACGACATAATAACGCAGACAGAGAACAATACGGCACTACGCTTGCCCTTTAAGGGTGAAACGAATGAAAGACCCCTTCGCAGTGGACAGTGCCATTCATGCATAATGGTTCTGTCGGTTTAGCCTTTCTCTGATCTTCCTGCCTATCAAGTTTTTTTAAACTCATGTCTTACTATCAGAGTTGGGAAAGAAAACAAGCAACCATCAATTGATGATCATCCCCATTTTCTAGAAATTATTACAAGAATCACAAATATTCAAAGGATGAGCAGAGTTGGCCTTGCATTTTCCTCTGGGTCCTACAACTAAAATTTCTATAACACCCTCTGCACCCCTGCAGTGGCCATCGGTGCCTGTAACCTTCTCTGAGCATCTACCAAGGGATACAGACTTAGACAACAGCATCTGATTTCAGCTTTTTGGAAGGGATGAATTCAGCCTTATCACCATCACCATTCCACAGACAGATCTAGAAGGTCCTGAAACAGCCATGGGGGAAGCGACCAGAGGACATGGTGCCAAAGGACTCATCGGCTATGAAGGCTCTGCGGAAAACAGAAAGACTAAGAGGCCCCACATGGGAGGCAGAAACTTTATTTATAAACGCAGGAACCATGGTCAGCAGACACAAGCCCCACATCCCTTCTGGAGACAGACTTGGCAGTAATGGTTGCCAAGTTCAGAAGAGGCCTGAGCTTTGCCTATTGAGCTAAATTTGCAAAACCATAAAATCTCTAGTGAAAATGATTCCTCCCAAGAGAAGAGTGGGAGAAACTTCTGGGTTGAATTTAGCATCTTTAGGAAGAGCAAATTTCAGGAGTTACTCATCACTATTGCCTCACAAGCAGGGTACCTGACAGAATGAAACCAGAGAAGAATATTTTCCAACTCCTGGAAGTTAGCACAGAATGCCAAAAAAAAAAAAAAATATATATATATATATATAAACATATATAATATTATAATATATATTAATATATTTATATACATAAATATATACTTAATGGGTTTGTGCACATACCTAACAAGATGAGAATATGGCACCACTGGTCACATAGAGAAGGTGATGACCCTGCCTAGGCTTTATTCTGCCTTCTTGAATTAAAAGAGCCTCTTCACAGAGCTCCCATTGTGGCTCAGTGGGTTAAGAACCTGACTATTATCTATGAGGACTCAGGTTCGATCCCTGGCCTCCCTCAGTGGGTTAAGGATCTGGCCTTGACGTGAGCTGTGGCGTAGGTCACAGACACGGCTCGGATCCGGTGTTGCTGTGGCTGTGGTGTAGGCCACCGGTGCTGCTCCAATTCAACCCCTAGCCTGGCAACTTCCATACGGCCCTGAAAATAAAAAAAGGAAAAAAAAAAGCCTCTTCATTCACAATAATTTTCCAGGCCTTGCCTTGAGAACTTACCAAGTATCTGGCACCCTACGCCCCTGCTTCCTGAAAATCCAGGGTTGCATCAAAAACCGCATTTAGCCATCCCTACATCACAACACAGGACCCTTCAGAAAAATACCCTCTTACTCTTTAATTCAAAAGTAATTGTGCGTCACTAGGGCTCGGAGTTTAAAATGAATTCTCTAAAAAACTCAAAAGAAAAAAAAGAAGAAGAAATTAATTCTAACCCTTACCTTTGGCACCTTATAAGACTTTTGGCCATGACTTACCTATATAAATAGAAAGAACTAATTTACTACAGAAACGCCCATGGGCGAACATGTACTGTCTAATGAAGTGTTCAGCTTTTGCATGATTAACCAGCTAGTGGGGGGGGAGTGTAAAAAGCAGAGGGCATAAAATAATAAGAAAAATTGATTAGCAGCCCACTTTTAAAGTAGCCAATGAAAAATTCCTTTTTTTTTTTTTTTTGGTGCTCACTAGCTTGGAAACCGATGGTGAAAGATGATGAACTTGAATGACTTACCAAGACAGAAAGCAACTGTGTGTGTCTTCAGAATTCACTAAGTAGAGGGAGGTTCAGGTAAGAGAGGACACCAGACTGCTTTCAAACCCATGGACTTACACAACAGGTCCTGCCAGTTGTCACAAAGTTAATGTTCTCATCTATTGCGAAACACATCCTATAAAGTTGCAAACTGGGACTGGGCTGTGCGTCCATCGTCTTTTCTCTCGCGGGAGGACTCTGCTCGCCCACACTTGGCTTTAACCACCGCCAGACTAATTCATTAAGAAAAAAGGGGAGAGTCTGGAGCCAGAATATTTATACACTTGACTCAGAAACGGTCTATCGAAGGAGCATTTTCCCAAGCTGAAAGCACGGCACGGCACTCCTATGCATACAATTCCTGAGCCAGTTTCCAACTCCCTTAAGTCAGGGGAAAAGTAGTCAGATCCAAACAGAAAAGCGCACAGGGACCAAAATGCGGGAAAATGCCCAAGGAAAAGCCTGGGTCTAGGCTTCTCATAAAGCAAGGAAACATCTCTTTCTTCCCTTTACTCTGGTTACACAACTAATATTTACGCAGCCTGGGCCTCCCTTTAGCACAAGGAAGGCGTTTTCCCAGGCAAAGAAAAGAGAACAAACGATGCTCAACATCCTCGACCGCAGAGCCAACTCTAAGCCCCACATCCACCCGTCCACCTCCGATGCTGCGTGGGTTAAAGAGACACTAAGAGGGTCCAGCGGCAGTGACTCACAGAGACGCATGCGCACACCCACGCACGCGTGACACGGACTCACGCATGCGCATATTCTTACCCGCGAGTCCCTGATCCAGGTGACCCCAGCACAGATCTTCCTTTCCTTCTCTTCATCCTTCTCTATGGCCACAGACAGCACCGCTTTTCCCCAGCCGACCTCCTACAGGTTGCCACAGATCAAAAGTAAGACCCAACACTGACCTATTCGCATCAACATGACCAGGAGATCAACTATCTGCATGATGACCCCGGGCAAAGGGTGGTTAATGTCAAGCTTCAAAATAGCCCGGTGGGGGAGTTCCCATTGTGGCTCAGTGGTTAAGGAATCTGACTAAGAACCATGAGGTTGCGGGTTCGATCCCTGGCCTTGCTCAGTGGGTTAAGGATCCGGCGTTGCCGCGAGCTGTGGTGTAGGTTGCAGACGCGGCTCGGATCCCACATTGCTGTGGCTGTGGCGAAGGCCGGTGGCTACAGCTCCTGTTAGACCCCTAGCCTGGGAACCTCCATATGCCGCGGGTGCGGCTCTACATAAAGACAAAAAGACAAAAAAAAAAAAAAAAGCCCGGTGGGAAGGCCACTAGCCGAGGCAGGGACCTGACTTTTCGTATCAGGTCTGCAGCTATGACCTTGGGCAAACCACTTAGCCTTTCTGGTCCTGGATTCCTCCTTTACAGAATGGATGCAGATGATCTCTAAGCAACCTTCCAATTCTCAAGATTTTTTTTTTTCTTTGCTGTCAGGTCAACGGACTAGAGGAGACTGGCTGAATGCTTGTCAAAGTTATTCCAAAGCTGTGCTAGACAACATGGCAGCCCCTGGCCACATGCCGCTACCGAATACTTGAAATGTGGCTCTTCCAAATTTCAAAGACTTGGTATCAAAAAAATGCAAAATACCTCATCTTTCAGGAATATCTACTTTCATACTGGCTACATGCTTAAAGAGGTAGTATTTAGGATATATTTAGGTAAGTGAAAAGCATTATTAAAATTAAATTTCGTGGTTTTTTTTGCTGTTTTCCATGTGGCTGCCCGAAAATTTTAAATTCAAAATGTGACTCACATTATATTTCTGTTGGACAGCAATGCTCTACAGAAGAGTTGGCGTGGAGTCCCAATCTGGTCCACAGCCTATTTTTATACATCCTGAAAGCTAAAAAGAGTTTCTGCATTTTCAAAGAGTTGTTTTAAAAAAAGAGAGAGATCTCGGGTTATAGAGACTATGTGTGACCCGCAAAGGTTAAAATATTCACTGTCCTTATAGAGAAAGCCTGCCTGCCCACCCTCCCATAGAACTCTCACAGCAGGGTTGGGTGCTATGGTGATTCTCCAGTCTTGCACACAGTGCCAGGAAAACCGTGCTTGGAATTCCTTCATCGATCTCCACATCCTCATCATTGTCCTAAAGGCAGTGGAGAAGATATAAAGAGAATTCCAGAAGGAGAAGGAAGGAACAGCCCAGATTCACTCTGATTCCCCACACACACCCCCACCCTAGAGTATCAGGAAATCTTACAGCACTGCTACCTCACAGATTTCACTTGCCCACTTAAGAGAAAAGAGCTCAACATGAAGAAACTTGGCCTAGGGGGGAAATCTGACAAACTTAACCCAATAGAGTAGCTTTTTTTTGGGGGGGGGGGTGAGCAAATTCAGTGAGATCAGCCATCCCCATTTGCCCAGAACTGAGGAGTTTCCTGGAATTCGAGACTTTCCACATGCTAAAGCACAAAAGCCAGGATTGTCCCATACAAACCTGGACACGTTGGTCACTTTACACTTGACCAATGAAAAAACACACTACTATTGTTCTATAAAGAATGCAATCCTAATCATGTTTTCCTAATAGAAGTACCTTTTTTTTGGTTTTTAAACAAAGCTGCGTGTTGACGTTTTGCCTATTCTACTTGGATGGCCTTTTAATTATCAAAAACCAAATTTTCGCTAAGTTTTCCCTTGACCTTTCAGTTCTTTCTTTTCATCATCTTAGAACAAATCCCTCAACCTCTCCGGGCCTCACGTTTTCTCTATAAAATATCCAGCGTAGATCCTGCACTCTTCCCAGTGACTTCTCTTGGAGGATAAAACAGTAGACATGGGGGGGAGAGGGAAGCGAATTCTTAATTCAGGATTCAGGTGGATAACCGGACATCGACTGTCAAGAGGATGGTTTTTCAAAGTAAACTATTCAGCAGTGAAATTGCTGGAACTAGAGGTAAAGGTAGAACCCAGCAAGATCTGACTTCCAAAGAGCAGGTTTTACAAAGGAAACATCAAATCCAGAAAAAGGTCTATGTCCCATACACATGAGCCCAAATGGCAGTGTTTGATCATGACCTGCATCATTATCTCGGGGTGGCTGCTTTGAAGAATCATGGGTGAGGTGGCCTTAGGTGCGTTTTCACAAACAGCTGAAACCTGAGGGTGGGATTCCCTTTTTCCCCGAGGGCATGGCAACGTTCTCCTTGTTTAGGAAAAGCGTGTCATCCGTTGCATATTCAAAACACACCGCCTGCGTTTCATCGGGGATGCTCCACTGTGCAATAATTGGTCCCCATTGTTACATGCACAATTTGGCTGCTCAGACGGAAAAGTAAAACCTCTTAAATAGCTATCTCCACTGATAGCCTGAGGCATCAGCCGGTCCCCAGTGGCCACGTGCCTGCAGCAACCCATGACTAGGCTTATGGGAGGGAGGGAGAGAGGAAAACGGGGTGCACCTGCAATCCTTTATGTTAGAAAAGCACCCCTAAAGCCTCATTAGCAATGGCTGAGCGCTGTGGCAAATCCCCAGAAAGGGATCTGTCCAGAGTGCAGCCTGCTCGGGATGGGGTGGGGGGAGAGATCCTTTCCCAGGACAGTGGGAAAGAGAAACAGGATCCTGCCGGGTCCCAGCCATTCTCTCCGCGCCGGCTTCCATTCCACCTGGTACCCTTTGCTCCTTGCCTCACCCATGCCAAATCCTGGCGTCCCAGAGGCCATTTCTCACCTAGACGCGCACAGCATCCTCCAAGTGCGCTCAGCCCGCTTGGGGCTGAGATGGCTCTGAAGACGGAAGCCTCGCCTGTCTCTGCCACATGACCGATGCTCCCTTTTCAATTCTGAGATCCTTTCATGTCACAGACAGACCTTAGCCCTTTTTTTTTTTCCTGTTATTGTTCCGACATGTGTCTTGTCGAAAGGTCTTTGTCGCCCTTGGTCTGCTCAAACCCTGCCACCCCGGGAACTCTGAAGCTCAGAGCGGCCTGGGGGGCTTTCCTCCCGACTTCAGCTCAGTCTGTGAACCACCGGGGCACACGGCGCTCTCTAGGAAGCGTCACGCTGGCCACGGAACAATGAAATGCATCCTTGTTTGTGCGGGGTAGCGACACGAACCACGGGGACAATAGCTGCTTCCCCTGGGACAAAGCCAACGTTCTTCCACAAACTCTTTTTCACCAAATCATCCAAGGCACAGAAACAAGACGAGCGGGCCTCCGCGCCCCTTCGCTCTCCTCTGCGTCACGCTCAGGGGTCCGAGAGGACAGGGGAGGAACCAGGCTGCAGGGCCCACTGAACAGAAGCGGGTCCTCCATGCACTTAGTGGTACTTGTAACAACCCGGAGAAGCTGCTGGAAAGTAGACCACTGTGCAATATCACACAGTCTATGAGGGGCCAGAATTGGGATTTCTATGTTACATGGGGAAAAAATGGAAAACACCTTCTATCTATAAATTTTTTCTTCTTTTTAGGACTGTGCCTACAGCATATGGAGGCTCTCAGGTTAGGGTTCGAATCGGAGCTGCAGCGGCCGGCCTACACCACAGCCACAGCAACACCAGATCCTTAACCCACTGAGCGAGGCCAGGGATCGAACCCACTTCCTCATGGATGCTAGTCAGGTTCGTTAACCGCTGAGCCACGACGGGAACTCCAGGACTGTTTCTTAGTAAATTACAGACAGTTCCTCCACAAGGCCAACCCCTTCCAAACATCTCTAGCCACAGAAGTGAGATACATGTACAGAAAAAAATAATCACTAGGCCCCGAAATATTTAACAGGATGCTTGGGTGCAATTACAAAAGTTAAAAACTTGACGGAAGAACTCTGATGATTCCATGGAAAGAGTATAAACTGGAGGCAGAGGTCTTCCAAAGAAATACCGCGGCGTTTCCCCGAGTTTAAGGAAGACTTGGGGCTCCTCAAGGAGTCCCGGTCACATCTGTGCAAAGCCTGTTTTTAGGCGCAGGAGTAAGTCTCCGGAGTGATAAGGAACCCATCAGGCAACATCGCAGCACTGGTTTGTTCAGCTGGTCCCCAGCTTGCTCCTTTGGGGCTCTCGTCAGCCGGGCTGGGGTTGGGAGCCCAGCAGCATCCTCTCTGACTTCCAGCTGGAGAACACCGGCCGTAAGAGAGTCACCTCTCCAACAAGGCCAGAGGAATTCCAGCCAGGAACCTCGTCTGTGGGCCACAGGCTGAGCCTGTCCTCTAGAAACATGGCAAAGGATTGACGCATGTCTCAAGGAGCCTAACTCTACTCTCCAAGGACAAACATTTTGCTTTTCTTTTTCCCTGTGGTGTCCTGAGATTCCTGTCTAATACTTCATATTTAGGGTCAATATTCTCCTTTCCACCTTTTTTTTTTTTTTAGGGCCACACCTGAGGCCCATGGAAGTTCCCAGGCTAGATGTAGAATTGGAGCTGAAGCTGCAGCTGCCAGGCTACACCACAGCCACGACAACAGCAGATCCAAGCCACAGCCTTACTGCCTGTCTGCAGTCCCGGGGAGAAGGAAACCGAGAGGAGGCCTGTGTCATCTCGCCGCTCAGGCACCACGCGCACAGAAACACCCCCTTTTCACTCTCTCTCCACCCTCACCTGCCCTTGAACTGGAAGTGTTTAATTCTTTTCCGATTATTCATCTGGGCCTTTGGGGTTTAGGAAGTCAAGACGTTGTTTTAGTTCAACCTTTCTGGCAGTGAGTTAGCAACCAAACACCCATTTTTTTTTTTTCTTTTTTTGGCCGAAGAGAGTTTGGGGTTTGGAATATTTCAGGATTGGTCTCTCAACAATTAAGTATTTCCCTCTCCTGTGAAGGACCTTCCCGAAGCGAGCATACCTTTAACCTTCAAACCAGCCAGCAAGACGGTTTGTTTTGCTGATGAGGAAACTGTGAATTAGGGCGGGGAGGTGACTGGTTCCAGGCAGCACATTCTTAGCAAGCATTTGGACTGAGAAACAAACTGACTTCCTGCGACCCCCAGCCCTCCTCCCCGTACCTAAGCCAGGTATACAGTGGTGCTCAAGACCTGCTCTTGTCCCCCATCCACCCCCCAAATGGAGGCTCCGACACGTGCTAGGTTTGCAGGAAACGCATACCAGCTCCACCATGTCAGCACAGAGCCCGCTGGGTTTTATCTGTAGCTTCTGGCAATCTGTCCCACTGGCCGCTAGTGTATTCAGCTACTCGCCCTCCTCAACAGCTAGGCTACCTGCCTATTTAGTCTCTGTCCGCCCTCTCAATCTTGGCTTCAAACTCTGCACACAGTGTGTGCTAGGTTAAAAACATGAAAAATATTCTCATCTTTTTTCTATTAGAAAAACGAAATCACAGAGACCCGGGGATCTCTAGCTAAGAGGCCTCATAGTCAGAAACACTGAAAAAAGATCATAGCTGACACCACAGTTGGTGAAAATAACAGCCTGCAAGCTGTGCCAAAAGTTCTTTTTCCTCATCTAATCCCCCCATCATTCTTCTGACACAAGACAGCAAATGCATTAAATCTTTTAAACATTCACTGCAAGTTGGTATAAAGGTAGTGCATTTTAAGGGTTGGAAAAAAATCTATATACGAGCACACACGTACAGATATGTCCATCCACATATAATAAGTTGCATATAGTTTTAAAAGGAATTGGCTCAGCAGACCCTTAAAACAGTCATTTAAACTAAGCGGTCCCGTACAGGACAGGAAAGAAATTAGCTGTGTCTAGATTGGATCTGAGACCTCCACTTCCATCTTCTGCCTCTCTGGGAAACTCAGTTTCCACAACAAGTCTTGTGTAGACAGTTTAGTTTATGGTTTCTCGTTTGCTTTCGCCATGGAACATCAAGCGGTCTTGGGTATTAGAGAGTAAACAGGCATCTGACTGTCACCCTACCAGCTGGCAGACTCCATCGTCACAGCCAAAGCCCACACCTGCTTTGTTCCCTACAGCATCTCCACTTTAATTAGAATTAGATAGTAGTCTGTGAGTAGGTGTTCTCGTTTTACTTTTTATTCGAAATCTTACAATATCTTGTTGACCTTCTTAGAAAGGAAAACCTATTCTTGTCCTAAAGAATCTCACAGTTATATTCAAAGTCATGCACCCAGTAGGCTCTCGGCTGACATTTTATGATCTGGACTCCATGAGTATTAAATTCGACTTTATCCCTGGACCGCGCTGCTGCCATCTACGCATGGTTGCTGCTGGCGCTCCATTTCAGTTTGAAAGAAACCATCGCTTCAGTAGGTGGGCCGCTTGTAACCATAGATGAGTATTTCTGCTTTGATAACAGGGCGAATTGTTTATATTATGGAGAGCTCCCTCTATTCGTTTCTCTTGAATCACTCGGCTATACCCTATGCTGGGTGACATAAACACAGACAATTACGTAAATCGAGAAAGGGTTTGCTCCGGTGCAGATCCCGAGTGGCTCAGCTGAGGAGCTAACCTCTCTCTCTAGGGTGTCATTTAAAATTTAACCTCGTCCCAAATAACAGCTAACCACCGATTTCTTTGATTCCCAGGAAAGGTGGTGGGATGTGGGCCCATCCGCTCTACGGGCTCGAGGCACTCAAGCTGGAGGGAAGTGAAGAATAAATTCACACTCAAGCAAGTGCACAGGCACACACACACACACACACACACACACACACACACACACAGGCACACCGCAGGCATCCAGCAGCAGTAAGCGAATACACAGAGGCACCCCCATTTTCCGTGACAGCACGGGCCCACCCAAAAAAAAAACAGCAGACATGTGGTACTGGTGCAGGTGTTTGTCAACAAGCAGGTGTGGAGATGGTTCTAAGTATAAGCAGTCACAGCTAACATGAGAAACCCGGTCTGCTCACTTTTTTCTCTATCTGAGTAAACGAGAGCATCCAGTAAGCTCAGGTTTGGCAAAGAGTGACGAGCTCTGGTGACAGCCTTCCCACTGCACCCGCACGGATACCTCCTAGGTCCCAGGAAAGAGGCACCGTTTCATCCACGGTTGGGAAATGACAATGGCTTCTCTGGAAGCAGGTACCCAGCGCCGCATTCTTCTCCGTTGGTCTGCGAACTCCCTTTGCAGCCTCAGAAACACACCGTCAAAGTCTTACTTCCCAGTTCCAGTTCCAATTCAAGGGCAAACACTGAGCAGTTCTTGGCCTCCCCGGCTCTCCCGCCCCCAATACTCCATCATAGCCTATGAATAGATAATTCAGTCCCAACTCTCACTAGGAAACTCAGCCAAGAGGACAAACTTGCTGCATCTTCAGGGTAGTCGTGCCACATTCCCACCCCAGACTCAGCAAACTGAGCGCTCTCACCGATCTCAGCTAAATGGACCTCAAAGATACTTTCCAGAAATGGCAAGAGGGAAGCTGGGGTTCGGTTACAGAGAGCAAGCCGCTCCCAGCCATTTACACAGACGCTATAAAATCGCCAGACTCCCCCGACCTGAAAAGTTTGGGTCATTTTTAAAACCCATCGATAATAAATGAATAATGCACAACTTCGGCCCCCGTTAACCAAAAATTCTCAGTCACACTTCCTGAAATGAAACACATCTCTGCTGACCCTTCTCAGTTTTACAATAGCCAAAAAAAAACCCATGACAATAGCACACCTCCATACTTTCATTAAAGAGCCATTATCTTAACCCGGAGTTTTAAATTTAGCTCTTCTGGTTCTTATGTTTCTTACTCTCACATTGAGCCAGCTTCTCAGGATTAGAGGCAAAGGAGTAACAGTCATTGGTACCCACATCCTGGCTCTTAAAGACTCATAGAGACCAAAAATTAAGTCATGTTTCTAAAGACAAGGCGTTAATGCTCTTTACAGAGATTGTGCTTGTACAGGAACAAAACTAATGACTCAAAAGGGAGAGCAGAAGGCGAATTATCTGGGGTTGTCGGAAATAGAGGTCACGGCCTTCCCTGGCTATTCACCCACTGCCTATCTGCCACAGCTTCCTTCTCATCCTTGCACCTGTATAAACCATCACCAGGGTTCTCAAAGAAGAAAAAAAAGCTTGCCAAATTTTAACTTTATCCTTCCCTCTCCGATATCTAGAAAAGATACCACTAGCATTAAAAGAGCCCATGTCAAGAAAAAAAGAAAGAAAGGAAAAAAAAACAGCAACACAACTATGGGGTCCTTTGACTACTGCTCTCAGAAGAACCTGTCTTTAAATAATCGAGACTTAATCGATTCTCTAGTACAGCAATAATCCCCTCTTCAATTTACCACGACTCCAGGCAGCAGATCTTGAAACGCAGAAGCTCAAGGCAGCTCTTCCTCCTCCACAGGATGCGTCCAGGAGATGCCTCTGAAATGATTCTGTCTGCGGGCCACCCCCAACCCTGCGCCTTGGGGCTCCCGGGGACTCCCCGCCCAGACTGGCTTCTACGAACCTCTGACCATCAGCCCCACCAGGGTGCTGGATGCTCTTGCTTTTCCAGCTTTCTCCACCGCGGGCCCTTTGCAACATCCGCATGCGCACGCTCTATTCATTAACTACAGAACTGGACAAGAACGGTCACAATTCCACCTCATTCCAAGTGCATGCTGTATAAAGGAGCGCCACACCTTCCCAGCAGCCTTTACTCCATCTCCTCCTGGTGCCTAAGGTCATCCACATGCTAAGGATTCCAAACCTAACCCACATGCCTACACTGACCTCCAACTCGGGCTACAGGTGAGATGGAAGGTGTAAAAGCGCTCTGATAAGTCATGAAGACGCACGCAATCACTGATGATAACTGACACATAAAATCCTCGTCCGCTTTCATATTTTCCGACGGGTACTTAAAAAGAAAAAGAAAAAGAAAACCGAGATCCAAGGGAAAATGGACTTCCTGCCGAAAGCCTCAGCAAAAACAGCCACCAGAATAACTCACCGGCACCAGGTTATTAAAATCCCTGACAGGTATTACTTAAGATGTTAGAAAATTACTCAGGCACATGTGTATACATATATCTACCTTCTGTGCTTGTACGTTCACACACACACACACACACACGCGTGCGTGCGCTCTCACATTTTTAGTAAGTACTCATTAAGCTATCTGCGATATTAAAACTAATCACGCAGTTTTCCTTTAATGTTATCCTCAGCATAAAGAGAAATGAGCCCATTGTCATTTATTTCAAAATCATTCTTTATAAAAAATAGCTAATCTCCAGAAGCACACCTGGTTTATTGAAGTGAATGCAAAGACGCGGCGTATAGCCTTAATGTGCTCAGCTGGGAAAATATATTTTTTTAAATGAGCATTTGTTAGGGCTTTATTTGCAAATGCAAGACTATCCAAGGCACTCCTGGTGCAGGCGGGGATTTTTCATTTCCAAACCCACATTAATATAGGAGGATTCCCATCAAACACAAACCGTGGCAAAGAAAATTAACCCTTGCGGGACTGGAAAAAAAAAAAAAAGCAATACATAATACCAGGTTATAGGACCTCCGAGACCCAGCAAATTATTGACACAACCCTGAAGTGTATTGGATAGAAATTTTTAACATAACACTGTTGCAACAAAATGGCCTGACTCATATACTTGAAGTGCAAGTATCTTCAGTCTTGACTCTGCCAAGGTATTACGAGTGGCAGAAAGGAGGGAACCACTAGATTAAAGATTAGAAAGAAAAGATCACCCATTAACCACACTTGGGAACTTCCAAGGGAAAATAATGACCAGTCCAGAGCGCTCCCTAAGCCTCTGAGGTGGCCGGTCTCCACGAGGAGGCACGAGGTTGTCCCAGTTGCCAGGGACGGGCTGTGGGGAGGTTTTCGCAGCGAGGCCGTGTGGGAAGGCGTGCGTGGCTCTTGGCCATGTTAGTCGGGTGTCTCCTAGATACCATGGCAGGTGTCATTTTTTTTCCATTTGATCCGGGAATGTAATACATCTTCAAAACAATTTTCACCCGACTGGGCAGGGATGTTAAAATCCAACCCTTAAAAAAAAAAAAACAAAAACCCTCTGCCACTCTCCTGCAGAGGCACACTCTCCTAGCCCACTGGGTTTCTTTTGAAGTACGTAATTTTCACACAAAAATCTTTGACCTGTTTACTTCTTCAATTTTTTTTTTTTTGGATAAGCAGCGAGATTCTGCTGTATGTAGCGCAGGGAACTATATCCAGTCATTTGTGCTGGAACATAATGGAGGATGATGTGAGAAAAAGACTGTGTGTATATATATATGTATCTATTTATCTCTCTCTCTCTCTCTCTCTCTCGCTCTCTCTCTCTATATATATATAAACATGACTGGGTCACTTTGCTATACAGTAGAAACTGACAGAACACTGTAAATCAACCAGAATGGAAAAAAAATCGTAAAAAATAAAATCAAAATATATAGCAAGTATATTCCATTAGGGATCTAAAGAAAAATAAAATAATTCTTCTAAATAACAAGATGAACACTACAAGCACCTGGTCTTTCCAGAGTCGAAAAGGTAATGTCAGAACTCCCTTTGAGACTCAGCGGGTCAAGAACCTGACCTACTGTCCATGAGGATGTGGGTTCGAACCCTGGCTTCTCTCAGTGGGTTAAGGATCTGGCATTGCCTCAAGCAACAGCACAGGTCAGAGATAGAGCTCAGATCCATTGTTGCTATGGCTGTGGTGGAGCCTGCAGCTGCAACTCTGGTTCAGCCCCCAGCCCGGGAACTTCCCTATGTCACCGGTGTAGCCATATGAAGAAAAACAAAAAAAGGAAAAGATAACGTCCACGGAGCTTGTGATCTGAAAGGGTTAAGACATGGCTTTCATAAAAGGATTTAGGTCAGGAACCGCTAACATCTCATGCAGTGGCTTCCCTTACAAATCAAACTTAAAAGTAGTGCTAACTTTTTCTACGTATATCCAAAATGGATACTAACATAATAGCTGACGGCATTGTCTTTTTACCTTTTAATTTTATACCCACATAGTACCCAGCACAGCATCTGATATAAAAGATGCTCAGTAAATAGGTGCTGAGCTGACTGGATGCATCAATCTGCTGACATTAGAGAAAGAAAGTCGTCCCAGTGAAAAACACCCAAATTAGGTCACTCAATCCTTGGCTTAAAACACTCAATGGCTCTCCATTACCTACCTACCTTAGGATAACGTCCAAACATCTATTTAGCTCCTCCCCATATTTTTAGCTTCATCATTTCTCAACATTTTTTCAGGTATTGGGGGAATATGGTAATACTGAAATAAAATGACTTTTGAGAGTAAAATCTTAAGAGCAACACAGAATGGGATCTAAACAGAGATAGGCAACATCATTGGAAAGACACAAAATTCTTCCCTAGTTGGTAAGATCTGCTGTAAACTGATTGAATATGTTAACGTGTAAATGAAAGCTGTGTCCTTCAGAGAAGGAGGCAGAGTGAGGAATGCTGGGAAACATGATGGGAGGGGTTATATTAGCATATTCCTCACCTGTAAGCCTCTGCCTACAGTGAAATGTTTGCATCAAACTGTTTATCATTTGATTAATCTAATTATCCCCCTTCCAATTTCATACCCACCCACCAACCTTATGAATATGACATGATTTCCTAGAGAAATATCCCTTTTTGAGCTATAAATCTCCATATCCTACTGATTACTAGATAGCTCTACTTGGAGGTCTCGCAGGCACTTCCAACTCACCACATCCAAAAGCGGACAAGTCCCCCTCAACAGTTCTGTTCTGTGTCTCAGTAAATGGCATCGCCATGAAAATCCAGACACCCGAGAGCCTCGCCTTTGATCAGTTCACCTCCTTTCATCCAGCAGTAAATACCACCAATCCTACTACCTAGATGTTTTTCTAATCCACTCACTTCTCTCCATTCCCACTGTCACCACTCAAGTCCAAGTTACGAATATCTCTTTTAGCAGATCGTGCTCCTACTTTTAACAGGGAGGATATTTTTAAAATATTCAAGCGACGTAGTGAATCACAGCCCTCTGCCCCTATCCATTTTCACAGCTGAACCATGACTTTGATTATTTTTCCAACTGCAGGGGGAGGGGGAGGAGATGAGAAGGACCAAGAAGAACACAGCTTTGAGTCTCCAAGGTGATGTGTTTGACCGCGGTCACTAGACAGAAGCCTCTAAAATTGAATCTTACAGGGAACAAGAAAGGGGATTCTCAATTCCTTAGTCAGATCCTTGGCTTGCACCCTGGGCGTTAGTGTTTGACGAGGCCAGAGGAATGAATGAGCCCACCTTTCCAGCCCAGGGTGCAGGTGAGGAAGAAGACAGGCGGAGGCGGCAGGAGCAGACCCGGAAACACGTCTTGACCCACTTCATTGGGTGGTAGTGCTGGAGCAGGTCCATGTGCAAAGAGTTTTTCTCCACTTGCGATCTTAGTAGATGCTCCCCAACTTTCAGCCTGGAGCAACTCAGCAAGATCAAGGCGGAGGTTGGCCGTGGACAGGTGGAGAGACAGCCCGAGTCCAGCTCCCAAGTGGCTCCCCAGTCTTTAGTGTAGCACAGAAGGACGCGGAAGGTCCTGGGCGCTCTGGGCAGGGATAAAGGCACTCAAGGATGGTGCTGGCTGGGGAACCTCCCAGGGACCAGGGCTGGGGGTAAGCATATCATGCTAGAATCCAGGTGGGACCAGAGCCAGACTTCCCACAGTCAGGATGCAATAATGTCAGAGAGTTTGGATGCAAATAAGGCAGAGAAAGGCTCCTCCGGCCCTAACCAAGCAGAAATTGAATAGCGAGTTCATCAGGCCCAGAGCTGAGCTGCAGATGGAGGCAGGCCAGCAGTGGCCAGGTGGACCAGGAAGTGCTCCTGCAGGGGGCAGTAGTGAGCACCCAGAGACCCTGAGGCTGGTGTCAGGCTCCCTTCCACCAAAGCCATCTTGGGGAGAAGGAGGCTGGGTGGATGACTGAGCCGTTACCTGAAAGGGACTATTTCATGGGAAAGAATATGACTTAAAACTGTAAGAGATTAGGACATAATGTATTTCCTGATACCCATAGGAGGAGGAACTTGAAATGTGGGTAAATTTTCACACTGGCCATCCTCCCGTGTGCTTCCAACTTATAGCCAGAGTGCATTTTTGACAAGTCACATCTAATTATACCCAAAGGCTTTCCTTTGTCCATTCCACAGAGATCAAAAGCCTTAATGTGACCCATACGTCTTTCCTAATCAGGCCCTCCTGTGTTCTCTGCTTCACCAAGTTCCTCTCTCAGTCCTTCTCGACTATTCTCCAGGCACAGGGGTCTTCAGAGTTTCCTGAGCTTGCATTCCTTCAGCCCAGAATGTGACCGCCAACATTCCTCCCTCACTCCAAATTCTGTCCCTCATTTAAGTCAGATTTTTTTTGCTTCCGCGGGCAAGCTTGCTCTAACCAGAAGTTTTATCCCTGTTCAATTCTAGATGACACATCAAAAAGACTCATTTCCCGACTGCAGGAATTCTCAGAGCCTTTACTAGGTTATCATAAACTCCAAGAAGCAGGATAGAGAATGTATATTTTCCTAAACTTGTCTACCTGGGAACATGTTTCTTCATCTCAAAGAATTCATACCTGCAAGAAATCATTTGGTGAGTGCTGATTCATGGTGATTCCTGGGAATCAAAGAACCAAGAATCATGTTTCTAGGAAGACCAAAAAAGGAAGTTAGTAAGGCTTCTTGGAAAAGGAGAGAAATACCAATCTTATCACGGGAAGAAATGTTGAATTTCCACAGAGGAGGCCATAAGGCTGTAAGACAGCAGAGGAGAGAAAAAGAAAGAATGACAGGTGCAACCATCCACCCAGTCAAGAAGATCAGAGGTGAATTAAGGAGTCATCCCCTGGGGAGCTCCCTGATGGCTCAGCAGGTTAAGGATCCAGCACTGTCACTGCTGTGGCATGGCTTTGATCCCTGACCCAGGAACTCCCACGCTGCAGGCATGGCCAAAAATGAAGAAATGAGTCTTCCCCGTGTTGGATGCTCTGAGCGCCTTTTTCTCCTGCCACAGGCTGCACCAGAGTCGGTCCCAATCCAGGGAGACCAGCCAGTGCCACCGGTGAGAAGTCAACAGCAGCTATTCTGGGAGCCAGAAGGAGGAGGCCACGAGCAAAGAAACGGAGCCAGAACGGGGCAGAAAAGAAGGAAAACCCGGCCTCCTCTGGGGACGACTATGTGGAAAGGAAAGGCTTTCTCTGCTTCCCATTTGAAAAGCCTGTATGTTCCTGTGAAAAGGGGACATCAACCCGCACAAGTAAAGTAAGCAAATCACCAAGAACAGCAGAAATAGAGGAAAATGCCCCAGTGGAAGGTTTACAGCCTTTTCCACGTGAAGCAAACTTCACCGTAAGTCAGAGGGGCCTGAAGCCCCCTTCAAGGGAATTGAACAACTGGGATGTCAAAGACCTGTATTAGAAGGCAGTCATACCTATGCGCTCCTCTGACCTGGACCCCTGGAGGCCACCTACTGTGACATGCCGAGATATCTCAGCCAGGGCGTGGGACAAGACTTCGGGCCACACAGCTTCCTAAATGAATTCTCTGGCCCAGGTAAGTTGCTGAAGTTGTAAGAGCAGATGTAGTCCAATAAAGATTAGGCTACACATGAGACAGATCGTGATAAAATGCAGCCCCTTCCCCTTCCCAGCAAAACACCGTTGTTTTCTGTTACAAGGTCTAGACCATGTAAACTGGGCGACTTTATCATCTAAGGTCATAGGCCATCTGGGGCCAACTCGAGTTTGAAGAATGGGGGTAGGGGGGCAGATATGCCACCTGTGATATTCCAGATATTCCTCATCTGGAGGCTGCTTGGCAGGAAAGCATCTCCTTCTGTCCAAAGGAAACTCCACAGAGAGGCAGGTGACTGCAGATCGAAGGAGGAAGTGCCCGCCTCCAAAAACCAGCAGCGTCAGAATGACCCGACGGTTGGAGGGGCAGGATCTACGGGGCCCAAACGTAGACACGGGTCCACTGGTCACATCTTCCCTTCTGTTCCATTAGCCACTGCTCTGTCCCCAATTCCCCTGTTAGTAAATGGTCCCACCTGGTGGGACTCCCAACAAAATAAATCACTCAACTAGTAATCAAAAGTCTAGGGAAGGTCATAGCTCTCTCCCTGGGTGACTAGGACTTGAGTGTCCGGGTCTGCTTTGAGAAGACCTTTCTAGGGCTCCAAATGATAAACATAGTGCCATTTAAAATGACCGCTCAGGCCAAGGAACACTGCTTTGGCCATCGGGTTAGAAAGAGCCAGGCGTGGGAAAGCATCAGTGAACAGAATAGACTTCACGGTAGAAAAGAGAAATTCTTTTAAGGTGTGCACACAGGCTGGCAAAGGGAAATATGAAATTCTGGAAGTTTTTGTGAAAGACCCTTTTTTTTCCCTCCTCATTTCACATCTAGGATCTAAGAGCTCCGCTCTGGCCAAGGTGCTGAAGTCAGCAGTTTCATGTCCTCAGGTGGTTCTGAGACAAGAGAGAACAGAATGGATGATGGGGGATGGCGCGGGGGAGGGGTAGGAAAGACTAGGCCATTTTGATAGTTCTGGGCTTGAACCTTCAAGGGTTTCCCTTTGGGCATTATCCTAAAGAAAGCTCCAGGCAACCTTGGGCTTATTATTCACCTGTCACTTCTAAAAGGTGAATCAGTTCATGCTTACAATGGCTGACTCTGCTGCGTCTCAAATTCACACGCACCTTCTAATTATAAGAAACAGGCTTCTTGGGCTTCTCCAGGCAAAAGCTGAGAAGACGCCAACATTATTTTTGCTGTGACTGCAACATCCAAATAACTTTCCATCTGCTAGAGCCTCAAATTAAAAGGGCAATGATTATGAGTCAACGCATGCCCACTGGCAGGGGCCATCCTTGTGTATTTAGAACAGTCACTGCCACTGCGTATTAAGAGGTGAGGGTGAGAGAGAGAGAGAGAGAGAGAGAGAAAGAGAGAGAGAGAGGGAGAAAAGAAGAGCCTGGAGCTGCCCCAAGAAAGAAAGAAGAATGCTGGGTCACCTACTGACTGTGTTTTTAAACAGCCAAGGGGTATTTGGCAAAAGCAAGAGAACCCACCCCGAGTCTTATTTCCCGTGTATAAAGTACCTGAATGTGCTATGAAGATAACAATGGGAGCAGCGAAACCATTTGGGAATCGTTTCACAGGAGAAGCATTCCCAGGTGTCCAGGAAGACATACTAAGAGTGTGAAATGGAAACACACCTTGCATTTTAAGACTGAATTTTATAACTGAGGAAAGGGTTTAGGCAACTTTGGAAGAAGTGCCAAAGAAGGAACTGGGGGTGATTCAAAACAGATCAACTTGAAGACGCAGAACAGAAAATGAGCTGCACAAACCCAAAGGCACGCTGGGCCACCCTGAAGCGGATGCTGGGGCAGATTTCATAGTGACTGAACACATCAACATCAAAGTAATCTCCCTCTGTACATTATTCCAAATGAATTCCTGGTCACCACTTGAGTGACAACCACACATTGCATTCATGTTAGAATGCTATTTTGTCTCACTCTCCATCTTCCTAAAACCGAGTAAGAGAGATCTCTGTGTTCAGAACCACATGTTGAAGAACACTCCTAACGAGAGACGCAAGAGTCCTTCAAATCAACCAGAAGCTCCCCTTGACCAGACTGAACTTTCCTAGACATTTCTAGACTGAAGGGCAACTGCCAGGCAATGACCAAGTAAGCCCTTTTAGAAGAGAACGGTTTCTCCCTTCTCGTTGGGATGGGGGATGACGAGGGCTAGCTGGCCACGGCGGGACATTCCTTAAATGGTTTCTCAGAGACAACCCAGGCACTTGGTTAAGGAATCTTCTATCTTCCGGTCAGAGTCCACAGACTAATCATCCTTTTTATTTTTTTGCCTTTTTTGTCATTTTAGGGCCGCTCCCGCGGCATGTGGAGGTTCCCAGGCTAGGGGTCTAATCGGAGCTGTAGCCACTGGCCTACGCAGCAGCCACAGCAACGCGGGATCCAGCCGCGTCTGCAACCTACACCACAGCTCACGGCAACACCGGATCGTTAACCCACTGAGCAAGGCCAGGGATCGAACCCGCAACCTCATGGTTCCTAGTCGGATTCGTTAACCACTGCGCCACGACGGGAACTCCAGACTAATCATCCTTAATCACTGAGAGGGCTCTGGCACATTACAGGATTTCTGATGAAAATAAACAGGCCCCCTGGAAATGATCGTGGGGATCAGGAGGTACTTTTCTGTCCCGCCTTCATTTTTCCTTAATCACATCAAAATTACACGTCTTAAAATAGTTGCCCCTAGAAACCTCAAAATGGCATAGAAAAATTATGTGCTTCTTATTCTAGCCATTGGACCTCTAGAGAATTATTAGAATTATTCAAGAATAAATAGTAAAACAAAACTTTTGCATGTGCTCCCTCAATTATTTCTTTTGTTTCAAACAATCTAAGTAGCATGATCTGAGTACCATGAATAAGTTAATGGTCTCATTCCTAAAATAGAGTGGCCATTTTGTGCTATGTTGTTTGGTTTTTTTTTACTCTGACAGTACAGAAGACGAGGCCCCTTGTACTTTTCCAAGAGCCACCAGAGTGCCATAGTCATGGTCATTGCCACCAGATACAACCCAGTAAGGAGAGGCTGGCATGTTTTCCAGGGGTGAGGACATTCGGGAACTCCGGGGTGGGTCCCAATGGCACGAAGTCTCTTGTGTTCGGTGCTGCTTTACAAGAAAGGCTCAGCCAGTTCCTTGGCAGCTGCGAAGCTGTCAGCCGTGGCATTCGTTACAAAGCTGGGTGGCTGCTCGCTGTTGACATGTTCAGTTTTGAACTCAGAAAAAAACCCAAAAAAACAAACAAAAAAAACCTCCCTGCAATGTTGGGCTTGGCAGAGATAGCAGATGCCCCAAGTAAAAAGCTCATCACACATCAGGTACTTAGGAACCTTCTGGAAATGACCGAAAAAAGCATGAGTATTTCTCCACTCAGTGTGCACTTAGGCATCTCGGGGGCTGGCATCGAACTCCTTCTGTGTCCCCTTCCTGGATCGCCTTGACAGCCAGACGAGAGATGACCCAGTAGGTTATCGGTCACATTCTCTTTTAAAGGTCACGCTGGGGGAGCAGAAATACCAGACAAACCAGGCACCTCTCCGAGGAAGACGCACCTTTTATCTACTTTTGCATTTAGCCTCCAATGCGCTTCTAGCAAGACACACTAATTAACGTATTGGAAACGCCACGTGAAGTCTGGTATCACATACTCATGATCATTTTCTCTGGTTTTCTCAACTCGGGTCCCTACTCCCAAAGTAAGAACAAGAGATCACATGGCAAGCTTCCTAGACTCCAGCCTAAGCAAAGAAAACTATCAACAGCTGACACTGGCACCTTCTAAAGGAAGAAAAACCATCTCCTTCTAAGAGCTTTGCAACCCGGGTTCCTAGGACTGGATCTTGCCACCTGAGTGTCTATTTAGGTAGTAATGATCTGCACAAAGCGAAATGTACGGCTACTGTGGTTATTATAAGGGTGCCTGGCAATAAAATACCATGCCTTCGCAAATAAAGAGACATAGGAGGTGAAGAAAGGTCAGAGAAAAAAACAGATGAGAAATCAATGTCAAAAGAGGTCACTTTATGAGCTTCAAAGGGAGCTACAGTCATTGATTATCATATCACTGAAACAACACAGGCCCGGTGAGATCTGAAATTACATTTCCAGTCTGAATTTATAGAACTCACTGCAGCCTCTGGTTGTGACTGTCGCACATTAATGGAAGCCTCCCAAGTAAGCATGATTTAGACAGGCACAGGAAGAGGTGAATTCAGTTTTTTCCTGGGTATTGAGAACAAGGTGCGTGATCAAGAAAGGTTCGGAATCGGTTTCTTCTTCAATTTCAGAGGCCTTTCTGGTAATAGTTGGGGGCCAGAATTCTCTTTCAAAAGCACAAATTGGATTATGGTGCTTTCTTGCTTACAAACAGCCAGTAGCACTGTTTCTCAGGCAGGACAAGGCTTAGAATACTCCGGCAATAGGCAAGCCCGTCACAGGATGCTAGAACTGCCTCCTTTTCTGACTTCATCTGATGCTCCAAGCATACTACACATCTTTCAGGTTTCCAAAGCCAACAAATTCTTTCCTATATCCAGGTTACTATTATTTCCTTAGTGAAAGGCCCTCCCTATTCTGATAAATTTTTCCTTATTCCTCTCTTTCTCCATTTCCTCACCATGGCAGACCCTAAAATCACAAAACCTCATTTCTTTTTCTTCCTGGGCACACAGTTACACTCTCCTTCCCAGCTTCCCTTGCTGTCACATAGTCCTCCATGTATTAACTGGGCCCAGAAATGCTGTGTGACATCACTGGTCCCTGAAATCCTTCCTTGAGACGTTCTATATTCTCTGTCTTACAGTGCTGCAAATTCCGAGGCCCTTGAGGATGGTCCTGGGTCCCCAAATTACTGTGTGGAACAGAGCACTCAACTCACCCCAGCCTCCAATTCAAGTTAGACTGTGGCCTAAATGAGAGATACTTCAAGATGCCAAGATGGTTAGAGTGTTTGTTTCAGCAGTTGGTCTACTTTAACTAATGCCCGCAATCGGATATTATTATATTTTATCTTCTGTAACTATGGTTATAAGTCACCATGTTTGTTTTTGAAAGACGTCTAGGTAAAAACAGAAACTCATGTTTAATGAAGGGAAGAAAAGCTGAATTAATGCCAAAACAAAAAGAAAACTACGCGAGACTTTTTTCCTCCCATTTCTGGGCTGACTAGCTAAATTTTCTAGCATACATGGTAACTCTGAAATTGCATTCACAGGTTACGCCCTATGGGAGCTAGTTAGCTTGCGTAGAAGAAAGCCCTTTGGGAATTCTGGCTGCCTTTACTGAGCTGTTGCTTCTCAAATACATGCCACTAATCATAGGGGGCACTATTCAAACTATGCAGGAGAGAGAATCCCAGAAAGATGCTGGAAGCCAATTCAATCCTTTGAAAACTATAAACGAACAACTAGACAACAAAACCTAAACTCATGGGAAACATCTAAAACAAAACTAGGAGACAAAACTTCCTCACAAATCCCAAACATGTTAATGGTGTAAACTACCAATAGTCATAAATCTTACATGGAATCAGCATCTAGAGGAGAGGAAAGGAAATAATGGGTCTGAGAAGAGGCAAAACCTACAAGAGCTAAAAGTATGCACTAGAAAGTTCAGTGGGCCAGTTTGGAACAAGAGCTGTAACTGGCAGGGGGTTTGTCATTTTTAACACCCACGTGCAAGAGCCCATGGTAAGTAGGACTGAAAGGAATACAGCAATGTAGTCCCCGTGAGCTGCCTTCCAGAGTAAGACCCACTGATGAGACACTGATACAAGTGTCATCAAACTTGAGCAGCATGGAACAAGCTCTGCAAGAAAGAAAAGGTCTAGATTAAAGTGGGGGCAAGGCAGTAGGAACTCCCAGAAAACAATCTACCATATTGTTAAAATATTAACACTACACACACACACACACACACAGAGAGAGAGAGAGAGAGAGAGAATGGAAGAAAAGAAGGCTCTGTGACTTTTTGAACTCCACCTCACTCTAAAAGGACAGGAAAATTAATTTCACATAAAAATGAACAACGGAAAAGTATCAAAGTCAAATCCCATGCATAGTTATTACAATCATAATAAGGAGCAGAAAAAAATTCCTGAAGACAATACAAGCATGCTGGAAAGACACTGTCACAGACTAACAGATCAGAACTGTAATCAGTCATTTCAAAATAAGCGTAAGGATACTAAGAAATGATATAAAATACAAAAGAACACCACAATCAGGTTAGAAGAACTCAGAAATATGGTGACAGGACTCAGAAAAGAATTGAAAAAGGAAAAAAATTATTTCATAAATGCCAACTAAACTAGGAAAAATATACACTGGATAACCCCTTAATAAATATAAAAGTAAAAGGGGGAAAACTAACAAAGAAAAAAAAAGATAAAAATATTTGAAGATAAAGACACAAATATTAAAGACAGGCAAAGAAAATTGAACATACAGATAAATAAGAGATTCTGAAGAAGACACCAAAGCAAGGAAACATAACAAATGCTAATAACTATAATTCAGGAAAAAATTCTGAAATATAAAAAAAACTTGAAATGACATTAAAAATTATATCACGCACCTGACAATACTGATACCACCCCCCCAAAAAAAGCAATATCACCAAGACATGTTCTAATAAAACACTTTGGGTTTTTAGGCAAAAAAAGTACATGATTTATAGTGTAAAGAAAAGTAAATTATCATCAGATTTTTCTGAAGCAATGCTTTAGGCCAGAAGAAAGGTGAATTATCAATTTGACATACTGAATTAAAGAAAATAATTTTATATCCAGCAAAACTGACTCGCAAGTATAAGGTGTTCAAACAAACTGTTATAGATACAGGCGAGAACTGAAAAAAAAAACATTGTTGCCATGAGTCTTTTCTGAAGAATATACTGGAAAATGTTTCCGCAATCAAAACAATTAGAAAGGCCATCAACATAGGGACTAGTGGTGAATATTAAAATATGTAGTTAGCTATAGAATTAAGCCTGGAAAGAGGCTAAGAAGCAGAGAGTAGACTAAATAATGGCTATATGCCCTGGCATTGTAGATACAGCATAACTATTTAAAAATGAAGAAAGGATTGGAGGGGGAGTGGGCAATCATATGACCCCAGAAAAAGCTTTCATGTTTTCAATAAAACAGTGGTACTTGTATTAGTATAGTAGTTCTCCTGAGACTGTTGTGCATATCATAATAGAAATTATACTAATGAACTTATTTACAAAACAGAAACAGACTCACAGACATAGAAAGCAAACTTATGGATACCAAAGGGGGAGGGATAAACGAAGAGCTTGAGATTAACAGATACACACTACTATACATAAAAGTGATAAAAATAAGGACTTACTTTATAGCACAGGGAACTCTATATCTTGTAATATCAATATCTTATAATAAATGGAAAAGAATCTGAAAGAATATATGTGTATAACTGAATCACTTTGTTGCGCACTTGAAAATAACACAACACTGTAAATAAACTATTGAATGGAACACAACATTGTAAATTAACTAGATTTTAACTCTTAAAAATCATTAAAAAATGAGATAAAACAAATGAGTAACTCTGTGATGTTCTGATTTTATTATTCCATTGTGTCCTTGAGAATCAACATTCTTGGTAAAGGAAGGATATATAGATGTAACACAGTAGGGGTTAAATAATACTCTGTAATCCCAAATTTGAATTGGAGCATCAATATGAATGCCTAAATTCAGAAAATATGTAGTAAAATAAACTACAAAATAACCTTTAATGTTTATGAGTTTTAGATAAGTAGATAGATAGGTAGACAGACAGACAGATAGATGAAGTAGATCTCAATCCTGTTCTTCACAAAGGGTTAGGAAACAATGACCAGCCCAGCAGCAATGAGCTTCCCCAAAACCCAGACCTAAACAAACTTGGGCTTCTTGGACAAAGGGCTGATTCCAGATCTGCGGCAGGAAATACACAAGATGAACCTGGAATATCTGCTATGACCAGAGCAGGAAAGTTATCCAAGGCTTTTAAAGCCACGGCAAAAGGACCCAAGACCCAAGTTGAAGAGGTTCCCCACTGGCTAAAGTGGGACAACTTGAGCCTCAATAACAACTTCAATACCACCCAGAGTCTAGCCAAAGGGGTCAAACCTGAGTGTCCTCTGGTCTCTGGACCCAGCTGCCAATTCGCAGAACAGGCAGGGGCTGAGGCACTCGTTGAAGGCACTGTGAGTGTGTGTAGTCGGGAAAACGAAGGCGCAGGAAAATTCTATAGGTCAAACAGCCCAAGTTCTTCAATTGATAAATGGTAAGGAAATGAAAGGGATCAAGGAGGAACTTCACAGATTAAAAAAGACTTAAAGGTATATCGATTTTTTTTTTTTTAATGGGCGAGACTAAACATAGTGTTCGCGGATGCCCACTGAGTGATAAACGTGTTTCTAAAAATATAATTAAGTGACTATTATAATGGATAGTGGTGACTTGGCAGGGTATAGAGGTCTGATTGGGTGAGGCACATGAAGGCATTTCAGGGGTGGCAAAATTCTAGCACTTCTTATCCCAGCTAGTATGCAATACATATACCCATGTACATACACACACTCTATACAATATATATGTACACATGTATCTATACACATAGTTTATACAACACATCTGCAACAGATAAGCATAAGGCCTCAGGACATGCATCTGAGTCATGTTCTTTTCTCTCTTTGTGCTTTATTTACAATAAAAATAGTTTTCTTTAAAAAAAGACTGAGTTTCTGGGGAGTTCCCTTCGTGGCTCAGTGGTTAACGAATCCGACTAAGAACCGTGAGGTTGCGGGTTCGATCCCTGGCCTTGCTCAGTGGGTTAAGGATCCGGCGTTGCCGCGAGCTGTGGTGAAGATTGCAGACGCGGCTCAGATCCCACGTTGCTGTGGCTGTGGCGAAGGCCGGCAGCTACAGCTCCTGTTAGACCCCTAGCCTGGGAATCTCCATATGCCGCGGGTGTGGCTCTAGATAAAAAAATAAAAATAAAAATAAAAAATAAATAAATAAATAAATAAATAAAGGCTGAGTTTCTCACCACCATCCAATCTCCCACTGAGAAAGTGATGCAGAGCACATGGTTGAAGTGGAAAAGAATGCGAGGAAATGATGATTGAGGTCACATCGTGAAGGTTAACAGAAGTCTTTGCAGAGTTATATTTAATTTGAAGATAATGTAGATCCACTTAAAGGTTTTCATGAGTCCAGTGACTTCCCCCTTCCTCTGAACTTCTTAATGTCCCCATCATTGACTTGATTCTCACATTTGTATAATTAAGCTGAGGGAGCTAATGAAAGATGACGCAAAATAACCCCTGCCCATAAAGCTGTAGTCCTACGTGGTTGAAGAGGGCTGGGCCAGTGACGTCATTGTGGGTTGGGCCCTGTTTAGTGGGATTTAACAGAAACCTCCTTGCTGGGTCATACATAGTAACTTCATCCAGAGATTTTTTTTTTTTGCATTTTTAAGCATCTGAATTACTCCATCTCTCAAGGAATACGCTAGGACTCTGGAGAAAAGTCAGCTTTGAGTTGGAAAATCTAAAAGACCCTGAACACTAGACAGACAGACACAAGGGAATTAATGTCTCTGGGTATGCCTAAACCATCAAAACAAATATACATTAAGTTTTAATTTTAAAAATTAAAAAAATTAAAAAAAAACAAAGGTACAGGCATCATTTTGAGACCGTGGAGAATATCTCCCTTAGAAATTATCGTTTCATACTCATGATTCAACAGAGTATCTACTGAATAGCTATACATCCAAATACATCAAACTTTCATGGAGAGGCTATTCTATTTAGTATGCCAAATGTTTTTAGTGACCATAAAGAATAAGCATAAGAGATTTTTGTGGATATATTTTTCCCCCCAATAAAAGGTCTTAAGTTCTTCCATTCCAAATTATCCATCCAGTGTTTGTTTGTTTTTTGTTTTTGTTTTTTTTAGGAGTGAATAAGGTGTAAAATGCTCCTTGTTCGGGACAAAGACCAAAAAGGAAGCCTTTAAAACTGCCAGTGTCACAGTTACCAATCACCGGAGCAGATTTCAACCCCGTATCACAAAAGCACTCCTTCGCAGGTCTTTTGGAAACGGACGGGTTACTTGGTCGCAACTAAAAATCAAAATCTATCAACAAGGGAAAAAAGGAGCTAATATAAAAACCAAAGTAACCAAATGCGTGTGAGAAAGAACCAAATGGAATACCCATGCATATTCTAAGGGCCCAGGACTGCACACATGCCTGCGATTTGGAGGAATAAAAAGACAGTTGCATAGGACTGCAGAGGAGCCCAAATTCACAGAGATTTTATTAAAAACAGGAGAAGGTCAGTCCTCGTCCCCCAAGGAATGTCCAGGGCTTGTCGGAATTATTACTCTAAGATAGTTTCTTTATTAAATTCACGGCAGGACTAGAAAGACAGGGCTGGGGGAACTCAAAAGCCACAGGAAAGTCTGGCTTGGGCCCCAAACTAAATCTAACACAAGCTACAAGGAATTGGCATTCTCTTCTATGAATCTGCACATCAAATGTATTTTCAACCCTAACCCTTAGTGAACTAAGAAAGCGCGTCATTAGAGAACCCGCTAATGAGAACTACATCATCTTGCCTCTTTCCCTCAAATAAAATAAGCGAAATGCCAGGTGGGACCCTGGTGACAACCTCCCCGCTAACCCAGAACATGAAACAGCCATTTACTTTTTAACCTCTGTTTGCTTCTAGTTAAAATCCAGGGCGAGTTAATGAATTCGTTTGAGCGAATTTGCAGATGGAGGGCTGCACCCGTGCTGCCTTGTTTAGCAAACATTTTTCAACACGGGCAGTCACGGGGTGGAGGGAAAGAAAATCTCAAGTCCAAGTGGAGCGCC
>PVHT020000061.1:10115766-10144862 GCA_004024745.2 Catagonus wagneri
GGGGGGGGGGGGGTGGCAAAGCTGATCAATTTCTCCCCCAGTCTCTGCCTAGGACGCATCCTAGCTTTTCACCAGCACATCTTGTGCTCAAGCACAGGGCGCCGTATTCCATTTCTGGACTGCGAGGGGGTTGAGGCATCTTGTTTCTTTAGATCACAGCCTAGCAGAAAAGTCAACAGATCCAAGCAGCTCCAAAACGATGCCCCCCATTCAGGGACGCAAACAGACACACACACACACACACACACACACACAAAATCGCTCTTTGCAAGGAGGTAAAAAAATTAAAGCAACACCTGGCAGAGAAAGTCTGTTTCTCCGGAACTACAATCAAAGGGGAATGCCGGAGATTGAAGTCCTTCTCTTTGGAAAGCTGCTGCAAACCGCTGCTACTGTTTTTGTGGTCACAGGGAGGGGGGCTGGTTTGCAGCAGCAAAAACCAGGTAGCGACAAATCCCTCCCTCGGTCCATAGTTTCCAATGTTTCTTAACATCAAACACTTTTATGGCTTAGAAATGAAAACATCACCAGGTTTGGGCTGTATTTCTTTCCCTTCTAGGCTTCTGGTGGGGATATCGATTAAAACTAACATGGCTACAGAGGGAAGGAAGGAAGGATGGGGCGAGAAAGCACAGGCTCACGGCTCCTTAATTAACCCTTCACCACGCAGGTCCCCGTGCGACCAGCTCTGCTCTCCCTCAGCTGAGATCTATCAGCAGAATCCTTTCTAGAAGAAGATCTGGAGTGGGGCCAGGGTAGGGGGGAGGTTTACATGTCTTCCCCTTCCTCTCCTCCTCCTTCTCTAATGGGTTCTAGAAAAAGCAGATTGCCGTTTCAGCAGACAGGGAAAAGAGGGTGGATATGCTTTACATAGTTATTTTTATATTTAATCCAAGAGCAGAAGAGGACTAAGCAAAACCCAGCTGACTCTCAAAAGCATTTTAGGAAGCTGGCAATGGAACAGCCATCTCCTGCTCTCCCCGACCGTGAAGGAACCGTGTCTGGGGGACAGACGTGGCGGTCAAAGCTCCACGCACAGCACAGAGCATCAAGTCGGCGCAGCACCCCGGCTCAGCACTTTGAAGCACCGCCACCGCTGGGGCGGTACCCTCACCCGAGAAGCTAAGCCTCCAACCTCCTGACACCTGTCAACCATCTCCAATCTCGCGAGCTTTGGTCCATCCTCATTATCACATCATTGACGTTACTCAACCACGTGGTGCTGACCATAGAAAGGACCGGCTTCCACGCTGGGGGAGTGAGTTCATTCCTGCCAAGGCAGACTCCGCCCAGTGAGAACCTTCAACTGGAGGGGCTAGAAGTTTCTAGATTTCTCTCTACCGCCGGAGGGGAAGGGGGACACAGAGCGGACAAAGGATGCGGGGGCGAACCCAGAGCTGCTCCAACTCTGAAGGTTCCTGGAATCACAGGAGGTGTTTCTAAAAATACAAGTCGCTGGAGCCCACCCTCTAGAGATTCCTATTTAAAACCCCAGGCTGGAGGCTTGGAATCTGCATTTAGAGGAGGACACGGGTGAGTCAAAAGTTTGTAGTCCTCAGACCGTGTGTTTTAGAAAGCTAAGTACTGAATGAGTCCAATTTCTCCAGATTCCAATAGTTCCTAAAGGAGTATGTACGTTATTACCCTAGTAATAATAGTATCATCCCAGAAAGCACCAAACCTCTACCCATGACATTTTGTGCTTTGTATATTTTACATTATTTAAAATTCAATGTACATCCATACACACACACATACACATATAATCCATTTTACAGTCATGGAAACTTGGCAATGGCAATTTTTTTTTTTTTTTTTTTGCTATTTTAGGGCCACGCATGTGGCATATGGAGGTTCCCAGGCTAGGCGTCAAATCCAAGCTACAGCTGCCAGCCTACGCCACAGCCACAGCAATGTGGGATCCAGCCGCATCTGCGTCCTACACCACAGCTCATGGCAACACGGGATCCTTAACGCACTGAGCGAGGCCAGGGATCGAACCCGCATCCTCATGGATCCTAGTTGGGTTGGTGAACCGCCCAGCCATGAAGGGAACTCCAGCAATGGTAATTTGATTCAAGGTCACAAGGTAATAAGTCAGAGGCAAAGTCAGGCACGGAACCCAGACGGCTCCAACACTGAACCACAGACCAGCACAGGGAGATGTCTCTAGGAAGCTACAGACTTTCCGGATCCGGGTGTGCATTTCAGGCAGACCCAGGCGTTTCCTCCACAAGAGGGACCAGCAGCTTGGAAAAGGGCAGAGGCTCACAGGGGCGCGGTATGAAAAGTTCTCCAAATCACGGGCATTCCTTATACGTTTTATTGGAACTTGAACAAGCAGACTTTGAGTTGCATCAGCCTTGAGGCACAGAGATGTCTACTACGAACGAATGCGTGGTGACTGTCCTTTGAGACAGAAAGGGATCAAAAACAGGGGAATTGGACTTCTTTCTATGCAGCTCTCTACCCCAAGTGTGCCAGTCTTGCTACAGATTCTCCAAGTTGAATATACCCTTACTGCATTCTTTTTTTTTTTTTTTTGTCTTTTTGCCTTAGGTAGGGCCGCACCCGCGGCATATGGAGGTTCCCAGGCTAGGGGTCTAACAAGAGCTGTAGCCGCCGGCCTTCGCCGCAGCCACAGCTCACGGCAACGCCCGATCCTTAACCCACTGAGCAAGGCCAGGGATTGAAACCGCAACCTCATGGTTCCTAGTCGGATTCGTTAACCACTGAGCCGGGACGGGCACTCCACCCTTACTGCATTCTATTTGGGGTCTTCAGTGAGGAAGAAAGCAGGACACTTGAAGAAATCAAGCCCTTGAGTGCCTCTTTTCCCCAACTCCAGTACCAACAGGAAGACCTTTCATAGGAAGAAAAGCGCAGAGGTGTTCCAACTGCTACTAGAAAGATAAACAGTATTTGGTGCCCCACAAATACTGATGCTCAGAACACTGGTGCATCTCTAGTTACTTGTGCTATTTTCCTTTCCGGTTATTTAATGGCCACGGAGGTTTCATACAATACGCCAGTTTGGCAAAGCTAAGATTCCAGCTATGACAAACTTGATCCCCTGGGCTCAGAACCCCCTGGAAGGTATGAAAGCAGCAGATTTAGCTCACTTCCCAATTCCCCCAGAAATCCCCGCTGGGAATACGGCCTTCAGTGTGGCATCTCCAAGGGAAAATTCCATTGTTCAGTGTGTTCTTGGAGAACCTCCCAGGAGGCTCGTCTAGAGAAATTTTACCTAATTTTTCTTTGAAACATGAGATTTGAGTGGATCAAATCCGCCCCGGCGATGGCATTTTAAAGAGGGAGCTCCTGTTCCCACCGCAGACTCTGGAGATGAGACAGAGAGCAGCCAGAGAGAACGTGCCGGCCACTCGTGTGAGCACCCACCTCCTGATTTACAAGGCTGAGCTGCAGGGGACACTCCTTTCTTCGGCATTTACATACAACCCGAAGACCAGTTCGGTTGAGGATGGCTATTGGAGACGAAAAGACAGGCGAGGAACCAGGTGAAGAACTGGCAAGCAGTGAGCTATATAAAACTTTTTCCTTTTCCTCCCACTAGAAGCTCATGTACACCTGCTTTATGACGGCAATCCTCGTCTCCCAGAGAAGCATTTTGGCAACAATAGCACCGCAGACTGAAAGCCTGAGCAACTGGGGGCACTGAGAACCAGACAGCCTTCTTTCCAAACAGGTGGTTGTCACCGCTGCCATTGCTCTGTGTTTCTTACACTTCCTGCCAGAAGCTTCACCTTGTTCCGACCGACTTGAGCCTGGAAGTGTCTGAGTACTGAAGGGCAGTCACAGTCCATCCTCAGTGGGGCTGCATTAAGGATTGACGGAATCCTTGCATAGACAGAACTCTGGGCAGTTCCTGGTATGTAGTAAGCGCTACGTAAGTACCTGGTACATAGTAAACTCTACATAAGTCATTGCTATTGATATTGTTGGGACGGTGGCTGCCATATGCGGCTCCATGGCCACGACACGTCTATTCTACTCCCATTATTTTGACAGCTGATGTAGGACTTGTTAAATATATGACACGTTTGTCTTTTTCACCTTTCTTTTACATCCCATGGGGAAAATTCTAATCAGGGAATCATGTCTTTTTTTAAAAAAAATATCTGAAAATATTTAAGCTACCTACTTTCTCCCTTACCTTTTAAATTTTGGAAGCGCAAAGCTTCTCAATCTCAACATGGCTGAGCCGGTGGTTGGATAACTCCTCGTTGTGTAGGGGCTGCTCTGCACGTTGTATGTTTAGCGGCATCAGCAGTGTCTACTCATGAGATGCCAGTAGCACCCTCTTCCCAGTTGTAAGAATCAAAAACGCCTTCAAACATTGTCCCTTGGGGGCAGAGCTGCCCCAAGCTGAGAACCATTGGTCTAGCGCCATTTTCAAACAGGCACAAATTCTCTAAAATATGTCTCAAACATAAAATGACGCAACCCTGCTGATTTCACTCATGCTACAAATAGCATTTTACTAGCAGTGAACTGAAACCCAAAGCCTGACGGGGATGGTGAGATGCTGAGCACTAACAAGCTATGGTGAGCCAAACGGTCCAAACTTCTTCACATATGCAAACTCAACATTTAATTTTCTGCAAGATTACCCACAATAATTACAAAGTTTCTATAACACAGCTTTAAAAGCTTGAAACTCTGAGATCCATAGGAATTGATCTTTTATCTTTTACCTTGGCTGTGTTGTGTGTCTGTGTAACATAGCAGATGAATGTAAGCAATATTTTCCTCTAATTTCTAGGAGTATTAAAGTGAAACTTTACTCAAATTGATTATTAAATAATCCAATGGAGAGAAATACAGAGTAAAGCTCCAGCGTGCACACAATATTTTGATGTTTAGCATGCATCCTTCAGCTGAAAATATCTGTTATCCATCTGATGATCATAGTTTGACATTCTAAAAATAATGTCGAAATATCAGCTGGTCACTGCAACTGGTCAAAGACGGTTTGAGGACAAAAAGCTGACACCTATAGGGCACCAGTGTGTTCACTCTGCCAGTCCACATGCTGCACGTTGGAAGTCTTAGCTTGAATGAACCTCCCACCAGGAATCTATGGTCAAATGCTGACTGATGCCAGATCAACTTGTAGATTTCCAAGTCATTATCAAATGCATAATTTCCCTGTCATAGTCTTAGAATTAAGCCACACCAAGAAGGTCACCCCGTTACCCAGAAATGAGCTAGGATTGTCATCTATCTGATATTAGCTTGGATGAGAACACAGCACTGATTCTTTTTGCCTTCTTCTAGTCATATGACTTAGAAGGTTTCATTCCAAAGGGGGAAAAAAAAGACACCCCTGTTTTAACTAAGTATCAGACCAACACGGTTTTATTTACCTTCTACTATTCACATGACTTAGAAGGTTTGATTCCAAATGGAAAAAAGGAAAATAACCCTATTCTAACCTAGTTATCAGACCAATGCGGTTTTATCCCAAGGGCGTTAATTGCTTTGATGAAGGAATGTTGCGCTGCCCCGCCACCCTCTGGACCATCTTTAGTTATCCTTTCATGTTTAAGATGATATTACTGACAGGGACTATGTTCTATTACACAGCAAAGTGCGTGGGACAACAGAGCAACAGGCATAAAGGCTGTATGTACAAGGTCATTTCTCTCTGGCTTAGAGCTGCTGCAGCTCCATCTTCTGAGAGGTATAGAGCGTCTTTCCATCCCATCGCCTGACCTAAGGGAGGAATTCACCTGCCCTCTCTGGGGGCCCCCCAGGGGCACTTCCTTGTCCCTGGCCTCTGACCTCCATTTTTGGTGGAGGGCAAAATTAGAATCTTTGCACCACCCTGTAGCCATAGACATGGCTCGTGCACGAGCACGCGCGCGTGCACGCACACACACACACACACAGACGTGACAGGTTGCTTCTTCTAATATTCTCAGGACTATTTTATCCTCTTCCTAGAGTTCTTCCCGTTTGGTCTTCAGTCCTACCCTGTACAAACCTTCTTCCACAACCAGGGTCTCTTAGAAGTAGTATCAATCCAGATCTAGATATCAGGAGACTCAATCTAGCCTCCTCTGCACGTTTGTTAACAAGCGGTGTTACTCTGAACAAGCCACTTCATTCATCTCGCTAAGTTAATTCAGCTATAAAAAGGAAATAATGTGTGACTTCATAAACTTTCACTATACAAATACCATGCGTTATTAGAAGAAACACTTAAATCTGGAGCAGCAGTGGAAGGGAGTCGTTCTGCATGCTATTTCAGCAGACGCGGTAAGGAAACAATTGTTTTATCAACAAATTCTCAGGCAGCTCTTCCCCAAGTTGGTCAGGTGGTTCCATGACCTTCTCAACGAAAAGGTGAAAAGCCACCCCTTTGAATCCTTCCTCGCCGTCTCCATCGTTTAAATACTGAAAAGGGGTAACTGGACAGTTACTGTTTCTTTCCCCAAGAAAGGCCTTGGGGTCTTTTGCCCAGTGGTCTAACTTTAAGGGATTTTGCTTAAACTGATTCAGAAGATGGTCTGACACTGGCATTAACCTTGGAAACTCTGAAGATTTCCCATTCCCCTCTTTCCACTCTGCCTGGGGCTGCACATCATTTCTCACACAACAGGTTGGTACCTCTCTCTTTTTCTGGTCCCCTGTACTTAGCAAAGCCCACCTCTTCAAAGCAAACATGCAGAGCAGGAAGTAGCTCTTGGGAGGGAACTCGACGTGCTCTGCAGGGTGCCGGTCAGACATGCCGTGGGAGCAGCAGGCGACTGTCCGAGGAAGACACCATCGCACCTGCTGGACCCCAGAGGCTAAAGCACAGGAAGGCACAGGATTCTCGCCGGTGCCCAGCCTGCGTTCTAGGGAACAAAAGAACATCATAAACTATGGCCCTTACATCATTCCTTAAAGCTCAGAGACTGGTATTCCAGACTTGAAGGCAAGAGCAAAACCTGCATCAAAGGGTGATACTGTCTTTCCGTTTCCAAGTCCTCATTTCATACACAGGTGTGACGCTTCCATCCATGCCCCCCCCCCAGTTCTTACAACTTGATTAGCGATAACCACACCAATTAGGAAAGCTCATCACAGGAAAGAGGGGAGCCTTTTTCGGGAGGGTCAAAAACCAGAGAATGACTTTCCTGTCTGCTATCAACTGCTATCACCTTACGGAAATGGCTGAACCTCTGCATAACTCATTCCCATCGTCCGTAGAACTGGGAAGAGACGGTGACTGACCGAGCCCGTGAGGTTATTTTTGAAAATCAGTTCAGTCGAAGTCAAAACTAATTTTAAATTAAACGCATGACACACTTCCCAATATTGTAAACACACAGCCTTCTGCATATGGGTTAATCTAACATATGCCTGTAGTGGCAAAAGCACAAAAGGACTTGAGACATTCAGCACTCTGCTAGCAGTCCAAGCTAAAAGGTGGTTCTAGCATCATTTGTCTTCATGTCAGTGGACCTATATTTCTGTCTCTTTGTGTGTCTCTGTGTGAATCTTTCTGTCTAGAAAAGCACCGCAATGTGAGAAGAACACGGCAGATTTAAAGGTAACATGCCACGGTGTAAACCCAAATGCATTACTTCTGACTGTGCTGCTCTGGACAAAAGAGTGTCTAGAATGAGGATGATGATGATTCTAGATCATCTACGTCCAGGAGTGCTTGAGTGTTAACTGAGAGGCATTCTCCTGACACTATACGTCCTCTTTCTCTATCTTGTTCTTTTTCTTCCACCGCCTTCTCCTCCTTACTCATTGTCTTTCCCACCTCTGTCTCTTATCTCTTCCCGTCCATAAGATCAAACTAAAGTATATTTTGAGATTTTTTTCTGGTGAGTTGATAAATAAATTAAATTGCTTTTTACTGTAATCTTCTGCCCTGTTTCTAGTTTGAGTCTTCTGAATGTCCTAGAAGAAAGCCATATCATGATTCTTGGGTCTCTTTCATTCCAGAAAATACACCTTCCTCACCCCCTCTGCAAACTACCCCTGACTTAAGACTTACTGAGGCAGCAGAGAGGATTACAAATTGGAGGCTTGGCTCTGTCACTCACAAGCTGGGCCAGTTCTACTGTAGGCTTGACGTTCTCATTTATAAGATGGAGGCAACACTATTTCCTAAGAGTGGTGAGAGGATTAAATTAATTAAGATATCACATAAAAGGCATGGCACAATGCTTTATTTATTTATTTATTTATTTATGTATTTATTTATTTTTTGTCTTTTTGCCTTTATCTATCTAGAGCTGCACCTGCGGCATATGGAGGTTCCCAGGCTAGGGGTCTAACAGGAGCTGTAGCCGCCGGCCTTCGCCACAGCCACAGCAACGCGGGATCCGAGCTGTGTCTGCAACCTACACCACAGCTCACGGCAATGCCGGATCCTTAACCCACTGAGCAAGGCCAGGGATCGAACCCGCAACCTCATGGTTCCTAGTCGGATTTGTTAACCACTGAGCCACGAAGGGAACCCCCACAATGCTTTTTTCAATGGTAAGGACACAATAAAGAGCAGCCTTTATTATGTGAAAACTGAAACACTGTTTTATCATAGTACCATGGACAACATGAATAATGACAAATTTGGGAGGAAATCTCAAGACAGGACACTGCCCCATCAAATAGCTTGGAGATAAAAACTTCTAACAATTGCTAACAATTACTGTGTGCCAGATGTTTTCCTTAGTGCTTTCCACGTGGTAACATTTAATCCTCACAACGTCAGTGTAAGTTGGGTACCACTACTATGCCAACTAAAGATGGAGGATTAGAGGTAAAGAGCGGTTCGGTTACTTCCCTGGGTCATCGCAGCTCGTGAGTGGTTGATCCAGAATTCAAACCTCCAGTTCCAGAGCTGGGATGTAAAGACCTTTCAAAATCATGTTCCTCTAAGAAACATGGCATCTTCCAGACCAACTGGAATGTTTCCAGTGCTCTATTACCAGTAACAGCGCACCAAGGTCTGCTAATTTTCTTTCAACATAAATGAGTGTAGGTGCACTTATAATAGCATAATTCTTGCTCACTAACACTTTGATTTCCTCTCTAATGTCAGAAGGAAAGCCGTGCCATCCAAACGAAAGCTTTGGGACCCGCTCAGAGCCCTGGGCTCATCTCTGCTACATGCGTCACACGTGATGCTACACACATCAGCATCTCTGTCACGCCCCCACCACCGTTATCATCACCACCATCGCATTATTATGTGTGGATAGTGTTATGCCAGCCACGTGGAAATTCTTCACGTACATCTTTCCACCTGTGCTACAGTAGAAGAAAATATGGAAAACCATTGAGTTACACCCTCTTCCAGATGCAACCTTCACGGCCTTTTGTCATAACCCTACCTTATGTCACTGCACCACCAACCCTGACAAGAGGAATGACAATAATATTTACTGACATCTGGGGTCAAGCATAAGATTAGGGACTTTCCATGTGTAATCTTATTTAATCCTCATAATAAACCTAAAATATAAGCATTCTAGTTATTGCTTAGTAATCATCATTGATTTGTTCTTTGAATCTCAATTTTATGATGAGGAAAACTGCAGCTCAGGATGGCTTGGTATCTTCCCTGAGTCTCACAGACCTTCTAAATTATAGCTTTAGGATTAGAACTAGACCTATATGATTCTTTTGAGCAATCTCTTTAAAATAGTCTTAGCATTTTCTAAGCTGGATTTTTTTTTTCCAATATGACAGAAAATTTCTTTTGTAGTCCAATCACTAGAAGGCAAGAGCCCTCAAAAGAGTGCCAGCTTGAGAACCAGAAATTCCAAGTTCTAGCCCTGGTTGCCCAACTCACAAGGTGTGTGACTCAGACAAGTCATTCATCCATTTAAGTGAACAGTTTCTCGCTCTAATTCTACCCTCTGCAATCTTCCAAAAATAGCTAACAGACACTCGTTGTCACTCATATGATACTGAGTCTGATTGCAGGCTTTCTGGAGTTCCCTGGTGGCTCAGCAGGTTAAGAATCTGGTGTTGTCACTGCTGCAATGCCGGTTCGATCCCTGGCCCGGGGAACTTCCACATGCCATGGGCACGGCCAAAAAATAATAGTAATTTCAGGCTTTCTCTCTGCCTTTGGAAGAGAAGACTATGGAGAGGAGCCTGCTGCATGAGTGCACTTGTTGACACCAGCATCAGATGAGGGCAGTGAAAGAGAAGGCTGGCCGAGGAGTGTGAGAAAATTGTCCACCTTGCAGCTGTCCCGGCCTGAACAATACCATGCATAAACAGGAGTCGCTCTCTAGAGATCTCTGCTGGCACCTTTTCTTCATTCCTTTCTGGAAAAAAAATTCCCATCCTCGTGAAGAATGTATTGCCTTCTACATGCAACAGCCAAAAACCCAACTGTAGGCAAAATCCATCTGACAATATCCCTGAACTGCTTTGATTCAGTTCTTAAAGGAGATTAGTTGTTGGAAGGTCACAGCGAAGCCAACCTACTGCACACTGCAGCCTGGGGTTTCAAAGCTCTCCTTACTGAGGGACTCCCTGTCCTCGACGCCCCTTCCCTCCAAGCCGTTTAATCAATGAATCAACAAACAGTTACTGAACGTGGCTTCCCCGGAGTCTGCAGGTCACTTCAGATGTGCCTCTCCAGTTCAATAGCAGGAGAAAGAAAAACAGATTTTTCTGACTCTTCTTCAAGTTTCCATTTATAAAACCAGGACTAACATAAAAAGACTGCAGGTCTCCTCTCCCTCTTTCTCGCTTCCCTGAACCCTTCTGATTCACAAAGAGAAAGAAAAATGCTACATAGTTGAAAAAACATATATCTTCTCATATATATATATAAGATATGTATACTATATATATAATATGTGTAGTATATAAGAATATATACTTAAACATTATAAAAATATATGTATTTTTTTAATGTATAGTATATATATGAGATAAAAGGAAGAAAGAGGAAGGATGAAAGGATGGAAGCAGGGAGGGAGGGAAGGAAAGCAGAAGAAAGGAAGCAGGAAGAGGGAAGAAGGGAGAAAGGAAGGAAGGAATCAGACCCTTAGATTTCAGGAAGGTCAAAGAACACAGCAAGCACGTGGATAAGCTGCTCAAGAAATTATCTTTGGTAGCATATAAGCTCCATGTTTACTAGCCTGTTAATTATGATTGCTCTTTAGTATTTATGATTATCTTTGAGAACAACTAGGAACCACTCATGTTAAGCTTTAGGACTGATGGAATGATGAATGTCTTATGCCTCTAAGTATTTCTCTGCCTTCAACTCTAGCCATAGGACCAGAGATAAAATGTGCAGATGTTGTCTCAATACCTATGGTATCAGAAAATCATAAACACCAAAAAAACACACCCTAATTCATCTTTTCTAAGGAAACTGTATGGAAAAGAAACAAAACAGAGAGCAAAAAGATGCTGCTTTTGGTTTTTAGCAAATGCTAGGTAAAAGCTGACACTAGGCTACTGAATCACCATCTCCCAAGGGACAACCAGTTACTGCAGGCTGTCACTAGAACAGGACCTGCCTTAGGAGGGGGACACTGTCCGTCTCTGACCCAACCGTTAGGGCAGGATTTTACTTCACCGAACGTCTCCTGTATCAAGAATAATAATGAAACCCAGAACAGTTTACGAAGCACTTACTGCAAGTCAGACAGGGTGTGAAACACTTTCTGTGCATTCGCTCGGTCCACCCTTTCACCCACCTGTTGGTGTCCATCACCCTCCTCCATCCACAGGCGACCAGGTGGCAGCTCAGAAAGGTGAAGTCCCTTGGCTCAAAATCTTAAGTCCAGTGAGATCTGGAGCAAAGATTCCAGCTCATGTCTGACGCCTCGCACTGTGCTCGCTTCTTACCGCCCTTTTTCCTGGCCTTCCATGTGGAGAATAAAGCCAGGAACCGTAAAAATCATGTACTTGATTCTAATTTACCCCGAACCTCACTTGGACTTGGTGTTCCCTCGTCAGCTTCAAACCGCGCCCCCCCACATAATGAGTAGGGTTTCTTTCGTTTCTCTTTGATAAGCAAAACTAGCATGAGAACAGCAAACAAGCCACAAGGCCACAGCCAACCACGATGTTCAGAAGAATCCTTCAGTCTAAGCATGCTACAAAGCACTCCAATCTTAAAAAGCTCATTAAAAAAAAAAAAAAAGCTTAAATATAAGTACTCTTTAACACTTAAAGGTCTAAACAGCATCTTCTAGATAAAGGCCGTGAATGTACACAGAGAAGGCAGATGCTCTGATTATCTCATTGAGCTTCCAAATCACAACCCCATGTTTGTTTATTTTGGCCACGCCCATGGTGTACGGAGGATCCCGGACCAGGCATCGAACCCGGGCCACAGCAGCAAACCTGAGCCACTGCACTGACAGTGCCGGATCCTTAACCTGCTGAGCCACCAGAGAACTCCCCCCACTTTGTGCTTTTTTTCATGTGCAGCTGGGACCTATCACAGTAGAGGTATTAGTAAAAAAAATAAATGCCTACAATTCTGTTTTTCAGAATATCACTCTATGTACAATGATGCATCTGTTCAGAAGGATCTGTTTCGTAAGAGGAGATAAACTATAAACACACCATTAGCTTTTGTTCCGAGACAATATGATAATTTCTACCATCTGTGAGTAGACAGAGGTGTGGCTCCAGAGACCAGCCCAGGTCTGTTTCACCTTGAGACACAAGACATTTAGAGACAGGCCTTTTGCTCAAGGTGCCTGCCGTTGTCTGAGACAGTGGCTCTGAGCCCCTTTACTCTCGCACACTGCGTTCCCAACTAGGACCGCCCTCCAAATCCGGCTTCCAAGCGCCTCTTCCCCCCTCCCCACCAACCCTAAGGACTAGAGTTTCTTCTTTCATTTCCTTTTACTAAACATAGCTGGGATCAATACACCAAACAAGCCATGGGGTGAGCGCTTGACACAGGTACAACGAGTCAATGTTTCTCCGCCGAAGGCAAACTTAAGAACACCACAATCGTGTTCACATCCGGAAACCATTTCTTCCAGGCAAATGCAGATTGTGTCATAAGAGCCCGTCCTTGTAGACGTGGGCAGAGGTCTGTGTGGACGCAAACCCGGAGGTTAGGCACGGCCCTTCTCCGGGGATCTGCATGGGCTCATTAACATACTGCAGGGGTCGCTTCTAAAGCACAGCGCAGTTTTCAGGAACACCCAGGTAGTGAAACCATCCAGAGTCTTAGGAAGGCAGAGGAAAAGCCAGTTGCATCCTGTCAAAGCTAAGACAAGAAACGACCTATTCCTCTGATGTCAAAGCTTGAGGGTTTCTAGCACGCCATTAGCGTGACCTTCCACGAAAGAGGCCCAGGAAGACACAGATGTCCTTTGTGCTTCGGAAAGAAAGGTACTTACCGTGAAAATCCACAAGTCACCACACCTGGCCCAGAACTGCACTGGCCACCCTTCTCCATGGCAGCAGAGCCGGAAACCTGCCAAGTTTGTGCGGGGTCTACTTGGGTGGGTTGGGAATAGGTGTGTTGAGGGGGAGTGAGGCGCGAGGGGGGGGGAAGAAAAGACAGACTTTCCCTTTAAAACTGAACAGAAGCGCATACCACATCACATGACCTTTTACCGTAATTTCTATTAAAATCATTTCATGTCTGGTTGCCTCTGCTCTCCTGGCTCATTTGTATTGTTTACAACAAGTCATCGCACTGGCAGTCAGCGGTGGCTAAATCCATGGTTACCCGTTTTTACATTCACTGGTTAAATGGAATGCAGCTCCACTGTGGGTTTCAGGGAGCAAGCTCTTAAGAAACCACAATCCAGCTATCAATCAGCCTAATCTGAGAGAAATTAATCTTATGAACATAAGTATCGGTGCATATTAAAAATTGATAGAGGGGGGGCATGGGCTTTGTTGGTTGGAGTTTCGAAAGTGGACCAGCTGAGATTTGACTTCGAGCCCCAGAGTTTGCAGTTTCCTCCCATCTGACAGCCATTCAGGGTCGTGCAGCTAAAAAGCTTTCAAGGGTAAGACGACCACCCTTTCAAACAAAACCACCAGCCCTCCCGAATTCTGGGAGCATTTCTTTTACCCGGTTGTTTTCAGGCTCTGAAGACTGCCCCCACACAGGTTTAACCAGACTGCAATCCAGCAAAGTAACTTAAACGGATACACACAAGCCAGTGAAACATCACCCAGACATCACCGTGTAGGACTCAATTAAGACCAAAACCTCAGTGGAATTCTCTTTAGGAGTCAATTAAAACTGCAAACTAATATGTTTTATCGAGAGCAAAAACGCTCCATGTTCATTCTGCTGTCCACGAATTTAGGTGGTTAATTCCTTAAGAACATTCCCCAAAGCAAACTTGTTTCTCTCCAGATGGACATGCTCAGACAATTATCATTCCTAATCAAAACTGAGAAGTTTTACAGTTTAATGCCCACCATCACCGTCCCACGAGTCACGTCTAAATGCTACATGAGAACAGCAAATAGTTAAAGCTAACATATTACAACCCCATCTACTGCAAAGTCACTGTATCAGAAGCTAGAATTGATTTGCTTCCTCAGAACGAATTGAAAATGAAGGTAACAAAACGTAGGAAAAACCCCTTCTGCACTGCTAATCGGATGCTGTATAATGGTTGATTGCAGCTCTGCCCTGTCCTATTGCTGCCTCAATCGTACATACTTACACGTTCTGGGTTCTTCCAAGAGTTTGGTGCAGTTTCAAGGACAAACGTCTTAAGGAAGCCTCTCTACGGTGCAGCAGGGAGCCTAGCTCGGATCTGATGACTAGAGCACGGTGCTAAATCTGACAACAGAGAAGGAAACTTCCTGCGTGAAGAGGAGATCTTGGAAAGTCTCGGGGTTAAAAAGGCTGCTTTAAATGGGCTGCTTGATCTGCTCCCCGGTTGTGTATACACAGTAGCAGCTGATCTGTGTTTGCAGCCCTGCAGAAAGGGACCTTTACTGAAAACCAATGGCATCGCATTTCAGCGGTGCCAGTGCCAAGTGCCGGGGAGCAGAGCAACCTTGGACAACTTCACACAGTTCAACCCAGCAGACTGACCGCGGGTCCGGGAGGAGCCTGGACAGTGTCCCCCCCCCCCCCACCAGGGTTTCGTCTCCAGCGCGTTTAGCGCAGTTCCTGGGAAACCAAACGCTGTGACCGCTGGGCTCTGAGAACAGTGGAAGTTATTCCCTGGCTGTCTCTTAAACAGTGTCACTAATCTCGGCTGTCCTGACCTACCACGGACTGTACTGTCACAGGTTTTTAAAACTGAATACCCAATGCTGAAAACGCACTTCCCTCTGTTTCTGAGACAAATCTCAGTCCTGCACCTCTAATCCTGTGTTGCGTATTTAAGCAACCCACCCCCCGACACTCCTCCCAAATAAGAGGAAGACAAAATAATAGAGGTTTGGGGACTGTGGTACCTAATTCTGTATCCCACTTTCCAAATGCAGAGGCTGGGGTTTTCAGATCACTCTTTGCCTGGGCACTATCTTATGAAGTGGTCACTATAAACTGGGCGCAGGTGTACAACTTCATTCCCGTAAAACCTACTAATATAAGAAGGATGGGGCGCATCAGGAACAGGCAAGCCACACAGAAGAGGAACATGCTGTCTGGTCACCGAGTCACCTTCTTTACCTCTGTTAAGGCAGAGAATGAAAATGCTAGGCCTTGGCTATTCTGCGAGGGGAAGTTAAGAGAGTGTAAGAGCTGGCGCTGGTTGGGAGATGCTGGTTGCTGGAGTAAAGTTAATCCAAGCCACGGGTGACCCACTTCAGCATCTGCGTGTGCCTCCCTGCACGTCCCGCCTTCTGTCCCTATGACAAGTCTCGGTTGTGGCATATTATGTGGTCTTTTCTCACTGTCAGGCATCTTCCTTCGAAAGGCAGAAATCAGAACGGACGGTTTAACAAAAGGCCACGCTCCTTGTATCAAGCAGCGCCGGGATGTGTCTCCTACTGGTCTGAAGGCCCGGCCACGAGCCACCTGGGCAACTGGTAAACCACCCAAGACTGCTTTTTTCACTTTGCCCACACTGTTGTTCAGATGTAACGGTAATTCTCTATCCTGGAACAGGATGAGAGCTTCTGATCCTGACTCTACTACTTTCTACCGCCATGAGGTTGGAGCTGCTGAAAAAAAAAAGTCTCTGAACCGCTGGTTCCTCATCTATGAAACGGAGACAGTATATTTACCCTACGAAGTTACTGGGAAGATTTTAAAAGTAAGAGAAGTCAGGGGCCACGGTGTCTGGCATGCATGCATTTACCAACATTTACTGAGCCTCCTCTCGGACACAGGCCCGATGTTAGACTCGGGTGCGAGGACGGCAGAGACGCAGTCTCTACTTATAAGTGCCCTGCCAGCTTCCAGTGCTGTGTCCAGTAACTGAGGTTGTGTCTAACATAATACACAAAAGCCCATTCCAATACCTGGTCTCACTTGGGTCTCATAACAGTCCTATGGGACAGATAAAATGATGCCCAATTTGTGAATGGGAAAACTACGACCAAAAGGCAGGCGGGTCACTCAGCTGGTAAATGGTACCCCGAACCTCAGCACAAGCTTGGATTCTGCTGTTCTGCATATGAATTTGCCACAGAGCACTGCTTTTCTGTACCACTCTCTATCGTACTGTTACCTTAACAGTTTCAGGAGTATTGTTATATTGCCCTAAAGATACTGTACATACCTTAAAAGAAAGGAACTAGATCTTAAAATTGCTTTGTATTCTCTGACAGACCCAAACTGACGCTAAACATATTATGTGTTTAATACCTTCCCCTAAATTTAAAAGAAACTCAGGCTGTGTCCGTTTCACTACCTACGATCAATCTCATAGGAGGTAAAGCTCCTCCACGAACAGTGACTCCCAGGGTTCATGCTATGTCTTCAGTTATCTTCAAATGATTATACATGTGCCAAGTTTTTAAGACTGACTCATAATTAAACCACCCAAAGATGGTTTTCTTCATTTGTTTAGTACATATTCTATGCATTTCGGCCTAATGAATTTAGGTTAAGAGCCACTAAATATATATTCTTAAATTCAAACTTTGATCCCACGACACCTCTTGATTTCTAGATGCACTTCTGTTTCTAGGTTTTAACAGGTCACCCAGGACAGAATTCCGTTGATTGTTATCTTGTGAATTGGAGCAGGGCGCATGGCCAACCTCACAGAGAATCCAGGTAGAGTTTTGGATCTGCTCCTTGAATATGCATTGCCTGTACAGACGGCCCAGATTTCTCAAAGAATTCCTGAACTCCCGCTTCGTTTTCAGCTTGAAAAGTAGTGCCTTTCTGGTGGAAGAACTGGCTAGACACCTATCGGTGAAGCACAGGTAAAAACGGTCTTGAAAGAGATCTGCACAGAATCTTGGAGTTCAACCGATGTATTACGTTAATTAGTTCTGTTCTATCCTGGAAGCCGTTTTCTAAAATGGGATTTATATCATTATCAATTAGTATTTACTGCCAAACAGTAGTTTCTTCAGCCTCAACAACCATCCAGGAAGTTTGGATTAATGTCAAAGTCATGGCAAGAGTGCAAATGACAGGCGACGTTTGAGACAAAGAAAACAATTATTTGATACATGTCTTTTGATTCCAGTCATTCACCTGCGTATTTAGACAAGCTGCGGGCATCTTTAAGGGCAAGCGAATACGCTTCTTGTGCACTGGCATTGCACACATCAGAATTGCTAGGTTTGCTCCATTCCACTGGCCGGCCGCATACAATTTCCTGCCTCCTCCCTAAAAAAAACCTGAGTCAAGTACCTACCACAGTTCTTGAACCACAGTGGACAAGAAACCCGCCTACCAAAGACCACTCTTGGAGCGTAACAAATTGGCTGAAGCCTTGGTCAGACCTGGTCAGCATGGAGCACTGTTGAGCCCAATGACAATTCCTCAGCACCTAACACCAAGTATCGATTTCAAGCACTTTTATACCCATGAGGCTCATTCAATGCTCACAGTCGTCCTGGACGCCAAGGCTCTTCGTATGCACCTGTTCACCAGTAAGACAAAGAACTGAATAATTTCACAAGCTCAAACAGACAATAGGTGACCGAGCAAAAATTTCAAAATGGGTGCCCTACCTGTAAGCGCAGTGCTGCTCCACAGAACTCACACACCGCGCCCCCTCTTCGCACAGATGCACCTTACTTTCTTTTCCCTTTCGGTTTCTCATACTATAGATCAGTTAAACGCAAGCCAAGCTGCCTGTCTCTCTCACACCCACATCTATCAGCCTCTCTTCAGCCTTCAACTGCTTTCCATCTTTTCTTCTCTCACATCTTAGCCAATTACTTCAGAGCTTATATTTTGTCTCGCCATCTTTTTTCACCCTCCCACTTTTTAGTAAGAAAAACCACCGAGTTTGCAATCAGCCTCTAAAAATCCTGCAAGTTTCTAAAAATCCCCTTCAGATACTCTGCAATGGTTTCCATCTATCTTTTTAACTTCCAGTTACACGTGCATTCTCTTAAACATCAACACTCTAGAATCTAGATAAATGATAAACTATCATTCAGTTTTATTGCCTTTATGTTGTTTATCACTTTTATTATAACAGAACTGTTTTTCACATTTTTTTCATTACTGATACACAATAATTCACTCCAGTAAGTAACATAAGCTTTTACGGTCTCGCCTAGAAAAGTAATCCGCATTTAAGATTATTTTCTCCGAAAAAAATATATATCTAATAATTAATCTACAAATGAAAACTTCAGTGTAAACGTGAGTGTCTAAATGTCATGAGACTTCCATTTCAAGCCCCCTGAACCTGGCCTCATTTACTGCTCTCGTCATGGCGTGAGGCCATACTTATGTAAATAATTAGTTTATAGAATAGAAACAAACAGGAGAAGAATTAATTGGCTTGCTCATTAATAATCAATCGCTTAACTCAGAATCCCTGGAGACCATCACGTCATATCCCTTCATTTTAGAGACAGAGAAACAAAGGGCCCTGGTTCTCAGATGCAGAGGGCAACCAGATCCTTCTATAACCTCTGCTCAGCAGCATTTTCACTGTTCCTTAGCTGAAGATGGATGTTCAGTCACAGACACATTAACTAAAAAGCACAAATTTCTAACTTTGAAGGTGACAGATCCAGAGCGTCGGTCATCAGGTGTTATGTCCCATATCCACAACCTTTGGAAAATAAATGTTCATCCTCAATAGAAAATGAATTTCTAATAATGGAATTAAACTGTTCATCTAAATAGCTAACTTTGGATTTCAGTCCACACATAATAACTTGGAAAAATATATAGCCTGTGTTTACTGGAGCTCTATAGCCACAGTCTCTAAGTAGAGCTATAACTCGCTAACAATTTTCCTGATTTATGTTTGAAAACATACAGGGCATGAAATGATTTCTGCAACCTTACATTTTCGTCAAGAACACTGGTAGGCAGAAGACAGATTCCAAATATCACGTTGCATTGCTTGTTACAGCTCCTTTTTTTAATAGAAATGTCTGATAAGCAATTATACGTGCACCACCAAAAAAAAAAAAAATGCGTCATTAGATTTTCCCCATTAAGGAAAAAAAGGAAGGAAGAAAGAGGAAGAGAGAGAGGGTGAAAACTCTAAGAATCTCCTTTCCTATTATGCTTACATTGTAAAAACTGCCTGTCTTCTTGAGCAGGAAAATGCAATAGATATTCTTCCACTCAACAACTAGATAATGTGTGTTTATAAAGTGTAACACGCCATGCAACTGTTGGTTATCATTGTTCTTAGTATTTAACGCATACGGAAATTTGCCTCACAATCTATAATTGTGCTAATTAAAACTAGTATTTGTGAATATAAATTACACTGGCCATAAAATCAGCCTTATTAACCTAATATATCTTAGAGTGAGAGCGAACTTAAGTGGGCCACTCTGGCAACACAGAGAGGTAGAAACACTGTTGATCCTACCCCATAAGTATTAAAATAGAAGTACACAAGTTCTACTGTGCTTTATAGAAAGTTAGCATCCTGAATCTAATCTTCAAAACAGTAAGAGACCATTGTGTCGGATACGCATATGCGCTGTTAAAACTAAAAAATCATTTGTATAAGGCAAGTAAAAAAGCGCATTCATTAATTCGAGTCCTTTATGGAGTCCTATCCAGGTTATTTATTTTAGCAGATGTGCCATGCGACACAGCCCTAAGTGTCCATAAGTCAATAAAGTAGCTTTGATCCTCTAGGGTCTTGCATTTTATCAAAGGAATTCAAGGCACATTTAACCCTCTTTTGTGGCAACCCTGGTCATGGCATGAACAAAGAATCCTTCATAACAGAAATATAAACAGAGGCCTGATTTAAAACTGCCGATTCTCCTTCACAACCACAAGCATTATCCAGCCTATCAATATAAAGGCAGCAGCATAAGGTTCGTGTGTATGGCCTCAGCGGACACTGGGACCGTTACGGTGGAAGAAGTTAGCCAAGGGGGGAGTGGGCCTTCACAACTGGAAATCATTCAGGGCCGAGTAAATAAATGGTATCTAATTTCCCAAAAAAGAGAAAACTTTGGGATCCCCCTAATGGCTTAGCTAGTTAAGGAGGTGGCACCGTCACTACTGTGGTTCAGGCCGCTGCTATGGCGCAGATTCAGTCCCCTGGCCTGGGAAATTCTACATGCCATGAACGCAGCCAAACAAACAAAAACAAAAGAGAAAAAGAAAAAGAAAAGGCTTGCCTAGCTCTGTGATAAAGACACATGGAGTCTCCGCGTTCTCGCAGTCTGCACTTCAGAACTTTTATTGATTTACAAACATGATTCCAGGTACCTGAATCCGAAGATACCAAACCGTAAGACCGTGTGTTCTATGTGGGAATTACGTTCTGCAAAATCACGTCTTCGGATCACACCTCACAGGCCCTGGCTTTCCTTCCTGGCCCCGGCTACCAGTGACTCCGATACAAAGTGCTACGGTAAATCGGGTTCCAAATAATCCAAAGAAGATGGTTCTAGAAAAAGATCCTTAGACTTTCCTACAGCTCCTCGCCCCTATCCACTGGCCGAGAGGGTGAGGAACACGAGGAAACTGCATTAATTCCCTTCTCTGGTGCCTAAGACCCGCTCACTCTGCCAGAATGGCAACGCCGACCTAAAAACTCAACTGCAAAGCAGAGTTAGCTCAGCGTCTTAAAAAACTGACAACACAGTGACAAGAGAAAATTCCTCTGTCAGCGCAAGACGCTCGAGAGGTACCTTATTTTGACTTTATAAAGATATCTTAAGCAAATAAAAAAAAAATCACTGTATTACGAAACTTGGTGATCATCACTTCAAAACGACTGACTCTGTTGTTCATGGAGAAAATTTCAGTTGGTTTTCTCGTATCAGCGGTTCAAGTGAAAGATTCACCAACTGCTCCCAGGAGAAAACAGAAGATCTGCATTTAAATGGAGATATAGCATTTCCAAACGCATAGTACCTAGAAGGCAGATACTGTCAAGGCTTTTTAGTGAGAAAAGCTCAAACTGTATTCGGTACATTTTGATGATGCGGTTGCTCTCTCCACCGCATAGGGCTTAGCCTGTTACCATAACTTTTCTTTCTCCTTGGTGTGTTCTTTGCAGCATTTGTCCCGAGAAGTTAAAATTCACCCTGTCACCACTGCAAAGGCCCCACACTAGCACCAAGCAAGCACTACACTGCATATTTCTGATGTGTATAGAAAAAGACCACAGAAGATAGGTTGGCCAGAAATGTTAAATAATTGAAAAGTATAATGACTTAATAGAGTAGTAAGCTTAGTTTACAATGCAGCCAATTTAAAGCCATAAAGATACTGTGTAAAAGTTTTATCTTGTGGTTGACCATTGCACAGCCTATCTATTATTCAAAAGTATCTCAACATTGTTTTTCTTCATTAATGTGGCTTTTGGCATTTCCCTCATAATCTTTCCGTTCCCACAGTTTTCCAACAATTTTGAAATACGTACAGAATTTCTACTTTATACCATAAATCCCCCTCACTGGCATAATGAGACCTTCAGTGTCTACTTGAAACCAATTTCCTAAGTTAACCTGTAAGGCATATACTTTAACTTCCTCGGATGCGATTTGGTTGGCATTTGAACACACTCAAGCACGCAGGCACGACATTAAAAAATAAACAGGATTGTACTGACACGTCGAAACAAAGGAGAAACTCGTAAGTGACCTTCCTTCCTATGACAGGTGAATCCAGGAATTTGTCTATATTAAGCAGTTGTCATGGGGCTATCAGGAAAGTTTTGCCTTGAATGTTTAGCTAAGGAGCACCCCGAGGCCACGAAGGAGGAAAAAGAGGCACTCAGGATGGATTTCAAACAGAAGCCCATTACCTCCAGCAGGTTCTTGCTAAAATCCCAGCGGCAGCCAAATGTACCCTGTCAACAAGGTGCCTGAGAACAGCCCCAGAGAGGCCCCTAAGCCACACTTTCCCTCCCAGCCCTTGAGTTGCCTGCCCATTAGGTTTGCTCCCCCTTATCCTGCCACCCCGCCAGTCTCACTCCGACTCTAGTTCAGAACTCAAAGTGAAAGATGAAATATCTGCCCGATCGCTTCATATTGAAACCCTGTTGCCGTAATAAGCGGTGCTCAGTTGGAGGTGGGAACACGGTATTCTCTTGGTAACCTTTTAATTTCTGGAAAAATTGCACAGAATAAATTGGGCGGCACGCGCATGGAAACCTAACGGGCTGAGATGCTCTACTTTGCAAAAGCGTCATCAGAGGGTCCCTTCGCTCCCTCCGTGACCCCGAGTTAAAGAAAACCGGCGAGTTTCCGTGTCCACCGCACCCCAAGATTTAAACGCTCTTATGACTTGTTACAGAAGAGATGTTTTCTCTACGTCCATCAGTCAGTCAATGGACAGTATGATGTGTCACGGGATCCCACGCGCAACATACAGACTTCGAATTCTCCGCGACAGGAGTTGAAAGAGTTCCGAGAGCGGTTTTGGTAAAAGTGACCAAGCCAGGCTGAGCAGACACGTCTGAATGGGAAAGACCCTCTAGGTCCCGCTTCTGGATATACGTGGTTCTCGTCATGTTCCAAGGAAAGTAAGTCCCACCCGTGGGGCTCCGTCTCCATCACTATTTTCCAGTCCCTTCTTACTGTCAGCTGTTCTCCAGCTCAGGTTGGAGAACCGTTGTGACTCCCCTCTCTTTCCCACCAGGACGGGCTATTTCTCAGGTTGGTTGACTCATTTCGATAACATCAAATCTACTGGACACGAAAAAAAAAAACGGCAGAACCCTGACACCCGCCCCCCACTCCCCTGCCTTCCCCTGAAGGGCCTTTCTTCCTCTTTTCTCTCTCCTGCAGCTTCGGAACTTGGGCGTTTTCCAAACACACTCCCCTATTTGGTCTTTGGGGCAGCGTGAGAAACAAAAGAGAGTCTCTCTTCAAAACTAGACCAAGTCTTGCAACTGCTCTGCGCTTCCCAACAGTCCTGGGTCTCCTGCTCTTGGCTTAAAGTATTCAGCAGGAGTATTCTGCAAAGAGGAAGGACGGTGTATATGGCCCTAACAGCTCCTCTTAACACACAGGCTGAGAATTCCTTTCATTTTTTTCTTTTCTAGTCTTCCCTTTTTTTTTTTTTTTAAGAGACAGAGAAAAAGGTGTTATTCCCAGCATTGCCCTCTGGTTCAGCCTAGCAAAATCGTTTGCTTTCTGTGTCTGCTTGGGTCTTACAGGGGCCACCGGTTGTGGTTCTCCAACACAAACGCGCACAGCCAGCCAACAGGCCTCCCCAGCAGACCTGTGTGGCGATTCACAACATCACGCCAGCAAGCACAGAACATAGAGACAGAATCATTCCCAAACACTGAGGCGTGCGGGGCGCGGGGGCTCCTCCAGGCCCTTCTGTACTGTTCCAGAATTGTTCATTAAGATTCTGCAAGGGGGAAGGGGTGCACTAGGGAAGGGCTGCCAGAAGGGGACTGAACAGGAGGAGGAGAGCTTTGCCCTCTGTGTCTTTCTGAGAATCTCCGGTCCCCAAACACGGGGGGCGGGGGGCGGGGGTCTGTCCTGCCCGGGCATCCCCCCAGACTAGAAGGGGGATGGGGGAGGGTAGGTGGTTTGAAATCCTTCAAATGACGGTTGGGTGACCTCCAAGCAACTTCAGAGTCTCCCAGGGGAAGGTGAACAGAGCTGGTTGAGAGACAGAGGGAATGAGGCACAGAGGACAGGCGAGAGTCACCTAGAACCACAGCGGCGGCGGCAGGAAGCACCAGAAGGATGTCCCAGCCCGTGATGGCAGCCCCCCCCCACACCCCCGCCCCACTCCTGACACCTCTCCCTCCCCGATGACCCCTTCCCCAGCCCCCCCCAGACTGGAGGACGCCCCCCAACCCATCCCAGCGCCAGCGCCCTAACTCTGCCTTCACTCTTTGCCACTTTCCCAAGCACTCCAGTGTCTCTCCTGGAAGGGGGATGGGAGAGGTGTTTCAAGAACAAATCCCATGGAAATGAGAATTGATCAGTGTCTCTGGCACACGCGCTGCCAGTTTTGCAGTCATGGTAAGGCGAGTGGGCAAGAGGGGACAAGTACTCAGGCTTGTGTGACAGAGGGAAGGGTTGCATTTCTGTTTTTTTTTTTTTTTTCCTCCAAGAGACTCTAAACAAGTGAAGGGGGGAAGGGGGGAGCGATCGAGATTTCCACCAGGACTGCAAATCAAGGATGCCCCAGATGCAAATGTCTGTCTCCAGATGTTGATGATAAGGATTTGGACCAGTTACCTTGGCAGGGTCAGAACTGCGGCAGGGTAAAACGCAGGTGAGTCGTCGGGGATTTTAAAGCCCAAGCCGGTTGCTCCGGCTGGGAAAGTCTACAAAACCCCCATGCAGGAACAGGGCACATCCTACACACGCCTCCTTTAACCGGGCTCCCGCGACCTCGGCGGGCGAGGGGGTGCCGGCCGGCGCGCCGGGGCCAAGGGCACGGCCCCCCGCCGGGCCCCCGCGCCGCGGGGCCGGCCTGGCCCCCGGGGCCCGCGTCCCGCGCGGCTGTGCACTCACCGAGCCGGGCGGCCAGGGGCCGAGGGGCGCCCACCGCTAGCCGGAGCGCCCGGGCGCCTCCCTTTGCTCTTGGTAGCGTCGGTCCGCACTCTCTGTGACCCGGGACGTCATGATGCCTGTCTGTTTTCTCAATGATAACTTGGCAGAAGAAGAGAGCGGCTGCCAGGTTCTCCTCGGGTGGTTACGTGGTATGTGCACGTTTCTGTTTGCATGCGTTTCTCGCTCTCCTTTTGGGAAAATAAATATCTATATTTCCCCCCCCTCCAAAAAAAAATGCCCGGCACTGTCATGGTTTGATTGCATTATTGCGTTTGCATAATTGACGCCTCTGGGTGTGTATTTATGTGTGTCTGTGCGTATGGCTTGTGTGTGTGTGTGTGTGCGTGTGTGTGTGTGTTTTTCCCCCTTTAAATCCTGCTGCTGCTGCCACCGCCGCCGCCGCCGCCGCCGCAGCCGCTGCGAACGGAAAGCAAGCATGCGTTCATCTTTTGTCTTTCATTTTACCTTCAGGGTGACATTCAGTGCCAACTGCTCCCTTTTGACCGTCGCCAATCCCCGGCTGGGCAAAAGACGTTTTTTCTAAACGTGGGGGAGGGGACGGGAGAGCCCCTCTCGGCCCGAATGCTGGGGTTTCCATTCCCGCCACTAGCGGAGCCCCAAACCTGCCCGACCCACCGCCCAGCCCTGAAAACCCCCTTTCCCTGCTACCCACCGGGCCCAGGCAGAGAAGCGGCACCCACACAGCGAGGAACATCCACCCGGGGCCAATCACTCCTGTTCTCGGCCCGCACTTGCTGACTTGCATCTCTCGGTTGCATTCCCAGTGTGTAGGCCTCTCACAACTGGAGCTATTTTTGTCTCCCAGAGATGTTTCTTTAAAGCCCTTTAAAAATGGGGAGGGGGCAGGGAGGAAGAAGAGAGCGAGGCAGAAAAGGCCAAGCCCCTATTTAAGGGGCTCTCTGGCACATCCGGAAATTGGGGGTGGGGGGGCTCCAGGCATCTGGACCACAAGGAGAGTTTAAAAGGGCAGAAAGAATGCCTAGCTTTTGTTTGCATGCTTCCGTGACAGCAAGAAAACTTTTCTTTAAAATACAAAGATATTATTATTGCTGGTCATTCACTGTATTTGTCATTTCTATAACTGCATTCTCTGGAATCAGTCAGGGAAGGTCTAGGGCATAATCCCGAATATTTATTTCTGCAAACATGAGGACATATTTTAGATCATGTGGCCACATGACAGGTAAAGCAGGGAGCATGTCGTTTTTGTGATATTTAGTTTGTTATTTGTTCATTGCATGGTACGCTCTACGTAGCTGCTAGCCATCATAATAGTGTGTTTATTAATCACAGTGTGTGTCTTCCTGAAAAATAAATATGTAGCCCAAGGGCTGGGAAATCCTTTGCTTTTCTTTATCACTCATTTCCCATTTGGAGTAGGAGAACAGGTTTAGGGATTTTTTTTTTTTTTTCTCAAGCTTCTTGTTGACCTTGGTCACTGTCACATACAGATAAAGCCCCTGTTCCTACTGATCCTTTGAACCCTAAAAGATGACAGCAGAAGCCAGCCAAGGTTGCAAGACATAAAACCTGGAAGAGAGGGTCAAACCTGAAAAACACAGGCAATTGGAGAAAAACTTTTGAACTCCTCCAAGATAGCCTGCAGCTGCTGTAGGTTTAAAAATAGTTTACCTATTTGCATGGTTGGCTAAGTTTAATGAAAATGGCAAGTAACTTCTTAGGTCTTTTCCCTTTATAGTCCCACGCCAAGAATCCACTAGCAGATTCCAGGGAGCAGACACTGTCGTTATGCAGAGACCAGACAAATTGGACTGGAGCAGGGCCTCCCTAAAGTAAACCGAAGGAGGGAGGGGGGGCTGACTCCAGAAGTTGAAAATGGGACTGTGCGGGGCCACTCTTGACAACTGTTCAGAGCTCCTTGGCTCTGCTTCTCAGTCTCCTTGGAATGGCTTAAAGATGAATCAGTGCGGTCTTTTCCAGTGCTTGGCGGTTATCAGGGTCATAGATGAGTCTAAAGAAGTTACCGGTCCACTCGGAACCCAAGGAGACGGTATCTCTCCATGTGACTGGTGAATTTTCGATAACTACCCAAGAGAAGCTTGTTAATATTCAATCGACCGACCTGGATCTCCAGCTTTTTTTTTACTTATTAACCTCAGAACTAGACCCTTAAAGACCCACCAGAAAGAGAAAGAACCATAAAAATGTGACTGACTTTAATCCCTTGAAATCCATTATTACTTATTTTTTCAGACACATGCCTTCCATGCTGTTGGCCACCAATCCACCTGCCGGTGCGGGCAGCCAAGTGGCTCCCTTCCCCAAGGGTGAGATGTCGAGCAACTAGTAAAGTGTAGGGGGGACTCCAGTTTTCTGGGGGTTTGAAGCATTACCTTCTCAACCCAGATTCTCCAAATCCAGTTCTGCCTGGGAATGGCTCTCTGTTGTTTATTCAAGCTCAAATTCCTCAGACGACTTGCAAGTCTTTCTTTTCTGGCTTCACTCTAAATATAATAGTTAATATTGTTGGAGCATGTTCAGTCTAACTTCCCGACGAAACCAGAGGGCGTGAAAACGCTTACTAAGGTGGATGGAACCCACGGAAGACACTATTCGGAACTTGTAAATCTAATTAAATATATTCTCAACAACAATACGAGAAAGGGATTATGGGTACTCCCATTTTAGCCAAGGAGATGGAGGCACAGAGAAGTTAAGTCATTTGCCGGGAACTTCCCGTCATGGCTCAGCAGAAATGAATCTGACTAGTATCCGAGGACGCAGGTTCGATCCCTGGCCTCGCTCAGTGGGTTAAGGGTCTGTGGTGTAGGCAACAGACATGGCTTGGACCCAGAATTGCTGTGGCTGTGGTGTAGGCTGGCAGTTGTAGCTCCCATCCGACCCCTAGCCTGGGAACCTCCATATGCCATGGGGGCAGCCCTAAAAGACAAAAAAAAAAAAAAAAAAAAAAAAGCAATTTGCCCAAAGCTACACAGACGAGATTCAGATTCAAATGCTGTGAATCCTCATTATCAAGTTCTCTTATGCACCCAACTACCTATTCAACCTGCAGTCCAGCTAGTTGCTCTTGCATCCATGGTTCAATCAGGCTGGTCACCCACTGCTCATCTCACACCCTCTGTTAACTCCTTCTCCAGTGTCACTGCCCAGGCATGCAAGGCCACTGGTCAAGTCCAAGTTCAAATCCTATTTCGCCCACAAAGCCTTTATTTGCTATTCTTGGGTGTATTGATCATTGTCTCTCTCTGTTCCACAATGTTCACTTCTACACATGACGTCACTGTTAACTCTTTCTAGGGCTGTTTTTAAATCTCTTCTTCACCTCCCAATTCCTTTCTGACATGATTATGCATTTTTCCCCCTGCCGCCTGTGGCTTGCCTAGCAAAGCACCAAGTACAACACCGGCTCTCATTAAAGAGCTTCTGACACCCTTGTTGACACAAAACTGTCCTTTGAAGAGCTAGGACACCTATTTTCAATTTGACAGAAAATTGGAAGTTTTACGGAGCAAAACTTTTATCCTTGGAACCGGAGAAATGTCAAGGTTATGTCTCCATATTTCAGGCAGGCCCTCGGAAAAAACACGTAAGCCCAAAGGTGAAACTACTCAATTGGAGACTCATATTCTGATGAGGTGGAACCTAACGAGAGCTTGTAGGAGGGAGGGAGGCTGGGCATGTATTTGGAATATAATCATCAAACTTAATTATGACCTTTTTGGGGGGGCTGTTATGAGCCTTTCTCTGCTGTATTTTTAGTTTCATAATGGTCAAGATATTAATTTTTCGACTTAAAAAGACAAATAAATGGGAACAAATAGTTGGACACCTGTGATCGTCTCTTGGCTCTGCTCCCGATCAGCTGTGGGTGACCTTTGGCAAATGATTTCATCAGAGTCTGGGTCTCAGTTTCCTTCTGGCACAAGGAGAGATTTAACCCATTTCCAAGGCTGCTTCAGCTCTAAGCTGCTACAAGTCCGAGACAGGAGGAGGAAGAGAGAAGGAGAGAGAGAAAGAGCCAGAATGAGCCAGCAGGCTCAGCCTAG
>PVHT020000061.1:10144962-10176590 GCA_004024745.2 Catagonus wagneri
TTTTTTTTTTTTTGCTTTTTAGGGCTGCAACCAGAGCATATGGGAGTTCCCAGGCTAGGGGTGGAGTCAGAGTACAACTGCCAGCCTACAGCCCAGCCACAGCAATGTGGGGCCCAAGCCGCATCTGCGACCTATACAACAGCTCGCAGCAACGCCAGACCCTTGACCCACTGAGCGAGGCCAGGGATCGAACCTGAAACCTCATGGATACTAGCTGGGCTCGTTACCACTAAGCCTCAGTGGGAACGTCCCCAAGATGGCCCCTTTGCTATGAAGTGAAATGACTAATCATGGAGTGTATGGGTAGCCGATCACATCGGCCAAAACCTTATCAGTCATCATTCCTGCTTGCCTACAGCTGTTCTCTTCCCGCCCCACTCAGGCTGTTACACAGACCTCATTTGACGTAAGTAGATCCAACCACTGTGGCCTTGATGCCTTAGACCTATGTGTAGCTTGAATTTAATCAGGAAGTCCACTGAAGAGCACAGGTATGGCCTGAAGGCACTTGGGGACTAGAGCCAGAACGGGCCCTCTTACTTATTTCCCAGTGTAACTATTTCAGAGCAAGGCTGTCTCTGTGCTCCTTTCCTTATTTATCCCAATGCACCGAAGACTGATAACTCATAGACCACTTTACCCAGTCTTTGTTAAGACAAAGTGAAGTAGCAGGAATGAAAGCGCTTTGACAATACAGCAAAATATTCTCACGCCGGACGTGCCTCATTTTACACTAGTGCCACGTTTCTAAAACATTTGACAAACTTAGGAGAGCTCACGGAGACAAGAATTCAGGTCCCCTGGCTGAGGATCTGAGCTGATTTCTACTGCATCGTGCTCGTTAGGGACATCGCAAAGTCCTAGAGCTAGTTAAGGGTGTCCTCAGGACGGCTGTGCCACTGAACGGCCCCGTGGCCCGATCCCAGTCCATACTCACAAGACAGGGTCCCAACTGGGGGAAAGTATTACGGCAAATCAAGGCAACTAGAACAAGTTCATGAGAGCATTTCCTTAAAATAAAAATGTACACCATGCCTCTGACATGAAAGGAAACAATTTCATGTAAGACAGGGGTCCTCAACCCAGATTTCACGACAGTTCATCTATGGATGAATTAAGAACGTCTTGAAGTCGTAGGCAACGTGTGTGTGTGTGTGTGTGTGTGTGTGTGTGTGTGTGTACACGCAGTAACCTGTGCATTGTTCTCAAGAGAAGACCCATAAGTTTCATCCCATTCTCAGAAGGGTTCATGACTCCAGAAAGGTTAAGAACCACTGATGTAAGAAGAATTTATTTTAAAGCTGTACTTAGAATAACACCTTCATTTAAGTCAAACGTCACGCCGACTTCTACACGGGGAATGTATGATCATTACCACATTTCTGAAGGATGGCCTTAAGACACAATAAAAGCTTCAATCATCAGAGCAATGTATGGTCAAGGTACTTCACTTAACTGACAAGGGGAAAGGGAGCAGCCTTTTAGGAAGATTTGACTATTGAATTAAAAGAAGAACTTCCTGGTTTGGGTTAAGCTGGCTGGACGATGCTGTCTGTGCTAAGAAAGATGGATTAGCGTGGGAAGATGCTCATTGTTTCGGGGAGTACACTTAAGATCCCTGGCAGCCGTTAGGTGCCAAAGAATGGGGGCTGTGGCAGATCTGGAGCCGTGTGGTCGGGAGGGGCTGGAGGAGGGCTATCTGCCAGGAAGCTGGAACCAGCAGACCTTAGTATCTGGCTTGGCCAACTGAATTAATGATAGGGTCTTAGAGTAATCCAAAAAAGGCAGGGATAAGAACATGATGAATTTGGTTTGGAAGATGCTAGGCTAACAGGCCCGTGGAAGCCAGATTCTATCAGCCTTGGGGAAGTTTTAGAAGAAATCTCTGGCTGGAGAAATTTATTAGGGAATCACTCAGGAATTGGCAATGACTTAGGTGGTATTAAAGATGGTGGAAAAGTTACAAATGGGAAGGACGTAGAAGCGTCTGAAATAAAACTGCATTTCTTTGAATTAAGTCTCATTTGTAAAATATGAAGTGATAGAACACCCAAGGCCAAGGAGTGTCGGGGATTTTAAATATGTGTGGACACCTGTATCTGTACCATTGATTTTTGAAAAGAGTCAGACATCTCAGCTTTTAGTTGACACCTGGGGTTCTCCGGCCTTTCATTTCAAAGCTCTGTTTTTATTCGAGGTATTCACTGCCTCCAATCAGGACGGAGGACATTTTCCTTGGCAACCAGGTTCCACTGGAAAAAATAATCGAGATGTCACCTGATGCGACGAGTCACGACTCAGTTCTCAGCTCTGTGACCCTGCCAGCTGCTGAACCAGCAAAGGAAGCACGTGTCATGGAAAGAACACTAACCCTGGAGTCAGAACACGCGAGTGGGAGTCTAATTTCTACTTCTCGTGGCTTTGGCAACCCTGGGCCAGTCATTCAGCTTCCTAGGAGCTGCATTTCCTCTTTAAGGGTGCCCCTCCCGTTCTCGGGAGAGGGTCCGTCAAGCCTGATATTTAGGTAACTGCCAAGGAGGTGCAGGAGTGAACCCAACCACACACTTCAAAGTCACCTTGATCAACTCCTGTAAGACGTAGCCCTGTCCCCTTCTGGTGACACCCCAGCGTGGGCCATCACGCCTCCCTCTCTACCTCCATCAACATACCTCTGTGTATCATGCTTTAATTACTGCTAATATGTCTGTCTTTGCTGCTCAGCTGTAACGGCCTTTAGTGTCCTAGCTGTTTCCGTTATCTTTTTATTCCTAGTGCTGAGCACACAGCAGATGCTCCATCAATGTTAAAGGAATAAACTATTCTCATAGAACCGTGGGGAGTTCCTGTCGTGGCTCAGCAGAAACGAATCTGACTAGTATCCGCAAGGACGCAGGTTTGATCCCTGGCCTCACTCAGTGGGTTAAGGATCCAGCGTTGCCATGAGCTGAGGTGTAGGTCACAGACGCGGCTAAGATCTGGCGTGGCTTTGGCGGTGGACAGGGGCTACAGTTCCAATTCAGCCCCTAGCCTGGGAATTTCCATAGGCTGCAGGTGGAGCCCTAAAAAAAAACAAAAAAAGAGAGAGAGAGAAAAAGAGAGAGAAACTTGGCCTGCGTCTGCTTCTATTCCACAAAGCCTTTGGCCAATCTGGGAAATGAAAAAAGCAGACCAGCCTTACCGACGGGCCCTAAGCTCTATGGTGATCCAGGTACTTTGCTCAGAAGGGGCCTTGCTGAGAAAAATCCTACATTTACTGCTTATTAAGCTACCTTATGTGGACAGTTATTATGTTATAAGGGAATAGAGTATGTCATTTCCCAAATGTATTGAAGTTTTAATATGCGAAACTGCCCCTCCCTCCAAAAAGTGTAACCGGACTTCATTTGACACCGATAGGGAAATGCTGCCTACCAGGTTTTACCAGAAAGCTAAGAAGAGAAAAACGAGGGTGCGGTGAGCCCGAAGAAAAGCTGAATGGCTGTCACAGTGAAAGGACCAAGTAAAACAGGGCCAGTGTCCTTCATCAAATTCCTTTCGCAATATCTTAAGGTCTCTATGATCAGATACGGTGTATCCTTAAAATGGAATCACACTATTTAAGTGTCAGAGTTCCTGGGGAGATGAAATGCCCAGGAAGGCATAATGCCACCTGCAAGCAGGCAGCTGAGAAAAGTAAATTTCCCTCTCCCCCTTCCCCTCCTCCTTCCTTCCTTCTTGTCTATTCACCTTGCCCCAAGAAAAGAAAAAAGAATCTAATTCATTGATTTGTAACAATGAACAACTTGGAAGCTTTTCTCTTGGCCAGGCTGCTCCAAAAAGAGGGTCACAGGAATTAGCTTCAATCAGTGGCTCCAAACTTTGCCACGGACTGGAATCACTTGGAAAGCTTTTAAAAGCTGTCCTTGATGCTCAAGCCACACCCCACGGGCGATTCAGTCTGATTGTCTGGGGATTAGAGCCAGGCCACAGTATGTTTCTAAACCCCTGGAGTGATGCCAGTATACACCCAAGTTTGGGAACCCCTGGCAAATGGAGAGAAATGGGCCTGAGAGCAGGTGATTTTAGCTGATTGGAGCCTGAAGCTCCTAAAGCCCAAGGTTCGAATTCAGGCACAGGAGGGAGGCCCCCCTTGCTCTCTCAGGAAGCCAGAAGGCTCATTTCTTTTTCTTTTTTTTTTTTTGTCTTTTTGCCTTTTATGTAGGGCCGCACCCGCGGCATATGGAGATTCCCAGGCTAGGGGTCTAACAGGAGCTGTAGCTGCCGGCCTTCGCCACAGCCACAACAACGCGGGATCCGAGCCGCGTCTGCAACCTTCACCACAGCTCACGGCAACGCCGGATCCTTAACCCACTGAGCAAGGCCAGGTATCGAACCTGCAACCTCATGGTTCTTAGTCGGATTCGTTAACCACTGAGCCACGAAGGGAACTCCCAGAAGGCTCATTTCTTCTCCTCCAACACTCTATAAATGAACGCTGGACAGGGGAATAGCCCCGGGCTGACTCATTCCAAGCTCCAACAAAGCAAATAAGAGAGCACAAAAGAGTCTGTTTCTGCAGGACTTTAGAAAGGGCTTTAACACTCTAATCTTCGCAACAACCCCGCCTAGCTGGCATTATTATGTCCTGTTCAGAGAGGGCGAGACCAAAAATGAGGAAAGTTCAACTTGCTCAGGGGGACAGAGTGGCAGGTTCAGGTCTCACACTTGGGTCCGGGTTCCAGGACAAAAGCGTTTTCCCTGGACTACTCTACCCCAGAATCCCTACTGGTCACCAGTCAGCCGGGCTGGGTGCCCATCTGAAGAATACGTAGTAAAGGAAGGAATGAGGGGCCAGAGGGAAATATGCCTGCAAGAATTCAAAGGAAGGAATCTGATTCTTCCCGTGTAGGGTCCCTTTAAGGAAATCTTTTCTTGTTCTAGTTATCGCTCACGAGCAATGGACATGATCCCCACCTTATAGAAAGATAAAATGAGAATTAGAGCAATTAGACCTATAAGCTGAAGGGGGGGGTGGTTAATTCAAAAGATGGTGAGACTGGAATTGATTCTTCTTAATTTTCTGCATAATTATTATGAGATAAAGGATGGATGGTGGCTGTTTTCAGTGACACCTGTGCAATCTAACAGAAACGTGGAGAGCCACGAATTAATTGCACAGAGAGCTGACGTATCAGGCCAGGAAACTCTTTTTCCAACTACCAAACCAGACCAAGCTGAGATGCAAACACGTTCAGCAGACCCCTGATATATAACAATGCTAATCATTGCCTGGGTTCGGATTCTCCATTGGTCAAACCATATTCTGAGAAATGGCCTATAGAATCTAATGGAAGGCAGTCCGTAGCACAGGTGTGAGCTGGGTCCTCGCCCACCGTTTCACAAAGGCTCTACTGTATAATAACAATGCTTGGCATCGCTGTGGAGCTGTCCTCTGCTAAAGGTCAAAGTACCGTGAACAATGCAAATCGAAGCAGAAATGATGCTGGTCCATGGAGCTCAGAAAATGACCCAACTGACCGATTTCTCTTCAAATTCAGAGAGGAATGCTGGAGTGGAGAATACCCAGTAATGATGTCAGATGAGTGCTGTCTCCTTTATGTTTTCCTTCCCATTCCTAAAAAACACATTCATGCAGCGATGATCTTTTCGTAATGAAAATGGTATTTATTAAACACACCAGAAACTACAAACCCAAATGTGTATTTCCCTCCAAAATCGTCATTTGGGGACGCTATGTAATTACCTCAGCAATCCTGTGATTGCTCTAAACATTTTGGGAATTCTTCTTTCAAAATTACCTTCATAACTGGTTTAGGACTTGCACACACACAAAAAAAACCCCAATATTATTCTTTTATGGTTGCCCTTTATATAACAAAAAAAAATCACGTTTCAATCCCAGGCAATCTTGGTTGGTCAAGGCAGTGGGTGACATACTGACTGTCCATCAGAATCTCCCAGGCATTTATCAAGGACACAGCATGTCAGGCGGAACCCAATTCTTCGCTTTGCAATGGTTTGGGGCTGGGGACTGGGAGTCTATTTTTAAGAAACCACCCCCGGTGATTCTGATGCATCCAGGTGTATTCGTGCACTGTGGGTCTGAGGATCTTGCTGGTAAAGAGAGCCTGAGCCAGTGAAGCTTCCTCTGTTGTATGGACATAAAGTCTGAACCTCTAACAACCAGTTAACTCATGCATTCACCTGACACCTGTTGAGTCCGTACTAGAAACTGTTGGCAAGGAGAAGTCAGGTAAAAGAAGGCAGATGGTTAGGTCAAAAACAGCCCTATCAATCACATCCTCTCTCGTATCATGCTCTCTTGGCCAACCTCACAGCCTCAGCCTTTGCCTTGGAGATATTCCAAAACTGAATAAAGACTGTAGACTCCAGAATAAAGTTGTCTAGAGCCAAACCCCACTTAATCAGGTGACCTAGGGCTACTTATCTGTTCTGGGTCTGCTCTTCCCATCTTTGAGAGGCAGCTGATCGTAGTACTTTCTCCCAGGATGTTGACAGCAGTAAGTGAGATAAGGTGTATACAAATCATAGCAGAGTTCATAGTTTTCAATAAATATCGAGTATTATTATACTTCATACTTCTATGCTAATGATTCTGAAATCATAAATGCTGCATCTGGGAGTTCCCATCATGGCTCAGTGGAAACGAATCTGACTGGTATCCATGAGGACACAAGTTCCAACCCTGGCCTCACTCAGTGCGTTAAGGATCCAGTGTGGCCATGAGCTGGACATGGCTCAGATCTGGTGTTGTTGTGGCTGTGGCATAGGCCAGCGGCTACAGCGCTGATTCAACCCCTAGCCTTGGAATCTCTGTATGTCGCCGGTACAGCCCTAAAAAGACAAAAGAAAAAAAAAAGACAAATAAATAAATTCTACATCTGAAATCCCAACCATTTCAATTCACAAGATACAAACTTGAATTGAATATTGGCCCAACTTCTCAAATTTGTTCTAGCTTTTCTGCTCTCGATCTTGGCTCTAGTCATCAATCACCTGTAGGGTCATTCAGTACCCAAACCAAATTTTCTCAGATTCTTTCTCTGAGCTTATTCTATCTCCCATGCCAACAAATACAGAGCCACTTGGTTATAAATTCATGTTGAGTGTTTTTGACTCCTTTGTCAAATATCAGTTGATTATTTATGTGTGGGTTTATATCTGAGTTTTTCGTTCTGTTTCATTGGTCTGTGTGTCTGTTTTTGTACCAGTACAAAAGAGTGAATTGTTAATCAAACAATTCACTCAACAATTTTGTTTTCCAATCTTGTGTGTGTTATTTTTTAATGTTTATTAAGACCTTGCTACATACCAGGTATAAACACTGCACATGCATCAATTCAAGTAAAATCTTACAACAACTTTATGAATTAAGTGCTGTTATTATTGCCATTGTAAAGATGTAACAACTGAGGCACAAAGAGGTTAGGAAACTTTCTGGGATTCAACCTCTAAGTAACTCTGGAAACTAAGAGTCAGTCCTGGCAGCATGGCCCAGAGCTGTGCCTTTCACCACTATACATGACTAATGTTAATGCTTTTTAAAATAATCATATGGGTTATTTCTGGGCATGGTATATACCCTCACATCAATCCTATGACAGCGATGCTTAAAACTCCTGTTTTGCAGATGAAAAAACTGGGGCTCACCGAGTATGAGGTGTACTTCTCAAGTTCAGGTTTTCCATTGGGTATTGCCCTGGCTAATGAAATGACTTCCCAGCCTTTCTCGGCACTGCCCAGTTGAAATTTTACACTCAGATTTCTGACTAATCTTTCCAAAGCTTAGTTTTTGTCATTTACTCTTTAAAAAATCATTTATTACAAACCAACTGTATTCCAAGCAATATTTCTCTAATTCATCATTTACATACCCCAAATAAGTATGACCTGGAGCTGTCTGCAAGAAGCCCTTGGTCTTTGGGGGAGGCTGGTGCAGTGTGTCTAGGGGCCCTAAACAGGTGTACAGAAAATGGCACCTAACGCAGCATGGCATGGGATTGGTCAAAGGAGGCCAAGCATGAGCACAGTGGATTAGAAGAATCAGCCAGGAAGCTGATAAAGTAGAGAAAAAGAAAGAGAGGGGCTTGATTAATGAAATTGAAGAAGGCGTAGATAAACAGAAAGGTATCCCATGTTCATGGAGTAGAAGAATTGTGTAAAATTTCCATACTGTTCAAAGTAATCTATAGATTCAATGCAATTCCTATCAAGATTCCAATAGCACTTTTTATAGAAATAGAAAAAAAAAATCCTAAGATTCATATGGAATCACAAAAGATCCCTAATAGACAAAGCAATCCTAAGATAAAAAAGCTAGAGACATTATACTTCCTAATTTCAAGCTATATTACAAAGTTAATCAAACAGTGTGGTACTGGTACAAAAATAGGCATACAAACCAATGAAACAGAACCTAGAGCCCAGATATAAATCCACACATAAACAATCAACTAATATTTGACAAGGGAGACAAACACACTCGATGGAGAAAAGACAGTCTCTTCAATAAGCAGTGCTGGGAAAACTGAATATTCACCTGGGAATTTGGGGTTAATAGATACAAATTATAGCCTTTGGAATGAATAAGCAATGGGATCCTGCTGTACAGCACTGGGAACTATGTCTGGTCACTTGTGATGGATCATGATAATGTGAGATAAAAGAATGTGCACATGTAAAAAAAAAAAAAAAGAATATTCACATGTAAAAGAAAGAAACCGGACCCCAGTCTTACACGATTCACAAAAATTTAGTTAAAATGAATTCATGACTAAAATGTAAGATCTGAAACCATACAACTCCTAGAAAAAAACATAGAAAAAAGCTACTTGACTTTGGTCTTGGCAATGATTTTAAGGACATGACACTCCAAACACAAGCAACAAAAGCAACAATAAGCAAGGAGAACCACATCAAACTAAAAAGCTGCTGCAGAGAAAAAAATATCTGCAACAAGATGAAATGGCAACCAATGGAATGGGAGAAAATATTTGCAAACCACATACCTGATAAAAATTTCCAAAATATATGAGGAACTCATATAATTCAATAGAAAAAAAAATCCAACTTGAAAATGGGCAGAGAACCTGAATAGACTTTTTTTTCAAAGAAGCCATTCGAAAGGTCAACAGGTACATGAGAAGGTAATCAAATCAATAATCACGAGGGAAATGCAAATCAAAACTACAATGAGTAGCACCTCATACCTGTTAGAAAGGCTATAACCAAAAAGATAAAAGGTAACAAAAATGGCGAGAAAGGAACCCTTTACAATGTTGGTAGCAACATGCATTGCTGCAGCCATGTGGAAAACAGCATGGAAGTTCCTTAAAAAAGAAAAAAAAAACAAAACTTAGAATAGAACTACTTTAAGATCCAGCAGTCTTAAAAAATTGGAGTATATATCTGAAGGAAGTGAAATTACTATCTCTAAGAAATATCTGTACCCCCATATTCACGGAAGCATTACTTACAACAGCAAAGCCATGGAAACAATTTAAGTGTCCATCAGTGGACGAATGGATAAAGAAAACTGTGACATATAAAATAGATATGTATAATAGGTATAACACTTATTAATCAGCAATAAAAAAGGAAATCCTGCCATTTGCAACAATAAGGATGAAACTGGAAAGCATTATGTTAAGTGAAATAAGTCAGAGACAGAGAAATTCCACTTACATGTAGAATATAAAATCCTGGAACTCACAGAAACAGTGACCAAACTGGTAGTTGGCAGAAATGGGAAAAAAATGAGTGAGGGTCACCAGAGGATATGACCATCCAGTTATGAAATAAATACGTTCAAGGGGATATGACACACTGCATTAACTACAGTTAACCATACAGTACTGTATAATTTACAGTTGCTAAGAGAGTTGATCTTGAAAGTTCTCACCACCAAAAAAAAAAATGGTACCTAGGTGAAGTGATAGATATTAACTAACCATATTGTGGAAATCATTTTACAATATATACATCAAATCATTACGTTGTACACTTTAAATTTATACAATGTTAATGTCAATTATATCTCAATAAATCTGGGGAATATTCAAATAAAATGAAAAAAGAAGAGAAGGCTTTTTTGGCAGAAGGGAAAATAGGCTGTGAGTAGTGTCAACTGAGGTTTGGCGCTTGCCATCAGTCTCTGCATGGAGCAAAATGTGAGCCACTGCAGCTACCAACCTGCAGCACCCCTAAGTGGAGCTCAGGCTGGAGACCAGAAGTGAGGTGGTCTGGGCTCTGGGAAAACTGGAAGAACAGGCCTTCAGACAGTCAGATATTTTTAGGAGTAGATTTTATGAGCCCAATTCTTGCATCTCCTCATATCTAGAAGAACACCAAAATCCTTCACGGTGATGTCTGCTCCTTGTAACTGGTAGTCACCTCTGGGAGGTCAGAGACAAACCTTTGTAAAAATGTGTGTGTGCTGCATGCACCCCCCTCACTTTTAAGATCCTGCTGTTCCCCCTTTTCCTCTGTGGGTGGTATTTTAGCCTGGTCCGTAGTTTAAGGATAAAGAATGTCACCATCATCTGGGAATGCAGTCACCTCCAGGGGTGAGAGCCAGTGATTCCTGCAGGCTATGAAAACTCAGGATACTGGCCCCCCCATAGCGGAGGTGCATAACAAAGGAAGGATTTCAGTGAGCCCAGGCCTCTTTTGCTACTGCTCTCCTCTCCGCCCTTCGTTGCAAAAAACCCCTGTATCCTAGCTCCTCCCTCACCTGTGCTGAGCTGTTTCTCTGGTTGCCTGAGATGCTGTCTCCCAGTGCTTAAGTCCTAATTTTGCCCCCCCCAAAACTTAACTCTCAACTTTCAAGTTGTGCATGTTTTGTGGTCGACAGTAGGAAGCCCCAGGTGATCCTGGGCTATTCAGCCTGTCTCCTGTCACTCCGTGCTGAAGGGTTTGAGAACCCCACCTGGAAGGCTTGGTGGGGCTGGAGATGCGCTGAAACTTGGTTTATGCATAAGCACGCAGTTTTGATAAGTTTCCTGTTGTATGTGTTTATTTGGCTTTGCTCGGGGGTGGGGGGCGGCTCATAGGAAGCCCAGGCTAAAAGCATCCTCCTTCCTCTTAAAGCTGGTGTTGCTGGAATCTCCAAAGGGAAGCAGACTGGGGAGGAGCAGAGGTCCTCGGCCGGTCTGTGGAGTCTGGAAGTCCTGCTACAATGGGCAGCACCTGAAGGATTTTAAAGGGGAATGACAAGATTGTATTTATGCCAAAGAGTGGGTCAGGTGGGTGCCTAATGCCATTCCTCGCCTTATAATCTTCAAGTGGCTTCCTCAAGCCCAAAGAGAGAGGTGCCACCTCTTCTGCATTCCAGGAAGAAACCCCAAGTATAAAGGCTTAAGGGGCCCTCATATTTGCTCTGTGCAAGAAACAGCAAGTGGACCCACGTGGCCGGAGCAGAATCCGAGGTGGGACAGGTTGGGGCAGTGGAAAAAGACAGAGGGCGAGAGCAAAGAGCTGAGAGCCGTCAGAGGGTTGTGTGCAGGGCGCTACCTGACAGGACGTATTCTGAAAAACGCTCCCTCCGTTTGCTCTGATCTGCGGATGCTGTCACTCCACCATACGCCGTGATTGTTCCTAAGACAGGGCTCTACACCCAAAACCTTCAGGGATGCTGCCCGTCCCTCAGTGACCATTCCTTTTTGAAGCTTCACAGATTCCGACATGTATCACATACTTGTCTTTCACTCAAGAGGAAAGGGACTCAAAGACCGGACTGCCTTTTTCATCCCCTGGAGCCCCGTGTGAACGGTGCTGGTGTGCACAGCACATTCTGAGAGCAGAGGGCAGAGGGCTGGGACCTAGGGAACTGGTGAAAAAGCCTTGGAGCCACTGTTTAAGACACAATGCAGTGGGAGGAGGGCACACAGTAAGCCACTGGCTTGCAGTCCACAGAGTCAAAGCAGAAAAAGTCGGAGAGCTTGTGTTCAAAAAACCTGGCGTCCAGATGAGGCTCTGACAGTTAGTGGTTGAGGGGCCTTAGGCAATCCAATGGTCTGAGCGCCATTTCCTCAATGGGGCTGAATCTTGCCTTCGGCAGGTGAGGGGCAGAGATCAACCAGATCAAAGGGCAAAAGCACTTTGGAAAGGATAAGGGACTAGAGGAGAGTAGCTGCTTAGTCCCCCATCTGGTCCCGAAGCCAGAGAACTGGAGGGTCTTAAAGTGGAAAAAGAGGGAGGAGAGAGGCTGGAGCAGCCTGTGCTGGGTGGCCCGCAGCATGGGGGGGCTTCAGCGTGAGGCAGACAACGGCGACATCACCACGTGACCGGAAGGAGCCACGTTGCCGTCGTCATCCGCTTCACATCTGATATTTTGAATCTGGCAGTCAGAAAGCATTTCACAGACTCTAGGATCTGAGACTCATCCCAAACCCCTTCCTTACCCATGAGGCTCCGTGGGGAGAGCTCACTTCACGGGGAGGTTTCCAGGAGAGCGGAGATCTCGGGGGACGCGTGGTTCCCAGTGAACTCCGGGGGATGATTAAAAGGCAACGTCTCATCTAGTTCCCTCGTCGCTGCGGCCCTCTCATTCCCAAAGAGACCCCGTGAGAGCCACGTGCAAATTCGGATCCGTTCTCAGCAGGAATGGATCCTGACCCCCAGTCCGAGGCAGCCCAAGAGAGCTAAATATCACATCGGAATCATCTTCTTCCTGGCCCTGCGCTCACTGGGCATCCTAATTCCAGGAAGTGAACTCCTTGTTTCTATCATCAAATCTCCACTTTGCTCTAGGCATAACCCTAATAACCAGTTTTTTTAAAGCCTCTCATTTTCTGAACTCTTAATGTGGTTCAGACATGCACTGAGTGCTTGATTACGTTTCATACGACAAGGTAGGCATTACCTCATTTTTATAACTTGCAGGAGTTGAAGTTTAGAGATATTAAATAACTCGGGGCCATGAGTTAGTAAGTGGTGGGGCCAGGATGTGGGTTGAGCTGTTCACCTGATCCTTTATCAGCAAGGTCAGAGTACCTGAACCCAGGCTCTGAATGCTGGCTGTGTTTCTGGGTGCTCTCTACAGCCCAGGTTGCTGTGAAGGGTCTTCCTTGGACTCCCTGGCTGGCTGGAATACCCCCCAACCACCCACCCACCACTCTCTGAGCTTCTCCCACGCACAGGACTTCCCATCTGTCTCCATGGTAACAGATTCTACGCACTAGTCTCCGGCTTAGACTTCCTCCCCCAACCTGCACGTGGTGGCCCAGCCCAGCACCTGCCCCATCCAAGTAGCCCGCCTCTAGTCTTAAATCTCGGTTTTTCTGAGCTGTGATTTCTAAGCACGTGAAGTTGGACTGTGTGACCTTGAAGTCTCCTAGGAGTAAAGGTTAGCGGTTTCATGAAGTAGAAACTAGTAAAAATATTCAGCTGCAGCTTTGATTCAACCCCTGGCCTGGGAACTTCCATAAGCTGCAAGTGCAGCCCTAAAAGGAAAAAGAAAAAAAAAAGGAAATTATTAGTGATGCCATTACCCAGCATTTAAACTAAAACCATAACTTATTCATGCTGATACTTCCTTTATAGAGAGCCTTCTGTGACTTCTGGTCATTTCCTTTTACTTGGAAGCTGAAACTTATACATAGATATTGCACTTTTCCCCACTGGCTTAGTTTGTAAAGTTTGTTTTATTAGGCTACAGACATAGGAAAAGCTTTGAGTTCTTCTAAATGGTTGCATTTAAATGCATACATGAGCATTTCATTGTAGATAGTAGAACTCAAAGTTCACAGAGGAGTTACCTATCAGATATATGGTGTGTTTCTATGCCCAAACTTAATGCTGAAATGTATTAAAAAAAAAAAAAACTAAAATTCAATGTGAGCTACTTATACACAAGGGCCATGGGACTGGCCTCCATATAATTATTTAAGACATTATAAAGAGTGTTTTCCATCTTTCTTATGCTTGGAAATAGTTAGATTTTATGACTGCTGAGTCGGAGCCAAAAAAATATAATTTTATGCCATAAAATACAACCTTTTCCTTTGGCTGTGGAAATTTATATGTACATATTTATGTGCTTATACAGATAAAAATCTTCATAAACAGAGTGGTCCATTTGAGATGAACTCAATTTAAAGTAAGTTGTCCCAACTCTGAGAATATTACCTCTGTGCTTTAAAAAAATCACTACTTCCCCATAACTTAACCAAATTAAAAACAAATACCCCAAACTGGCATTCAAGTCTCTCCACAATGTTTAAAAATCGTCTCTGGCTTTTCTCCTAGTTCTTTACCATAAAAACTCTTAACCTACTGAAACAAAACCAGATACAGCTGTCACTATGCCCAAACCTTGGACTCTCGCTTAAGCTCTACCACAATGTCCATTTGTCAAAGTCCCAGACATCTTTCAAATCTCTTCCTAATGCGACCTCCTTGTAGTCGTTACCCGTCTCCTCCTATAATACGAACCATTTCTCCACCATTTGGACTTCCATAGTTCCTTAGAGCTTCCTGATGGTATTTGTCAGAACTCTGTTTAATTAAATCACATGGCTGTTTCAAAAAAATTATTACAATCCTATACCTATAATAGATTCCACAGACACATATGTTAAACTGCGAAATCTGGTAGCCCATACCCCAAAATGCGATAAGAACAGTCTAAAGGACAAGGACTTTATCCATCGGACAGATTCTGGACAACAGCAAGTGCACAAGAGCAAAGAAAGGCTCAGCTTGATTTTCCCACCAAGGTGCTCAGTAATGAATGTGCATAAACTGGTGACGAGAATATTCCCAGAGAACCTCCTGGCATGGAATGGGAATGACGGTGTACTTCCATTTGAATGTGATGCAAAGCTGCTTTATATGGACACTGAACAAAACTGAAGCAGGAGGTAGATGATGTCCCAGGCTGAGCAACTCGAATCTGTGCCCTGTGGACAGGTAACGTCAAGATAAAGATTATGGCAGGAGCAAGGAGGAGCTGTGTCCTGCCTGGATAAAAGATACAGAGACCACATATTTCTGATTCTTGAGGTCAAGGACCCTGCTGAACTACACACACACAGAAAGGTTCTTCAAGGATCAGAGAAGGGAGAGGAACCAGCACATGGTAATTCTTGTCAGCTTCCCAGAAACCCTGCTGGTAGAATCCATCTTGGCTAAAAGATGCACGTGTACACAGCGGAGGGCCCTGAGTCAGGCCAGGTGTGGGCTCAAGGTCAGACGAAGCAAGATGATTGGCCAGAGGAAGCCCAGAAGGACTGCCCCCATACAAGTGATTTAAATGACCTCCAGAACGTGTGTTGCTCTCTTCCTCCCTTCCTTCTTTGCTACGTCTCTCTGTTTCCTTCCATCTCCCTCTTCCTTCCTTGCTTCCTTCCTCTGTCTCTGTTTCCTTCCTCTGTCTCCCTCTTCCTTCCTTTCTTGCTTCCTTCCTTCGTGTTTCCTTCCTCTGTCTCTCTCTCCCTTCCTTCCTTCTTTGCTTCCTTCCTTCGTGTTTCCTTCCTCTTTTTCACTCTTTGTTTCCTTCCTCTGTCTCCCTCTCCCTTCCTTCCTTGCTTCCTTCCTTCCTTGCTTCCTTCCTCTTTTTCACTCTTTGTTTCCTTCCTCTGTCCCCCTCTCCCTTCCTTCCTTGCTTCCTTCCTTCCCTGCTTCCTTGCTTCCTTCCTCTGTCTCTCTCTGCCCCCCCCACCCCTGGTCAACATTAGAGTGAGTGGAAACCTCTTTAGCAACTCTGTGTTAAGGGAATCTCTCCAAACCTCCCAAAGTCATCTGTCTGGGCTTCCAGGACACGACTGCTTTCACTCTGTACTCCTGATCCGCAGCACTTCAACGTTCCCCTAACCATGGCAAACCTTTGCTTGCATGCCTTTCTCCTGATCTCATCCTCTAAACCTAGTTATTGTTGACCACAGATCACGCACTTCGATTTTTGCTGGGAATTCTCAGTGTCCAAGCAGTGACATGAATGTGACCTTGAATTTTTCCCAAGTGACTCCTGGCTTTAGCTTCTTCCCTTTGGTCAGCCCTGCTTCTGCTCCCATCTCGTCATGAATGCCATTCAGGGTTACAGGGAAGTGGCCGAGGTCTTCCAGAAGAGTCCGGATTTGTGCTTGTTGGGTTGGCTCCAAGTGTGCAGCCACATGAGAAAGCACCCGAGAGCCAGGTCCCAGTTAAGAAGCAAGATGGCAAAAAAAAAAAAAGTAGAAATTGGCACAACATTGTAAATCAACTGTAATTTTTAAAAATTCAAAGGAAAAAAAAAAAGAAGATGGGTGTTGTATGAAAGGAGAGAAGATTAGCTTTGCCCCTGACGAGGATGGAAGAGGCTCTCGGGCCTGACAACATGCACGTGGTTAAGGCCTGGGTACCTACTTCACGGCATCTAACCATTACTTTCTGGGATAAACCATAATGGAAAAGAATACAGAGGGAATGTATATATGTGTATAACGGGATCAATTTGCTATATGGCAGAGATTGGTACAGCACTGTAATAAAATTTTAATTAAAAAAAAGAAGATGGAAGTCAGTCACTGAAGATGGAGCTGAAGATGGCACAAAGACTGATAAAGACAAAGCCCACCGAAATTGCCTTGCCCCCCCTCTTCCTCCTCTGCCAGCACACACCTTGAGAACCACTAAGCCTCCATGGATGGCATTAGCTCAGGGGCCTGCCACACCCCCTCCCACGTGGGGTCCGACCACTACAGCCTTCAGAGCACCCAGCTCTCCAAAACAAAAGGTCAAGATTTTGATACACTACTCTTGAAAGGTCACTGAGTCCTCCTGGAGACTATAAAACAGGGTGGACTGTCCAGCTGAACTCATTTAGCAAATGGATCCTTCAGACAGGAATTCACACAATTCAAAATTTACGTACAGATCAGTGCATGGCATTCACAACTACGGGAACAATATGACTAAGCCAGAGAGGAAAGAAGAAAGGCATCTTCTCAAGGCTTGCAAGATTTCATAAACTTCAGAACGTTCAAATCAGGGCAAAAAGCTTCTAGCAAGAAGATTCCTCTGAATTGGAATTTCTTAGGTACTGCCCCCCCCCCCACAGACACCACAGACCGCAGATTTCCCTGAATAACCTCCCAGATTTTTAGCTGCTGGCTTTTATAAGCACAATACATGTCACCAATATCTCCCCGAAAGTCAAGTGGTTTAGGGGGGTTCTGATAATCAGTATGGAAAACTAAAGACTGCCACAAAGTATTTGTTCTTCTTCTCATTGAGGAGATAACAGCTCTACCATTAAAGGTAGAGGAGGTATTAAAATTCAACAAAGATGACATTCTGGAACTTCCAAAGCTGAGTCATAATAAGTCTTCAAACATTTTCTCTCCAAACATTCCCTCTGAGAATGTAGCCGCCATGCTATAGGAATCCCATGCCACAATGAGAAGCCATATGCGGACACTCAAGTTGACTGCCTCAACTGAAACCCTAGACAACAGCCAGCACCATCTGCTAGACATGGGAGCGACCCATCTGGACTACTTCCGGTAACCACAGCCTCAGTCAACACATGATGGCAATGGCGGAAGAGACCCCAAGTACCAAGGATCTCTTCCCAGATTCTAGTTTCACAAAATGATGAGCAAAACAAAGTGGTTGTTTTAAGCCACAAAGTCCCAAGGTGAGTTTTCACATAGCCATATAGAACTGCAGTAGAATTCGTTTCCAAAGGTGGGATCCTGTCTAAAAAACTAAAACATCTGACATTGGCTTTGGGACCAAGTGACAGGCACTAGCTTTTAGGGGCTTGAGGAGATGGTTCGTGAAAACTGGAAAAGACTTGAGGAGATAAGAACTTGAAGGACAGAGAGGAAAACACATGGAAAGCAGGAGAAAAGGACACCTGAATTAAATATGGGCAGAAGAGTGAGCAAACTATTGCCTATGTAACTGAACGAGGTCCTGTGGGGCCCCTGGGCACAAAAGCCTTTCTTTTGGCCCCCGTTTCTTGTTTTGAGGAAACCGGCCTCATTCAGCCTCCAGGACCTTCCCTGAGCTCCAAGGGGCAGGTTCAGACGGTTGCTGATCAGGGCAGGGAGCGGATGCTGAGACCAGGGAGGAGCAGCCAGGAGACGACAGTGCAGCCCTGGGGCAGGGGTCTGGCTCTTCTTCAAGAAATATTTTTGATAATAATATCCTTGAGCTCTTCTGCAGAACTAAAACCCCCAGCTAACGAAAAACACTAACTCCCTGATGAAGCACTCTTCATTCCAGATGGGAGAACCACAAGAACCAGTTCTGAAGAACAATACAAGCTTGCTATCTACCATGATCCTTGTCGGCGGCCCTGTTTTCCACTCTAAAACTATTCTCTCCAGAGACTGAAAGGCATTAGCCTGCTCTTGTCTCCTTTGCCTGGCAAAGCAATAAAGTTATTTTTTTCTCCTTTGCCCCAAATTCTGAGTTTCCGTTCAGCACCAAGTTTCGGCAATAGTAATATTCCATATTCTATCGTAATATGGAAAGTAGAAAAGAAAGAACCCAATAATCTTGAGGCTATGCCTAAGGTTTCTGGGCAGAACGTTACAAGTACCATCTGGCTTCTTCTGGATGCCTATAATAAAACTCAAAAAAAGAGAAGTGGATTAAAGGAGATACTGTTCCATGTTTTAGCAGAATTTAGATCCAGGATTTGCTGGGTTTCAAAAGAAAATGTTTTTCATCTCGAGACTCTCGCAGAAATGATTCTCAAAGGAAGAAATGCTGAATTGCTCCAAGATAAGATCAGCTGGAGAGCCTTTGTTAAGACCTCCAAAAGATTTGGGATGGTGCTCCACAGAAACTTGCAGCTATACAAAGGGCTGTCTAAGGTTCTAAGAGCAAGCATCATAGACCCTCTCTTAAACAATATAACTTTCAAGCATCTTAAGTGTAATTCTGCAGCAGCCTCCCCCAGGACTCAAGACAGAGCAGGATGTATCCTGAAGAGATACAGAGGTAAGGCTCTTAACTGACAGTGTAAATGTCAAGAAGTCATTAGAAACAAACATGTTTCAAGAGAACTGTACAGGGTAGAAGGGCTGCCAGATGAGAATAAGTGGACAGAGACAATACAAAGTGAAAAGAGGTCTTTAAACTCCCCACCTTCTACACACAGGGAACAGCCTGAGAAAGCTACTCACGTGGAAGCATGGGATTTTTTTGTTTTGTTTTGCTTTGTTTAAGAATGATTCAACAGTGGAACCGAGACATTAAATGGTAGAGGCAAGGACCTATGAGAATCATTCTGAGGCCGTGAGACTGGACCTTTATCCAGAAAATGGTAACATGTGACCAGCCCAATTTCAGAATTGCTATGGATCGGTGACTACTATGTGGTGCCATTCCCCCTCCCCTTTTTGAATGAAAGTGTCTACAGCAGTTATTTCATCCCTGGTTAACACAATACATTGCCTGGGGGTTGCAGACGGGGTAGAAACTTGTCTTTTGAGCTCAGAGGCTTTCCCATGAAGCGAAACCGTCTTCAAGGAATTGACTTTCAGGGAGCCCCATCCACTGCTGGACCTGTTTACATGACAGAATCTTGACCTTTAAACCAATGCTTACCTGGGAAGAGATTGGGGAGGTAATGAGAGTATTCCGCATTTGAAAAGAATATTCTCATTCACTGTTGGGGGGGGGGGGGTAGGAGGTAAACAGCATTGGGGGTTTGGAACGTGCATATGTGGTGTATGGAATGACTGGCCAACAGGACCTGCTGTATAGCACAGGGAGGTCTACCCAGAACAGTGTAATAATCTATGTGGGAAAAGAATGTGAAAAAGAATGGCTCTATGTACATGTATAACTGAATCACTTTGTTGTACAGAAGAAATTATCACAACATTGTAAATCAACTATACTTCAACAAATTTTTTTTTTAAAACTCATATTCAGGTTTTGACCATTATATATACACTTCAAAAATAATACTAACAATGATAATAATTTGGACTGGGAGGCAATGAAACCTCTAACACGAGTGAAAGGTAAGACCTGCCATACTGATGAGGGGTCTTTCCTCACACTACGATGCAAAAAGTAAAAATGACTAAAATTTAAAATTTCCTACGAGTCTGACATATGGCAGTGTAAATAACTGTTGGTAGAAGAAAATAACCAAGAAGAATCGAGACAAAAAGAGCTGATATCCTCCTGACCCAGATGCAATGGGGCCCTGTAATCCAGAAAGATCTTAGACTTTTGTTACAAAGAAATTTAGGCAAGGCTGAAAATAAATAAATAAATAAATAGTCCTCCTGAAACCACAAACCTCTGACTGAAACAAACCCATGTGCTGGGCCTCTAACCCAGGCAAGGCGCAGACTGGGACTCAAATCCAGCCAAAACCCAGACTGAGACTTGAACACGTTTTTTTTAATGAAAATCACACACCTGGCCCCAGGAGTTACTGAAGTTCAGGTTCTTTTTGTCTCCGCGCAGATGGGAATTCAGCCAGAGGCAAAGTGATAGGTAAGAAGTGGACTTACTGAGAGACAGACAAAGCGGGGGCCGTCTCAAGAGGTGAGAGAGCAGCTCCGGGAGAAACACGCTCCACAGACAGGGTGTGAGCTGTCTCAGAAGGGAAGAGGTGAGAGGGCAAGGGACCCTGAAATGCAGCATGATGAATATGCACGTGCTGGGCAATTTCACTAGCAAATGACTGGGAGGATTACCCCAACTATTTCCGGGAAGGGGTGGGGTTTTACTAGGGTTGGGCCACTGCCCACATTTAGGCCTTTTATGGTTGGTTGTCCTTTAGCTACTGTGCTACAGTGAGCTTACGCTGAAGCTCTAGGCCCACTGGAAGTCCAGTCATCTACCATCTTGGACCTAGTTGGTTCTAACCAGTTTTTGTCATATCCTCAAGGAATGTCATCCTTTTAAGGGTTTTGCTGTACCCCTTTCCCTCCTTTTTCACTCCCAGATGAAGATGTCTCATTACAGCTATACTCTTACTTCCCCAGGGTGAAACACTTTAGCCTTACTGAAAAAATAAGGTGCTTCTTCATTTTACACGATGGTATGTAATAGATTTATTGGCTTTACTAATGTCTTAGAATTCATTCTGCATATAACTCACTGGAGCCAAATTCAACTTGTCTACAACTTTTCGAGGGAACTGTTATTCCATAGAATGGGTACACTGTCACTTGTGCATGGAGATCTAAAAGGTTTTGTGGCTAACTGCATCTCCTCTGGGGAGATGTGTTCAATGTGATGAAATGGGCGGTCCCTCTGTGCTACTGAATGAGAGGGGTCCCTCTGGGTGTCATTGTGAGACTTCCCTTAGCTTTTAGGGGAAAATATGGCTGGGTATTGATTCAGATCTATGTAAAGCTCTCCAGTTGGGAGAAGTTTAGAATGCAACATATTCCGTCTTTAGTTTCCTATCTCCTCTTCCAGACTAACAACTTGAGGGAAATAGCTTTCTTCTTTGGGCCTCCATAGTGTAGCACAGTGCATGCCATGTGACCGGTACTCAATAAGTATCAGCTTGAAATGAAAGGAGTCCCTTGCACGCATGTTCCAGAATAGCTCCTCCCTGTTCACCCCCACCCACCCACCCCCCTGGTTGTGGCCAGATAGGAAGTCAGACTCCACAAACTCCCACCTAAAGGGCCCCAAGGGATCTGTGAGCTGCATAACCTCTCTGGGGCATTCCTACACTCATCATCATGTTCACTGTCTCCAGCTCCACTGTCCTACCTGCTCAAACGTGGCAGGCCTGCTCCTCTCACGATGCCTCTGTGTGTGCTGTTCCCTTCACCCAAAATGCCCTTTCCTCAGACTTCTGTAAGGCTGGTTTCTTCATCTCCTCAGGCCTGTACTCAGGCCTGTACTTCATCTCCTTCAGGCCTTTCTCATGAATGCCTTCCTTGTCCATCCGATCTAAAGTTCACCTATCCAAATATTTCACACTCCTTTCCCTTCCTTCTTCTTTTCTTCACAGCAACTACCATTATCTTATATCCTATATGTTTACCTACTCATATTTCATATCGTTCACTCTCTCCCCACTAGAATTTAAGCCCCATGAGCCCAGGGACTTTTATCTGTTTTATCTGTTTCATTCAGAACGGTCTCTGATATTTCATAGCATCTCGATATAAATTTGATGAATGACTGAATGAGTGAATGAATTTAGAGCAGGCTGACTTCCAATGCATGGACTATTTTTCAATGGTAATTTTTGCTATAGGTGGGTACAGAGGGAGGGAAGACTGAATGAAAGATTTATTAATGTGTGTTTCTTCCAAGATCCTGATCTCCTTACTCAGCCTGTTAAAATGTCTGGATTCTATGTAGGTGCAATAGATAAAATAGATTAAGATAGGCACTTTTCCATTTTATGGATATAAATATCTTAATTATCTTGAGAGGAATGTATAAAGCCATCACCACGGATAACAGTGATCGTTGGCAGGTCCTAACTCTGGCTGTCATCTCATTGGCAAGTTCCCAAATAGAATATAATGATTTGCTACTAATTCAAACCAAACTAATAACAATCCATGATTTTGCCTGATGTGTTTAAAGAAGTGAGATGGCTTCTATAGGATCTATTAAACTTACTGACAATATTTAATCAAAAAGCTAAATGTTTTGACCCTAATGATGCTTACTTGAAATACGACATGGTAACAGGGAGAATGAATATCATATTTTACAAACTTACGGGGAAGGCAATTCTCCATAACCTCCTAGTATTTTAACACCCAAACTGTCAGAATGTTCTTACTAAAATCTAACAAAGATATTCTCTGTTATAATATTGACATCGTTAATGAAACACAGAAAATAAAAGGAGTCAGTCATCACATTACTGAGAATGTGACAAGCAAGTTAAATATTTTTCTAACTTGCGAAGACAATGAAAGATGGTTATTTTCCTGATTTTCTTCCCACATCTTTTCTGGTTGACCTCCTCTCTGAATCTCTTTCCCATGAGTATTTCTGCTGACTCTCTCTCTTCCTACCTACATCAGCCCACTGGGTTGGTGCTAAGTATAGAATTGTCAAGAATCTCTAGTTACATTGTTGTTGATAAATTAGAATATTTGGAGTCTTACAAATGGGATATGTATGCAGTTACTGAATAATGCTGGGGAAATCAATTTCATTAAGCATCAATTTTCTTATCTTATAAAACTGGAACTTAAAGAATGCTTAATTCATAGAGCATTTAATGGGCTTTAAGCACCATGTGGATGACAACTGTTAATATAAATAATAGCACAGAGAAAGAAATTCATCATAAAGATTAAAAATATGGCTTCACAGTTTGTCATAATTGGATTCCAATCCTGATTCTGGGACAAACCAACTCTGGAACCTGGAAAAGTCACATCATCTCTCTGAGTCTCAGTCTAGTTATATGCAAGAGAGAGAATTTTGTGGGAATTTAATAAAATTTAACATTAAAAAATGAAATGAAATGAAATAATGTTCCTGCGACACGGTATACACTCAATAAAGAGTTGATAATTATTAAAATTGTTGATGGACCCATTTCTAGGTCTAGTCTGGTGAATTTTCTTTGTGTCTTCAGCCTTCAAGAACTGACACCAGTGTCTTCAACTTCTCTGGAATATTTTTGTGATACTCATAACACTTTTAGAAAGTATTTAGAGAGATCAGTCTGCAAAATAATTCCACTGGAAAGGTCCCGTAGATGATGTGCAGTTAATACTTCACTCAAAAAGTTCAAAATTCTTTTCACTTCACCAAAAGCTGCAGTGACCCTGCTTTCACAAATCTGTCTCTAGAAAGCCTCCATCTTCAACATAGTTCTAATGTCCTAAGAGTAAGCAAGAATTTATTTAGGACTTACTATGTGTCAGACACTGCTCAAAGCATTTTACCAATATTAATGGTTTGAATCCTCCCCCAAACCCAATGCAGTGAATATATTCCTAATCTCATCTTAAACGTGTGGAAACTGAGAAAAAAAACAGTTTTGTGATTGGACCACGCTTCCACCACTGCTAAATGGCTAAGGGAAGAAATGAAGCCAGGCAGTCTGCTTCTGGATCCTGGGCTCTGAATCACTGTTAAACTTCTTAATGCAAACACTGACAGTTCTAAGGACTCCATTCAGCCTGGCCATCTCCGTGGCCTGAAGTGACTGGGTAACTGCCAACTCTACACTTTGCACTGGCCTCAGAGACTGGAGCTATAATTAGTCATGCTTGCCACAGCCAGTCATTAAAATCAATATGATTGGGCCATCAGTCACATGATACTCAATTCCGATTCTCATCATTAAGATCTGCAAGAAAAAAACTCTAAGTTCAGGAGTTCCCATCACGGCTCAGTGGTAGAGAGCCCAATCAGTATCTATGAGGACTTGGATTCGATCCCTGGCCTTGCTCGGTGGATTAAGGATTCAGCGTTGCTGTGAGCTGCAGTGTAGGTTGCAGATGCGGCTGGGATCCCCATTGCTGTGGCTGTGGCTGTGGCTGTGGCTGTGGCTGTGGCCAGCAGCGGTAGCCCTGATTTGAGCCTTAGCCTGGGAACTTCCATATGCCGCAGGTGGGCACTAAAAGACAAAAGAAAGAGAAAGAGAAAGGAAAAGAAACTCTAAGTTCATTCAAACCAACCGCTGTCCCTTCTGCTGTCCCTTACATAAGGGTGATTCGATCTTCCAAAGCAAGAGAAGGAATCATAGCACAGAAAAGCCTGCAAAGGGGAAAAAACACACGCTTTGGCCTCAAGAATCTGCATTATGTCATGTGGGTGTAAGACAGGTGTGGGGCCTTAAACATAGAGATTTCCCATAAAACAGTGCAAGATAATTTCTCCAATTTCAGGACTACAGTAGGAAAAAAAAAAAAAGCACCCTCCCAGCCTGTGGTAATGAAACTCAAAGCATCATTCATTATTGGGTACAAACTGAATTCAAACAAGGTTTTGCACAAGCCAATTTGAAGGGGTCCACATCTTAATCATTTCACAGGGCATTTAGAGACTTGGCTTTGTTTTGCCCGAGTGAGACACTGTGTAGTTAGAAATAAAATGAGCAGATTCAAAATGCTGTTCTGTCACTCTGACTCCAAGAAACAGTGAAAATGCTTTAGATCCATGCTGTGAAAATAGCCAGTAATGGCCCATGCAAATGTCTGATTCCTTCTCTGGATCTGCCCTAAAGACAGAACGCTAACCTCCAAAGTCAAATGAAAAGATAGAAAGTGAAAAAAATAAATAGGCTTGGTTACATTTCTTTTGCATCTGCCAACCCTTTTCCTGCAGATTCCTTGTAATTTCATTTAGGCCTGCTACATAAAGGCATAGTACATTTTTAGAGTATGATCTCTGTGTTTTTCTTGTAGCTTGACTGGCTTTGATTTACTTAGGAGAGAATAGCCCTTGAGTAAACATCATATGGTTTTAAAAATAACAGAAGCATTAGTTGAAACAAAGGTTGATGGAAAGTAACAGTCGGTTTAAGGATTAATTACATTTTGTGTCATAATGGGACTTCTCAGCCAAGAATTTAAAACACTACAACTGAGCCGCAACTTGCCTTTCTGGTGTTTTCCTGCTCTTAGTACTGGTGCGGGAGAAACTGTGCGGGCTTTGCGGTCAGTTAGATCATTTATCCACAGACATTTACTAGTAAAATAGTATGTGCAAATTACAGTGATCGGTACTGGAGACACAGCAAGATGAACACGAAGAGGAGCGAAGTATAAATGCTGTTCCACCGCTTTGGGAAGCTCACAGTCTTACAAAGAGAAACAGACACAAAAGTAATTATAATACCATACATGTGAAGCATCAGAAGTATGGTTAGCATCGAGTGAAAGGCCTTCTAGAAATCCCCAAGGCAGCTCACATTCGAACTCTTCCCAAACTGGGCTTCCTGTAGTGTTCCTTATCTCCATGACTGGCTTTATCCTCCACCCAGGAATACTGGGACCATCCTCGATAGCCTCTTTTTTTTTGCTTTTTAGGGCCACACCTGCAGCATATGGAGGTTCCCAGGCTAGGGGTCTAACTGAAGCTACAGGTGCCGGCCTACACCACAGCTCACGGTAATGCTGGATCCTTAAGCCACTGAGCAAGGCTAGGGATTGAACCCGCAACCTCATGGCTCCTAGTCGAGACTTGTTTCTGCTGAGCCACGACGGGAACTCCCACCACATCTAATCTTAAATATGAATTATTTCATCGCCATTATCACAACCCAAGTTCAATTTGTCAATATCTCTAGCCTGAACCAAAATATCAAAATATCCAGCATCTACCACTCAGCTAACCAGCAAACCCCCTATTCATGCAGTGGCCAATACGAATTCTTTCAACAAAAGAACAAAGAGATGATATCTTCTCTATGTCATCTCTAATTCCATTGCTCCTGGGATAAAGGGGAACCTCTTGAACAGGCGGTTGAAGTTCTTCTGAGTCCTGACCCCGCTTCCTTTTCCCGCCCCACCCTGTGCCTTGTTCCCAAAACCAATGCTCCTACTGAACTTGGCCTTTACTCAGTCCCTTCATGGAGCCTGACGGGGTTCCGGATGTGCGTGCCCCCAAATACAGCACCGCGGCTCATTGAGTATGTTCAGTGTCGAAGGAGTTTGAGGAAATGGTAGAAGCAAGAAGGCCCCCGGCCCTCCCCTGACCTTCTCCCCGGGAGCAGGTCTTCCTCGGGCCAGAGGTGCCCTCTCCACATCCAGGGGAAAGGACCGTTCTCGTCTCCAAGAGAGAAGGGTACCAAGTTGAACCCAAACAATCACGGCTCGCCCATGACCAACCCGGCTCGCCTATCTACTTCGCTCGCTCATATCTTCCCACGACTTTCTTCCGTCCTTCAGCAAACCCAGCACAAAACCACTCAGGCCTAGCCCTACCTTCGGCTCTGCATTTCCTTATGAAGGTACTCGTGTCACATGAAATGTAGATCAAACCAACTTGTGTGCCTTTCTCCTGTGAATCTTTGCTTAATTTTCAGGCCCATCCAGGGGCCCTAAGAGTATCAAGGAAACGTTTTCCTCTCCTGAAATCCCAGCATGTCTTCCTGACCCAGCATTTTGGTAGACGCCGTGACATCTGCCAATGGGTCACTTTTCCTCACCTGGTTAACGTGTCTTCACAGTTCAGCTTATGTAGACTTCCTCAGTGTAAGTCCCTCCTAGGCTCCCTTACCAGGTCAGATTCTCCTACCACAGGCTAATCACGGTGCTCTCTTGCCCGCTTCGTAGCACTTGTCACAGTGGTCATTTTACATTTGTTTGCGGAAATATCCGACTGATGTCAAACTCTGCCATTAGACCATAAACACCACAGGCGCAGGGACCACATCTATCTCTGCTTCTCAAAACCAGCGGTTAATACAATGAGCCTAAAACGGAGAGACGTTTAATCGAATTCATGGAATAAACGAAACAGAATAAAGAGTGGAAAAGTGTTGGGACAGGAATGTTACAGAAGAGGCGTCAGCTGTGTTGGGTCTTGAAGACTGTATAATCATTCATCAGGCAGAAGGAACACACGCGCAGAAAGACAAAGAAAAGAAACAGCCTGGCATGGCTCCGTCTAACCGAAGCTGTGGTGTGATCTGTCTGGGGGAGGGGAACAGCAGAGTGTCAGAAATGAGGCTGGAGAGATTCAGAGACTAAACCACAGAGGGCCTTTTGTGCTCTGCAAAGCAATTTGGACTTCTGCCATGGGAAATCACTGAAGGGTTGTAAAAAAAAGGGGAGTAAAATGATCATCGGATTTGCATTTTAGAAAAATCACTCTCGTGGTAGTGAGAGGGATGTCCCTGCTGGCTGACGCTGTAAGTAGGGTGACCGGTCAGAAGGCCACCGGACACGTCAATGGGAGAGATGCAGGAGCCACAGGCCAAGGCGGCAGCAGCGGATGACGTGGAGTGGGCGGTTTCAAAAGATATCCAAGAGATGAACACGACTGGCCATGGAGAGTAAGGTCAAAGGAAAAGCCAAAGTACATCACCCTGGTCTCGGGCCATGCGGAGACTAGTGCAGTCATCGACCAAGTGCAGGAATCCTGGATATGAAGTCAACGTGTGTAGATGGCAGAATGTGTTCCTAAACCTAGTGGGACTTAACATCGGAGAGTCTTGTGCCAGAAAGATTTGTCCTCCTAAGCCCTCCTCTGCCTCCTCTGTCATCAATACTGTGTCAGCTGAATACACGACCACCTGCTCGTGACCACACTGGCTCAGCCGCTCTATGTTCACATGACTAACCACATTCTTGATGGTGGAAGAGGAGCCAAAGAGTGCAACCTCTGCCATTTGCTTTAAAAAATGGATTTTGTTAACTTACTGTTACCAAAGGGGAAACGTTGGAGGGAGCGTAAGTTAACAGGCTGGGATTAACATCTACACCCTACTGTACGTAAAAGAGGTACGTAACAAGGACTGAATAACACAGAGAGATCTGCTTAATATTTTGTAAATGGGAAAAGGATCTGAAAAGGAATGGATATATGTGTATACGTGTGTGTGTATATATATATACATATACACGTATATACACATATACACATATATACACATATACACACAGAACCGATTCACTTTGCTGTACACCTGAAACTAACACAACATTTTAAGTCAACTATCCTCCAATAATTTTTTTAAAGGGGTAAAAGAAAGAAAAAACAAAATGCTTGCGTTGCGTTTCTTCTTAGATACCGAGCAGTCGGGTTAGGTTTTACTCGGCCCATGAGACAACCCATTAAATGATGACAGGAAAACTCCACGGAAGGAATGAAAGGATCAATGAAGCAGATAGGCCAGGCAAGCGTTCCCTACGACCACTAATTCTGGGTGGGGGTGGGGTAGGGGAGCGGAATACTTCTTTAATCCCCTGTACACTGCAGTCTTATTTAAAAGAGTTTACTTTAAGGCCTGAATCACATAGACTTTCAGGAGGGAAATCCAGCAGGTAGTCTGGACCAGCAATGGAGAACTGATCCCTACTAGCAGATACACAGTAGTTAAAACCATGACAAGAGAATCAGAAAGCACTCAGAAGGCAGACGTGGGTTGGTATCCTGGCCCCTCTTGTTATATTTTAACTGATTCTGAGTAAGTTAAATCTATGAGCCTGCATTATATAAGCCTGTAATAATACCTGTATTAATTAAGGTAACTCTAGCTGCTATAAAAATGCATCTCTGTAACTGAGAAGCTTATTTATTTACTCAAAGAAATGTCCCAATAATGTGAAGTCCAATTGCACGTTGAGTAGGACATCACTCCTCCATCCTGTGGCTCTTTCGCCTGTAGGATCTTGAAGTCCTTTGTGTACAGTGTTTTCGCTTCTATGGTCCATGGTGGAAAGAGCACCTGTGTTCTTAACCACGTTAGCGGGGGAGTCTGATGCACATTTCATTACCGAGAACAATCATTTGGCCCCAACAAATGCCAAGGGTCTAGGAAATCATTTCCCAGCAGAAATGCTATCTAATGGAAATGGTACATGACTCTTGGTGAACCTCAAACATAATCTCCCCTCCCCTGTGACCTATGTCACAGCTGTGGCAACACCAGATCCTTAACCCACCGGGCCATGGCCGGAACTCCAACTTCTACCTATTTTTAAAGACCAATCTCAAAGCAATCTCCTGGAGTCAGCTTCTCCTAATTCTTCATGGCCAGATTAAACACCTTTGGACAACCATCGCAGTGTTTAAAACTGTTCCAATAGCTTACCAGATAGCTGTGTGGTACTTTAATAGTAACATGTTCTTACACCCTCACGCCATACGCAAAAATAAACTCAAAATGGTTTAAGGACTTAAGTGTAAGATGTGACACCATAAAACTCCTAGAAGAGCTCATAGACAATATATTCTCTGACATAAATTGTACCAACGTTGTCTTAGGTTAGTTTCCCAAGGCAATAGAAATAAAAACAAGAATAAGCAAATGGGACCTAATCAAACTTACAAGCTTTTGTGAAGCAAAGGAAACTATAAACAAAATGAAAAGATGATCTATAGAATGGGAGAAAGTATTTGCAAATGATGCAACCGGCAAGGGCTTAATCTCCAAAACAGACAAACAGCTCATACAACCCACCACCAACAACAATGACAAAACCCAATCTAAAAAATGGGCAGAAGACCTAAATATATATTTCTCCAAAGAAGAAATACAATAAATGGCCAATAGGCACATGAAAAATGCTCAACGTTGTTAATTATTAGAGAAGTGCAAAATCAAAACTATAATAAGGTACCACCTCATGCCAGTCAAAATGGCCATCATTAATAAGTCTACAAATAGCAAATGCTGGAGAGAGTATAAAGGAAAGTTCTCTTTTCTCCTTCACTCTTGATGGGAATATAAGTTGGTACAACCAGTATGGAAAACTATCTGGCAGCTCTTAATAAAACTGATGATAGAGTTACCATATGACCCAGCAATCCCACTCCTGGGGATATATCCAGACAAATCTATAATTCAATAAGATAAACACACCCCTATGATCAAAGCAGCAGCATTCACAATATTCAAGACATGGAAACAGCCTAAATGACCATCAACAGATGAATGGACACAGAAGGTGTGGTACATATACACAATGGAATACTACTCAGCCATAAAAAAGGAATGAAATAATGCCATTCGCAGCAACATGGGTGCCATGAGACATCATCATAGGAAGTGAAGTACTTCAGAAAAAGAAAGACAAATATGATGTCACTTACATGTGGAATCCACACACGTGAACCTATCTGCAAAACAGAAACAGACTCACAGACATAGAGAACAGACTTGCGGTGCCAAGGGGGAGATGGTTGGGGAGGGATGGAGTGGGCGGCTGCCGTCAGCAGATGTCAGCTATTCCACACAGAGGGGATAAGCAGCGAGGTCCTCCTGTACAGCAAAGAGAGCTCTCCTCACTGTCCTACGATGAACCATAATGGAAAAGAGTATTTTTAAAAGCATCTGTATATGTAGCACCGAATCACTTCACTGTACAGCAGAAATTAACACAACAGTGTTTATCAACTGTACTTCAACACAAAATAACAGAAATAAATTTCAAAAACCATGCCAGATGTGCTTGCCCTTCCTGAGACTCTCCCAACCTAAGCTGTGACCTCCCTGAGGATGGCAACTGCACGTGTCTCCTCTTGTTCCAAGCGACTGAAAGAATAAACTGAATTTAGACTTTGAATTCAAAAGGCCCGCACTTAGAGATCTGAAGTGCCCTCACCAAGAACGAAAAGGTGAACATTCATTCAGGCACCTCTGGAACGGGGTGGTGGGGGGGACACGCAATTTGTCTGAAGCACTTACACACTCCGGGGACCACTACCCGAATGCCGGAGAAACCGCTGCATTTCTCTATTTTACTCCGTTTATCCGTGAGGAAGCATGCGTGGGTAAGCACTTGCTCGTGAAGAAAGCACGCACTTAACGAACAATAAAGCGACATATCTTTAAATATTATGATAACTAAGAAAAACAAACACCTCCGAAGAGGCATCTGGAAGGACGTTCCCCACGCCTGAGTCGAGGTGGTGATGTGGCAATTCTTCGGGTAATTCGATAAATGTCAACAACCACACCGTTTAAATCCATCCATCGGGTGAACTCACCACTCTGAGCGGCTGCCAAGGCACCTTGTTCTTTTTAGACAGAGCCA
>PVHT020000061.1:10180277-10295745 GCA_004024745.2 Catagonus wagneri
CCTAGAACCTTCCCACAGGCTCCTAGCATCCAGGAAGGAGAAAGCCAGCAGGTACTCAGCACACACTGTGCTGGGAAGCAGCAAGTTCACCGTGATTCTGTCGCCTCAAACTCGTGCCAGCAAATGTGCAACATAGACAGGGTTTCTGCCGATTATTTAAAAGCAGATAAAACTGATGCGGCAGTGCTGCGTGGATCCACCTCAGGCCGCCAGGCAAAATTCCACAGGACATCTGAGTCCTGCTTACGGACGTGGTATTGGCCAAACCATGGTGAAGGCCCAGCTAGGTGCCACCCAGCACAACGCATCCGATGTGAAAATAATCCCTCTGCCTGCTGCCATACCTCTGAAAAGCGGGCTCTTCACACTTCAGTTGGCAAACGGCGTAAACTCTTTGGTTGGCACCTACGCTTTTCCAGAGCAAGGTTCTTGCTTACCCAGTATCCTCTTGCTCGTAAGTAGCCACTGTTCTAAAACTAGGATGCAGTGGAACAGGGGTAATGGTTGAACAGAACCCCATATCTTTAATTCTCTCTCCGACCAGAAGGTTCTTACGGAGCCTGTAGCATTCCGAGCAATTGCTATGGACACCGCTCCGTCACACTGCATGAATCAAGCTTTGCAAAACACAAGAGGCATATTCTGAAGCCTGCTTTTTCGAATAGATCTGGTATTGCTCGTTATTTACCTTTTGGGCATAAAATAATGAAACAAACTCCATCATGACTGGCAGATCTCTGGCTAAAAGATAAATTATTAAAGCTTTCCAAATAGTGGGGGTTTTATTACTTTTCTTATACATTAGTTTATATTATTATGTGTGGGTGTTGGTTTTTGTTGCCCTTCTGATTTTTTTTTAATTTTTAAATGATTTTTTATTTTTTCCATTTTACTTGGTTTACAGTGTTCTATTTCTACTGTACAACAAAGCGACCCAGTCTCTTTCTCTCCCTCTCTCTCTCTCACACACACACACACACACACACACACACATATATATATATACACATCCTTTTTCTCGCATTATCCTCCATCATGTTCCATCATAAAAGACCGGATATAGTTCCCCGTGCTATACAGCAGGATCTCATGCTTACCCATACCAAATAGTCTGCATCTATTAACCCCTTCTGATTTTCACCTTCTACATTTCAGAGGTCAAGCACTCAGATGGCACCCCCCAAAATTTCCCTGGCTCATAGATCTGAGCTTAAGGATAACAACATAAATTAGCAAAACTCAATTCAAGCCATAATGTGTATTTTCTAGGCTTATTATTGCCTTCCTGCTTACTACTTTGGTCGTGAACTATTTTCCTTGCCTGGGTCTCATGTTAACAGTAACAAATGTGATTGATTACAGGACTCGGGCAGGCAAACAAGGGAATGAATCAAGCCGAATCAGGTGACCCCATCAAAAATGGCAGCAACAACTGGACTCCTGCCGAACGCTGCCATGAGAGAAAGCAGTGTCGCAGCCCTGGCATTCCCAGAACTTCCAATGTTTCAAGAGGAGTCTGGCAAATAACAGGTGCTCAAAAAATATGGATGGAATCAGTGAATACACAGACTACAACTCCCAACCAAAATATCAAGATTTTAAATATAAGCAAGATGACGTAGTCGTAAGAGTACAGACTCTGCAGCCAGACTCCCTGGCTTCAAAATCTAACTCTACCACTTACCAGCTCAAAGATCTTGGGCAAGTTATAGAAAATCCCCATGCTTCACTTTTCTCACTTACAAAATGGGGGAAATAACAGCACCTACCCCATAGGGTTGTTTGAGGACTTAATTTTTCTTTTTAGCACTTATTAAGCCTCAGGACAATACCTGGTATATCGTAGGTGCTACATAAACAAAGAAACACATGCTACAACTTCAAAATGCCTTACAGTTTTCACAGGCGTCATTTCTGTTTTCCCTGCCACAACCGGGGGGTGAAGGTGTTACTCTGCAGAGGAGGAAACCGAGTTTCTCTCAGGTTCCTTCAGGGCTGTTCAGGATGACAGCCACGGGTGTGGACCATGCGAGAACTCCACGTGTGGACACCTAGGAACCTAGTGGTTTTCCCAAAAGGATATTCCAAAAGATGGCAGATGTCAGAATCTGGTCCAAGGCTTTCGATGGATGGAATCAGAGATGTGTAAACGAGTGTTAGCCATAAGCTTCCTTCCTCAGCAACTAAATAATTAAATAAAATGAAAAGCTGGTTCAAATCCCAGTTCCATTACTTTTAACCCATAAGAGAATGACCTAAAAACAGCCAATGTGAAACAAAAGACAAAGCCCATAGACTCAAGAATTCCGTTTATGTTCTTCCTCTTTTATTACCATTAGTTCTCAGTAATGTTAGCTTTGCGGTAATTTAGTTTCTCTTCTCGCTGACTTCAAGACCTTTCTCCCAGGAACTTTCTGAACATAGCCCCCGACTGCACAGCCTGTGTGTGGCTGCGTGTTAGAAACTGCCAGGTTACAAACACCCTGCCAACCTGTTCTTTCACCTTCCTGGTTGTTGTTGGTTTAAGGCAGATCCCTAATGTTATTTAAACAGAGGAGACTATTTGAAATTTCGTGGTAGATGTATTTGATAATGATAATTTTTTAAAAAAACAGCTACTGTCATCTTGATGAAAGATCTCATTCAGCATGTCCTGAATAAGTCAGGACTTCTTCAAAGAAAAAGGTCAATGTAGCTATGGCTGTTTCTGTTTCTTGTACACCAGCAATAACTTTACACACTCTCTGATAATCTACATTTGATAAAGTCACTCTTGCATTACAGAAGAGTTTTCTCTTTATCTTTAAGGTTTAGCCTTTAAAATTTTTGTTTTGTCTTATGTTTAATCCGAATCTTCTCGTGGATGAGGAGGGCACCCGTTGTCAAAAATATATTCTACTCAATTGGACTTTATCAAAATTAAAAACTTTCATGAATTGCAGGGCAGTACCAAGAAGGGGGGAAAAAAAAGGAATGGGAGAAAATATAAATTGCAAATAAATATAAAGGCAAATCACATATCTGATAAGGATCTAATACTGAGAATACATAAAAACTCTTACAATTCAACAACAAAAAGACAAACAACCCGATTTAAAAGGGGACAAAGATGACGAACTGACATTTCTCCAAAGAAGATACTCAGATGGCCGATCAGTACGTGAAAAGATACTCAGTACCACTAGTCTTAGGGAAACGCAAATCAAAACCACAGACACCACTTATACCCACTATAACTTCTTAAACACAAAGTAAACTAAATGTTGGCAAAGACATGAAGAAGTTGGAACGCTCAGACATTTTTGGTGAGACTGTAAAATTGTGCAGTCACTATGGAAAGCAGTATGGTGATTCCTCAAAAAGTTAAACACAGAGTAACCATATGACCCAACAAAGACCGGAAAACATATGTTCAAATAAATCTTGTCGTTAATCGTCCCAGCATCACTATTCATAACAGCCAAAAAGTGGAAACCACCCAAATGTGCATCAACAGAATGTGGTATAGCCAAATAAAAAATCAACGTTTTTTCTTTTTACTGCCACATCTACAGCATATGGATGTTCCCAGGCTAGGAGTCGAATCGGAGCTGCAGCTGCCAGTCTATACCACAGTCATGGTAACATGGGATCCGAGCTACATCTGCAACATACACTGCAGCTTAAGGCAAAACCGTATCCTTTACACACTGAGCAAGGAATGGGATCCAACCCGCATCCTTATGGACACTGTGCTGGGTTCTAAACCTGCTGAGCCACAGTGAGAGCTGCATACAGTCAGGTATCATTCAGCCATAGGAGGAATGAAGTACTGACACCTGCTACGGCATGGGTGAACCTGGACGGTATTGTGTTTAGTGAAAGAAGCGAGACACAAAAGGCCAAATGTGAACTGATTCCAGTTATAAAATGTCCAGAACAGGCAGAAGCACATAGACAGACTGCAGATGCGTGGCTGCCAAGGGTGGGGGGAAAAGAGGGACTTACTTAATGGGTACAGGGCTTCCTTTTCAGGTCATGAACATGTTTTGAACTTAAATAGTGGTGGGAGTGGCAGAGCATTGAGAATGTAGTGAAACACCATTATGTTGCATGCTTTAAAAATGATTTAAATGTTGAATTTTATGGGTCTCTGAAATGTTACCTCATTAAAAAAAAAAAGGCTTGAATCCCTAGTGAGAAAAGCAAGAACTTCTTCCCTACGAAGTTATTTCACAAAATCCATCACTCAAATGTTAGGGAGTGAAACACTGTAGCCAGAGGATCAAGGGCTGACAAGCTGTCCTAGTTCCTTGATTTCCCTGTGCCATTTGTCATAAGTCTTTTGCTCTTGAAAGGCAGTCTTGGTTCATCAGTTTACCAGTAGAAGCATCATCAACTTTTCCTGTGTTACTTTTCCACTTCCAAATGTCTCTCGTCAATTATTTAGCCACTTTGGCCAGCACCAGTTAATGAAGATATGTGGGAATTTTCTCTTTCTAAATTCCATTAAAATATTTCATTTCAAATAACAGAATATCGATGACTCTGGTAAGAAAAGTGATGTGATGTCTCATAAATCAGTAATTTGAATCTTTCCTTAATTCATATAAGATAAATGATTAGGAAATGGTGATACATCTGATAGAAAAAAAAAAAAACACTGAAAAATTGGAGAAAAACTAATTATTCAGTAAGTCCCCCCAAAGAAGATATATATTTTCTCCCCCAAAGGAATGTCTTTTTAACTATTAAAATGTTAACAATAAAATAGATTATACATACAAATGAGCCAGTATATTATATGTTCCAAACAATTTTTCTGAGCCGCAAACCTTCATGTCAGCTAGGTTATAGAAGGGAAAACGTTGAAAGAACTTTAAAGTTGGGGGGAAAAAAACTCATTTGAAAATCTACTTGTTAAGCCAATGATGGCAGATTGCATTCGATTAGAAGACACAATTGCAAAGAAGCATGACGTTATAAAGAAAAGTCTACAAATAAATGTAGCTGTCAATGAATTTCCAAGATACAATTTCCTGAAACTGTTAACTACCTGAACTATGATTTTGAAAGTCTCAAAGTTTCTGCAAAAAAAAAAAAAAAAACATATTTACCTTTTGTGACATGCCTATTTAAATATTAACATGATGTTCCACACAGACAAAAGGGAGCGAAAAGAGCAAGGATTTGGACATGTGGGGTTTAAAGAAAGCCCCTCCATTTCATCTCAAAGACATGTCTCTCTCAGGTGAAACCAAAGGCGGTTTTAGCTAGAGCAGCCTGGAGAACTGCGGGGGACTAATCCGGTCTCATGGAAGCCAAATCTATCCGGTTCACGTATTGTTATTGCAAGGAAATCTGAGAAATACAGAAACTGAAACCACCTGTTGAAGGTGAACAAGGACTCGATGAAAAGAAATGCTGAGGTTTTATGTCAAAATTAAGGGAGTGGAAGAATACCCAGAAGATCTTACAGGGAGCATATGCATGCGTTCCAGGACCAGATTCTGAAAACGCTCGGCCAGAATATACATCCGAACGTGTGGCCACAAGAGTCACGTAAGTGAAGAGTTCTATTTCTTCACTTAAGGGTGGCAAAGTGAAGTGAAACTGGTGAAACCTAAGAGAAAGCATGGAGTCAATGGAACTTCTCTGCCAAAGAGAGTTACTTAGACTTTCTCCGGGTTCTCCCTAACCTCTCCCTCCCCTGGAGGTTTGGGCCTCAGCTCTTTGTCCAGACAGGTGCAAATTTATGATCTGCTCAAATCCTGGAAGGAGACCGAACTCAGCTCCTCCTAAGTTTTCACTTCAAGTCCTGGGGTTACCGACCTAAGAAAGATCGGTCATGGGCACAGGGAAAGGAATTGCTCCAGCTTTTAGAAGAAGCAACACCTGCCCCCTTCATCCATTCATCCCCCTACGCCCAGCGGAATCAAGGGTCTAGCTGGGGAAGGGGAGAGAAGGGCCACTGCCATCGGTTCGAACCTCTGTTTCAGTCCCCAGGTGACCCAGTCATGTTGTAGAGAGGACAGGGTGGGGGCCAAGGGACTTGAAGGTGAGGCTGAAGAAGGCGGAGACTGGCACACTGCAGTGGAAAGTTCTGGGGCTCATCCTGGTTGGGAGATGCTTCAAGATGATCCTGCCAGCCCTGGACAGACAGCAGCTCAGGTGCCATGAAAAGCATGGCTTGCAGACTGTCAGGTGTTCATGCTCTGAGTATTCGTAAAACAGTGTCCACTGTTTATAATCATGTTTGAAGATCATCTGAGAAGGGCCAGACCTGCTCCTAGGTGGGCAAAAGTGGCCTTCTCTGCAAACACTACCCCCCATGGCTTCCCTCCCATCACCTCTTAGGGCTCACAGATCACAGACCTGAAGCAGGTGTAAGAGGAAAAATCTCTTTTCCTGTCTCTTTCCAGGGTTCCTTGAAAGCATGAGCTATGTGTAGGCTGGAAGTTCTCCTGCCCCGAAACAGGTTCATCTGGAAACAAACAGGCCTCTCCAGTCTCTGCCCTCCCCTCCTCCACACACACACACACACAGTTTATTCTCTTATTTTGTCTGGATGGTAGAAAGTCATTTTTACTCAAACTGGGGAAGAAAACTTGGGGCATCTTCTATCTGCAGCTCCCGCCTGGGGGGTAAAGCCCTAGGAGTCTGGAGGCCACCCAAGGGAGGCACAGCAGGGAAGGACCGGGATGGAAAAAAATCTGCAGCCAAAAAAGGAGAAGGACAAGGATCCAGAGGCATCACAGCAAAGAGAATTAAGCCAGAGCTCAGGGCAAGTTTATTTTACTTCACCGAGCCCTGGAAGCTCCCAGATTATAAGATCCCTTCGGAGGCCTGGGAAAAGCCCTACTGGCTCTCAGAATTCCTAAAAGCAGAATGATTTAGGCGAGCACCTCTTTCCCACCCCAGTGCCACGGCCTGGCTCGGCCGCGGGCACCTGCCAGTTCCAGAGTCTCTGGCAAAGCAGACTAGCAGGGACTGCTGAGAGGGTGAGCTGGGCCTTCTCTGCCTGTGACCAGCTCCCAAGCAAAGCGTGTTCGCCAGGCACTGGGGACAGGAATGTGCACGTAGGGAAGGCTTGGGAGCTGGGGAAACTGAGACGCTGCAAATTAGTCCAAGTGTTGGCAGCCTTGCGCGCACACAGCAGTGGGCCAAGGTCAAAGAACTTGGAGTGGGGGATGGACGCTCCTGGGAGAACTCCATCCCACTCTTTTCCAAGGACAAAAGGAGGAAAAACAGCTAGTTAGAGACCACACCTCCTCTTTTATCCCACCTTTTGTTTCTCTCATTTCCTCTTAAAGTCCACCTTTCTTACTTTGACTGGATGGATGTTTCCTTCCGGCCTTTACTTCCTCTTTCCACAGGAGATCGGGGGCGGGCGGGGGCGGGCTTTACTTTCCGGGATTGGGGTGGGGGGGTACACTAAGACACTGCTTCCCCACTCCCCGATTTTCTGACATTGATGGATCTCTGCTGCTAGTTTCTGGCTATAAAGTTGTAATAAATATGCCATCTACCCCATCCCCCTCCGCATGCAGCCCAGGGAGAGTAGCAGAATCTTGCCTCTGATTTTTAACTTGGCAGCTGAGTTTTTGAAAGCTGTTTTGGGCAGGCCAGAGTGAGAATCCAGGCAGTTCTGGGCCAGGTGTGGGTGGCCCCAGTCCTGTCTGAACCAGATTGTCCCTGCAGTGTGAGCTCTGGAGAGAAGCAGGGACTGGACCGGATTGGAAAGGGACATTTCCCCACCCCCGACCCCCCCCTCCCCCGCGCCCCTGTTCCTGTTTCTATGCTGGGAACCCTGGATGCACACATTTTGGACGTCAGGTCCCCTCTGTGGCCCTGCTATAGACCCGTGTTGGATCTTGGCTCCCCACCAGCCCCACCAGTCTATCCAGATTGACCGCACTGGAGAGGAGGCTACGGGGTGGGGGGGTGGGGGGTTCTGTGCCGGCCACTGTGAAAGGAAAAACTGGTAGCAGGTAGGAATCGCCAAGGGCACAGGGCCCAGCGCGTGACCAGGCAAGGCCCCAGTTGTCCCTCGCTGTTTCCTAACTCCTGTCCACCACTGAGCTGGGGCTCAGATCTCCAGACAAACGGACCCGAGCTCTAAGTCATTTTCAGTCATAACCTTCTCTGCCCTCCCCAAACGTCGCAACGAGGTTCCAGGGTGAAAGGGCGGCTCGAACAGCACTGCGCGAGCCTCATGACCGCCGCCGCCGCCGCCGCGCGCCTGCGAGAAAACCGGCCTGGTCGCGGCCAGGGCGCACAGCCCTTCCCCGCGCCACACGCGCGCGCGCCTGGCACTTCTGTCGCCTGGGGCTTGGGGAACATCTCCAGCTTGCCCTGCTCCCCGCCCCCTTGACGTCCCCGTCCTAAAACTCCGAAGCATCATCTGAGGCCCTGGCAGGTAGAAAAAGAAGACAAGGTCAAGGCCCACGGACCGCCAAGATCCGCTTGCGCCCTTGCCGTCACCGCCAGCGAGTCCTGCCGGCCGCCGCGGGGGAGAAAGGCGCCGTAGCGCCCAATTCTACCTGGAATTTAGGGCCCTGACTCTGATCCTATTTCCCGATCAGCCTCGGCCACGACTCACGTTCTTCCCTCCTTCCCTCCCCGGGGCATTTCCGAGACTTTAAGACATCGGTCCCCCCCATCGCAGACAGATGGTTACAAACAGCGAGGCCGCGCGAGCGCGGCATTCCCATCGCGCGGTCAGCGGGTGCAAAAGCAGGAAAGGTCTCGCTCGGATGGCGTCTCGTCCCCTCCCCCGTCCACAGGGCCGCGCTCCGGGCCGGCTCCACACGCGTCTCCCCCGCCCCCAGACCCCCTCAGTTTTCTCCTTTAGGAAACACGCGTGCTCAGCGCGCCCCCGCCTCCCGCGTAGAGGCCGGGTCGCCTCTGATTTTTCGTGCCCAAACTCAGCTGGAAGTTGAGAGTGGGGGAAGAGTCAGAGAAGCACGGAAGCCGAGAGTGGGAAGGGAGAAGTCAAGGGAGGAGCGAGAAGAAAGGAGCTGGAGGTCGCGGGGGCGGAGGCGGAGGCCGGCCCGGGGGGCGGCGGGCGAGGGGGGGCGCGGCGGCCCAGCGCCAACGCGGCCCCGGTGTCTGCCCGCCCGCCGCGCGTGCCGAGCCGGGGTCAAGCGCGGACTCACATGGTCGGACTGCAGAGCCGCTCTCTCAGCTACCGCGAGTGGGTGGTCTCGGGGCTGCCCCGCGCGCGATCGGCTCCCCGGCTGCCTGCGGTGGGAGGACAGAAACAAAACAAAACAGATCACGGGACACGACCGGGACCGGCCGCTCGGCGCCGCGGGGACCTCTCTCACTTTGCAAAGGAAGCGGGCACCCGGGTTCGGGCAGCCGCGGGTAGCCTACAAATAGCGAACTTTTAGAGGGAATCAACTCACAAATGAGAGGAGCTGGCGTCAATTTGCGCCGGGATCCCCTTAGCGGTGGTGACTCCCCCCAGCCCTCCCGCCGCCCCCCACTATAAAGGCAGGATTCGGGAGGGGGACAGATGGGGGGCGTAGAGTTTACTTGCATTGGAATTTCCAGTAGTTTTATTATTTTTGCAAGGAGGGAGGCCCTCGGCCTCTGCCTCTTCCTACCTTCCTAGTTTTCCTCTACAGGCACCAGCTGGGAAGGGCAAGGGCCGGGAGAGCAAGAATCCCGGGGGTTGCCCATAGAAACCGGGAGGGGGAGGGGAACGCCGAGCCAGGTTTCCTCTGGGATTTCGGGAACTGCGGAGGGAAGGCGGGAACCTGCCAGGATCCGGAGTTTTCTTGAGACGCCAGGATGGGAATGAAGGTAACCCTGGATTTGGGGGGCGCTGCGACAGGGCGAAGGCGGGAGGCGCCGTGGAGTTCCTGGAGAGTAGGTTTCCTTTCCCCGGGGGCGGCTGTAACTCTCCAGGGCTAGCAACCCCCCTTCTCAGTAACTTTATTTGACCCTCGGCGGGTCAGGGGTGGCGGAGGCGTACCCCGGGGTCACGTCCTCGCTTGCCCGGGGGGAAGCTGGCCCTGCAGGGTGGCGCCCTCGGTTCGCCCTCGCTAGCTCCCCGGGGGCCGGCCGCCTTTTCGCCGGGTCCCCGCTCACCTGCCGACCGGAAGAGAGCCTTGTGACTGTAAGTCTTGACCGCCCCTCGCCGGCCCCCTCGCCGTCCCCTTGAGCCAGGGCCCGGCCTACCAACAGCAATGGCGTTGGTAGGATTTTCATTTTCATTCCAGACGCTTCCTCAGAAATACCCCCCCCACCCCGCACCAAGGACCACAGACACTAGCTCTCCACTCCAAAATCCCCATATCAAGAGATTACTTCACTAAATTTGTTCTGAACCTGTCGCGACAACCGGAATCACTAGGATAGTCCAATGGGGCTGGGTGTGGGGGTTGGAGAAACTGAGGCCAGTCTGCAGGTGGCTCCAGTCTGCAGGCGAAAAGAGGTTGCACTAATTATCTTTGGAAGCTCCGTCTCAACGCGAGACCTGCAGAGCAGGGGGCCAAGGCCGCGCGAGGGGCCAAAAGGCGGCCTCAAGCTGGGGGAAAGCGAGGGGGGCGGCGGAGAACGCTGCTACTTTTCTTTCCACCGCCTGCCCCCGCCCCGCGCCACCTGCCGCCCCCCATACGCAGACATGACTTAGGCCTCGCCTCTACCACTACCTCCGGGGGAAAAAAGTCAAAGAGGGTCCCCCACGCGGTTACTGCGGGGTTGTCGCTTCTTCTAATACCTATTCCCGTCGGTTACCTCCCCCGAAAACGGAAAAGTTATTTTGTTTTTCCCAGAATCCAGCCAAGTCTGGAAGGAGAAAGGAAGGGCAGAGGTGCTAAGGGGGTTCCAGTCGCCCCTTGCCCTGCCCGGGGCGTCCACTTTCCCCGACTCCACCTAGGCGGGTGCGCGCGGCATTTCAAGCCCCCCGAAAAGCCTCTGCGCGCCCCGGGCGCCGGGTAGACACGTGCGCTTACTTCGCTCCCCCAAGGGCCCCGAGCCGAAGCCAGGGGAAGGGTACTCCCAGACGGAATTGAACGGAGCCCGGGGTCCCAAGGCCGCCCGCGCCTGGCTTGCGCTCCCCTTGCTGCCTACCTGTCCCGGGGCCTTCCCGCTCCAGTCGCTGCCCCGGCTGGGGAGCCCGGACCTGGGAGCCAGCGCCTCCGACGAGCCCGCCCGCGCCCGCGCCCTCGCCCTCGCCCCCGCCCCCGTCCGCGCGCCCTCGCTCTGCCCGACGCTCGGCCGGACGTGGGGCGGTCTCTCGCGGGCCATTGGCTTGGGCCGCTGTTTCGAAGTGGTTTCGAGGATTTTCCCAGGCTGTGGGGCCCATTTGTGGACGGGGCCGAGATGGGCCAGGCCAGCGCCTCACCTTTCATCCCACCCGCCGCTCCCTCGAGTTCCCCTTCTTCCCGCCCCTGAAGCCCAGGCTTCGAAACTGTAGTAACTGCGCTAAGAAAGCGGGTGAGAACCTCCTCGCGGGCCGCGTAGGGAAGTCAAATAGGTGCTTGCGGCGTTTCTCGAGGGTTTGTGAGTGGGAACTAGGGGAACAGGCCCTGTAGGGACAGAAACGACAGACGTACAGACAGCGTCCCCGCGGCTGTCTTTAGCACGGAGTTCACGTCTATTGTTTTCTGCCTCGGGTAAAGCTGCCCAGTGTGATAGATCTTTTTAGATCCCATCAGTGGAAGAAAAATCCTGGTGATAACGATTATCTCCCACTCGCGCTATCTCGCCATCGCCCCAATTCATCTCCCTCTCGCTCCAGCCTCTCGGGGAGACGAGGAGGGTAGGAGGCTGGCGGGAAGACGGACCAGCCGCTGCCCTCGGATGGAGCAGAGAGGCCTGAGGCCGCCTCATCCGTCCCATTCCGCTCCTGGCTGGGGGGAGAGGACGCGGCAGGTTTCTTTCTCTGCCAAGCCTCGCGCTTCTTTCAAATGATTTTAGTCTGGTGCTCGGTCTATCCATGTAGGTTTCCAATCTCATGGCTCATAAACTATTAGCAAAATGGTTTCATTATTCACCTTCTGATTCCTACAAAAGGGAGAAAAAGGAGAGGCAGGAAGGCAAAGTGGGGGTGGGGGGCGGTCTCGGGACCCTAGTTAACAGTGATACTGCAGGTATTTAAATCATGGCTCAGACTGCCATCTTCAAGCTGACACTCAACAAATCTGATCCGTTTCCAGGATCTGTACCTGACCCTCTCCTCCCCTCTCCCTTTCTCTTTCTCTCCATCCATCACTCTCCATTTCTCCTTAACACCCAGGTTTCTAGAAGGACCAGATGAATAGCCAAGATGCTGCAAATCCATTATTTGCTTCATTAGGTGTCATCAATAAGGCACGCCCTTTAGATATGACACATACAATTAATTGGTTAGAATGGCTACCCTGTCCCCTTTGGGGCGATGTTGGTGATGAATACCATACCATCCAAAGACACAAGTCTAAGATGACAACCAAGAACTTCACTTGTGGCTTCAGGGTGGCCACTGGGGCACCAAATCCTCCTCTGGCTTCCTCAAGCCGGGAGAAGTGAGCAAGTTGCAGGATGTGTGTGTATGTGTGTGTACACACGCGCACGCGCGCACGCCCCTGTATCTGTGTGTAGAGAGGAGAATGGGGGGTTAACACATCGAGGTCTTTGTTTGGCTCTGAGAGGTGGGAAAGAAACAGTAAATGAGGCAACCCGAATTAAAAGATATATAGAAGCAAACTGATTCGAGGAGGCCCGGGAACCCGGTGCGAGGGACTAAAAACTGCGGGCAGACGCGAGCAGGCAGAAGCAACCTCCGGCGATTGGAATCTGGACCGGCTTCTCCGCTGGGGGCGATGATGATATTAAGTGTCTCCACCAACACTTTTACTCTTCATATGGATGTATTTTATCTAGAATGACTCTATCACCTCTCTCTCTCTCTCTCTCTCCCTCTCTCTCTCTCTCTCTCTCTCTCCCCCCCCCTCTCTCCCCCTCTCTCTCCCTCCCTCCCCTCCCCAGCACTTTTGAAAATATAAAGGACGCCAGGCAAGTGACCGCGCGGTAATTATCCAATCTGGCTGCGAGAGGCCCCTCTGCGGTCGCCGGCGGCGGCGGCGGCGGCGCGGGGACCCGCGTGGAGGCCGGGGACTCCCGGCGCTCGCTAGGTCACCGCGCCGCGCGGCCGCCGCTCGCCCGCTGTTTAATATACATGGGGTGGGAACGCAGGGAGACAGATCTCGTGCCTGCACGTCCTGAAGGGAGGAAGAAAAATCAATTTGCTATTTATTTTTGAAATATATAGATTTAGGGAATTTTTTTTCCTGCCCGACCCCCTTCAAGAACAGCGGCCCACGTTTAATTACGTCTTTTAATGACTTTTCCCTTTATTTGCCATTGCTATTTGCCATTCAGGGCGGGGGCAGGGTGGAGTTTCTTTGGGGGGTTTTCAATTCTGGTATCTTCAAAAAGATTTGCCTTACGTGTTAATTGCATGCTGTTAAGCACATCTGGGACTGCGTGCTGACCAACTCGGACCAACTTTTAATTAACACATTGACCCGGCGATGAAGCAGCCGCCCAGCCTCCCCCTGGAAATATGTATATGAGCCGCGCGGACCGCCAGATGCGTGCGAGGAATTGCCTGCGTCGAGGGGCTGGGGGGGGTGCATAATCGCCGCCGTTCGCCCTTTTTCTGTGAGTGTTTTTCTCGCCTTTGGAGGTAGAGGAAAACAAAGACAAAGGGTAAATGACCGGCTGCTGGAGCCGGCTTCTCGCATCCTTTCATGGGACTTGACCCTGGGCGGCGGAATTGGGGCAATGGGAGGGGCGACCCCCAAGGCCACGGCTACTCAGCTTGCCCTGGGCCTGAGTAGAATCGGCCGAGTTGTCAGTGAACCGAAGCAGTGGCGAGGACCAGCCACCGCTGCGTTTGCGGTTCTGGCCTTCCTCTTCGCACCTCCTCGCCTCGGGCTCTCGGAGGCTCCACCGCAAACTCCCGTCTCAGAAAGAGAAATGGGCTGCGCCCCGTCTCTTGGAGGGCAGAAGGCGAGGGCCAAGGAAACCAGTGGCTATTTTTAGAATTCCAAAGTCCCTCCCTGGGGACCAGGCAATTTCAGGGGGCGATCTGCCAGCCAGGCCTTGACACCCCGGCTGCTGGGGGGAGCAAGAAACCCCGGAGCGCAGCGCAGAGACGATGCCACCTGCAGATAGGCGATTTCACCCTAAGTAATTTCATTCAGAACTGATGGCATTTCACCGGTGAGGTGTCTTCAGAGTGAGTGCCTAGGCCGCCTCCCCATAAAGCGCAAATGCGGGTTAATCCCCAGATACGCACTCATTTTCTTTTTCCGCATCTAATCTCAACCGCCTTGCTCTTGCTAAGTGCTTGGCTTCAGCCTCCATTCCTATTTAAAAAAAAAAAAAATGTCAAAGTGGTCTTCCTGCTCCCAGTCATAAAAAAGTTGGAGCGAATCACTCCCAAGTTACCGTTTAATGTTCTCTCCAGGTAACAGTGGAAGTTTCTTGTTTGACATTTTTCATTCCCCAGTACAGAACTTTTCAATAAATACGCAGTCGCAGCATGAGGAGAAGTATATGTCGCAATAAATTCACAGCTATAGGCTCTAACTACATGGATGGTTTGGAAAATTTAATGTGACAAGATTGCTCCCCAAATTCCTTCCATCTCTTTTTCTTTTTTTCTTGTTCTCTTTTTTTTGTCCTTGCCTTGAATCTACTTCTCCTATCAACTTATCAGACAATCTGCAAAATTTAAAATTAAAAGAATAGAGAAGATAAAGAAAAGGAAAAGAGTGTTCTCTATTACTCAGTGAGTCCCTCCAGATCTTTTTACCTTCAGATAAAGGTGTAATCAACACATGTCTTTAGTCAGGGAAAAAAAAAAATCAGTTGATAAACTACAATATCTTTTTGCAAAGATAAGGCCTTTGGAAAGTTAGCACAGGCTTTGCCCAAATGGCTTTATTTTGAGTTTAGTGGACCACAGCTACTTATTTCAGCTCACAAATTGATCTGCAAAATTGCAGCACACACCTGATATCCAGGGAAAAACAAGAGTTGTAACTCCAGCTGGTTCTTTTGATTTACTCTGCCTGGTAAGATGTATGCTGGGGTGTTTTGATAAGGGGAAAAAAAGGAGTCAGCAGTTTGATTTGGAAACTCTTTTATTGCTGAATATGGTTGCAGGTTTAAACTAAAGAATGTGTTTCTGCTGGGGACATTTGCATGACACATCCATATGCATTAGCAGCTGCACGGTGTGATATCATAGTTCCTGTGAGCATTTATCTTTTTTTCCCCTTCTGTCTTTCTTAAAGGAAGTAGGTAAGTGGCTTAGAGGAGAACCATCTAGACTTTAAAGACCATGAATCTTTCTGTGTCCTTCAGGCCCTCAGCATCTAATTGGCCAACAACGAACTGTTTCTTTTGAGCATTTGGGAATATTTGAAGTAGCCAGCATCCCTGGTTACATTTTTTTTTTTAATCATAATAATGAATGGATAAGCAATGAGGTCCTACTGTGCAGCACAGGGAACTCTGTCCAGTCTCTTGGGATAGAACATGATGGAAGATAGTATGAGAAAAGGAATGTATATATTAAGTATGACTGGGTCACTGTGCTGTACAGCAGAAATTGGCACAACACTGTAAATCAACGATACTTTAATAAAAAGGAAATAAGTGTATAGTAATGGATTATCAGCGTATACAATACAATGAATTATTCCGAGAAAGGAGCCTTGGAGATTCAACTCTATGTGTAGAGAAAAGTATTGTCATCTATATTCTTCAGATCATTTGCACAGTGACTTAAAACAGAAACTTTTCCTTAGAAAAATTGACTTCATGTTGTTAGTTTTCACTTCATGATACATAATAGAGGTAGTACTTTTGAACAAAGAGAGCTCAGACTTTACCATACTGGATGTAGTGTCAGAGACTGCAAGCGCAGTTCTGGAAGACGTTTGCTTCTCCAAACGTTGTACGAGCTACGCTGCACAGGCCACTTTGTAATATCCACAGTGAGCTTCTGCAACTAATCCTACCCAAATTCTATTTCATGTGTGATTCTCCCTGAATTCCCATGGTCTGTAAACAACAGGAACCACAATGCCAAACTGTAATCTGAAAGAAACTGGATTCTGATTCTGTTCAGTCACTCAAGCTATTTTTTTTTTTTCCATTAAGAGAACTACATTTAAATTGTGGTCATCAAATCAGGGAAACATGTGGACTCCAAACCAAGAGATTAACATAAGCACATTTTGAAAAATCACCACTCTTGGAGTTCCTTTTGTGGTGCAGCAGGTTAAGGATCCAGCGTTTTCTCTGCAGCAGCTCAGGTCACTGCTAAGGCAGGGTTTTGATCCTGGGCCTGAGACAGTGGGTTAAAGATATGGCATTGTTGCAGCTGAGGTGTAGGTTGCAGCTGCGGCACTCATTTGGACTGGAAACTTCCATGTGTCACAGGTGTGGCCAAAAATTAATTAACTGATTTTAAGAATCACCTCTTATTTCTGTTCACATTCAGTGTTTGATGGCTTTGAGAATAATCATGCTTAGATCTTGTACTGTACCAATACAGTACAGGTGTATTGTAAGTGTATTACAAAGTGAAATAAAAATCTTACGTATAGACAAACAAGCAAACAGATGGATCATCATTCTTATCAAGAATTGTGATGACCAATGAAGAGATATTATGGCTTTCCCTCCACATCTTTGGTCTCCAGAGAAGATATTTAAAGGAAAAACATGAAATGACCATAAAATAGTGTCACACTCTTTTTTTCTAAAATACTTGGAACTAACATGCACTATTGTACAAATGTGCATGCACAATGACACATAAATATGCATGAGCTTAACTAATAATCTACTTTTATGTCTTATTTCCAGATGTTTGCAAATACTACCAGTGCATTGGTTTGACCTAACCAAAAGGTAGCTAAGATCTGTGCCATTCAGTTGAATCCCTGATGTTTTAGGTATCGCAGAAGAAATTTCTCCTGTCCTCTACTGCACAAAAGTTGAGGTTTTTTTTAAAATTTAACTTAAAAGTAGTAATTCAATATAATATGGATAAAAGTAAAAAATGATGGCTTGATATTGTATAATGAAAAATTAACCAGCTGCATTATTTTATTCAATTAATTATTTCAGGGATAATTAGAACAGCCAATTGTTAGGGCTGGATAGCTTAATTGTTTAGTTTAGAACATGGCCCAGAATTGATCTTGTGATTAATTGTGGCCATACCTAATAGCTGCATATTACATCCCCCCACCCTGACTGGTCCTGGATGTTTCTGTGCCTGAAATGACAAGAGGAACAAAGAAGAATGTGGATGAATTTGCACAAACCAAAGAAAAAAGATTTTCTTGTGTATACACCTCTTGTGTATGTGTATAACTGAATCAGTTTGTTGTACAGCAGAAATTGTTACAACATTGTAAATCAACTATATTTCTATAAAACTTTAAAAAATGAAAAACAAAAGCACACATCTTATTTGTAGCATTAAGTACAGAAGAGATGGTATATATGTCTGCAATTCAAATGAAAGCTCTCTGGCAAGATTTATCAGAGAGCAGAGACAAGAAGCAAAAATTCCTCATTGAGACTACCAAGACAGCTTAAGACTTGATGAAGAAAACGGATATGCCTGCCTAGGCATTGGTATAACATTTAAAACTTTTACGAGGTAGATGTTACCGCTTAATGTGTATTCTCTTTATCTTTAAGATAAAGAATTTGTTTCTTTGCTTTCAGATTGAATTTTGATATTAAACGTTTCTGGGTGTATGAATGGTGCCAGACTTTAGGACATTGGGGATCTGAAGAAATTACTGGTTTGCTTATCCGTTCATCTCTCAGTTTATTAACAGAATAATTCCGTTTTATCCTCAAAGGCTTTTTTGGCACAGCTCACCATATCATAGGCTCTTTGAAATATAATGGTGAACAAAGATAAAACAAGCCATTAAAATGGGCCACCCTTGATTCAGCAGATCCAAGTCAAAAAGCAGAAGGAAGTTTTGTTAAGTCAGTATTTAATTCCCTGGCCATTTACTCATACTCATTTCTAAGAAGTATGGGATAGGTAAAACGGATATTCAAAAGCCAGTGAGTGCAATCCAACATAGATGGTGTTCAAAAGTCACCACTCTATCCTAACAAGTAACAGTCTGAACAACCTGCAAAATCAGTTCTTAGATCCACCAGAGAAGTGAGGTTACAGGGCAAAGTGCTGTCCCCAAAACTGGAGGGACAGATATATATGGACAATCACAACTTAAGAGAGTCGAAACCCAAGAGCTAAAACCTCTTCAGAGACCACCGCAGGGGTAGGAAAACTGAACTGCAATTGACAAATTGCTGGAGACTCATTGTGGACAAATCTGAGAGTTTAAAAATTCTGGGGAGAGCCAATAATAGACAGGACCTCATACTATTGTGAGTTTTATCTCCAGGACCTTGCAGTGAAGGTCAAAGAAAAATACTTTCATACTTCCAGAAGGAGGAAGGGAAATAGCATTTTGTTTTTCTTAAGTCTTGCCTGCAGGAGAAACTAGTTTGCCAGAGCCTAACCTATTGGGATTTATCAGAGACTAATTACTGGAGGAAAGAGAAATTACGAGCTCCAGCCGCTTCTAGCCATCTGGATCTACATAAGGAGGGAAAGAAACTGAGATGCATTACTGAAATTCACCACCCAGGGACCCAGGCTCGTCAAAAAGCTGAGACCTGGAGTTCCCTCTGTGGCGCAGTGAGATTGATGGTGTCTTGGGAATACTGGGACACAGGTTCAATCCCTAACCTGGCACAGTGAGTTAAGAATCTAGCATTGCTGCAGTTACAGCTTAGGTCACAACCTAGCTCAGATCTGATTCCCCGTCTGGCCTGAGAACTCCGTATGCCACGGGATGGCCAGAAAAGAAAAGAAAGAACTGAGACCTAATCATAGCTATAGGATGGTTTTCCTCCCCCGCCCCTGCACTTTACCATCACATTACTAAAGGCCTTTTTTTTTTGGCCAGTTCATCATGTCCACTTCTCAACAAAAATTACAAAGCATACTGAAAAGCAAAGAAACAGAGTTTGATGAGACTGAACAAGCCTAAGAATCAATCAGGTATGGCAGGAATGTTGGAATTATCAGAACCGGAATGTTTTAAAAAATGTATGATTAACATGCTAAGGGATTTAATGGAAAAAGAAGACAACATGCTGTTGCATATTGAAAATTTGAGCAGAGAGATGGAAATTCTAAGAAAGACTCAAAAAGGTACTACAGATCAAAAACACTGTAATAAAAATGAAAAATGTGTTTGAGATGGACTCACTAGTAGACTGGCACAGCTGAAGAAATTATTTCTAAGCTTGAGAATATGACAGTGGAAACTTCAAAAACTGGAAAGCTAAAGAAAAAAAAAAAGAATAGAATATCCAAGAGCTGTGGGGCAACTATAAAACATGTAACATGCATAATGGAAATATCAGAAGATGAAAGAAAGAAAGGGACAGAAGTAATATTTGAAGAAATAATGACTGAGAATTTCTCCAAATTCATGTTGAACACCAAATCACAGATCCAGGAAGCTCTGAGAACACCAAGTAGGAGAAATGTTGAAAACAAAACAAACAACAAAAAAAAACTGTACCTAGATACATCATATTCAAAATTTAGAAAATCAAAGGTAAAAAAAAAAAAAAAAACCCGTGAAAGAGCCAGAGGGGAAAATCTTACCTGTAGAGGAGCAAAGATAAGAATTACATCTGATTTCTCCTCAAAGAGAATGGGGTGAAATATTTAAGATGTTGAGAGGAAAAACTACCAACCTAGAACTCTGTACCCTGTAAAATTATCCTTCCAAAATGAAGGAGATATAAAGGCTTTCTTAGACAAACAACAATTGAATGACTATTTTGCTGATATATCTGGTTGCAAGAAATGTTAAGAGAAATTCTTCAAAGAAAAGAAAAACAATGTAGGTCAAAAACTTGGATCTACATAAAGGAAAGAGGAGCTTTGCAGAAGGAAGAGTGAAGATATATTAATTTTTCATATTCTTATTTGATTTAGCAGGTAATGGTTCAGAATAATAAAAGCAACAATGAATTCAGTGATTATTGTTTTTACATAATTGAGAGTGAATGACATCAGTGGTACAGGGACAGGAGAGAAGAGTTAGGATTATTTTGTTATTATAATGTGCTTGCACTAAACATAAAGTGGTAGTGTTACTTGGAAGTAGCCTTGGGTTAGTTGTAAATGCATATTGCAAACCCTAAAGCAACCACTAAAAAAGTAAAACAATAAGAATAATTGATATGGTAAGAAAGGAGAGAAAATGGAGTTATAGCAAATATTCAACTAAAACCACAAAAAGCATTTGCAACAATGAGGATGGTCCTAGAGAGTATTATGCTTAGTGAAATGTCAGAGAAAGATAAATACTCTGTTATCATTTACACATGGAATCTAAAAAGTAAGACAAAGGGATGTTTATAACAAAACCAAAACAAACTCACAGATATAGAGAACAATCTAGTGGTTATTAGTGGGGAGAAAGAGAAATGAAGAGGGAAAACATAGAAGTAAGGGATTAAGAGATACAAACTACTATGCATAAAATAGAAAAACAGCAAGGATATATTGTACAGGACAGGGAAAAATAGGCGTTATTTAGCAATAACCTTAAATGGAGTATAGCCCATAAAAATATTGAATCATTATGTTGTACATCTGAAGTTAATATTTATTGTAAGTCAACTAAACTTCAATTTAAAAAAGTTAAAAAAAATTTAAAAACATAGCAGAAAAATTGTGGAAGACAAAACAAGAACAAAGACAAGGACAGCATATAGAAAACAGTAAAAAATATAGTAGATATTAACCCAACTATATCAATAATTACTTTAAACATCAATGGCCTAAACAACTAAAAGACAAAGATTGTTAGAGTAAGATCCAACTACATGTTGTTTACAAGTAACCTGCTTTGAATATAAGACACACGGAGATGAAAAGTAAAGGGATGGAGAAAAATACTTCAAGCTAACACTAATGAAAAAGAGCAAGAGTAGCTATATCACTTTCAGACAAAGTTGATTTTAGAACAAGGAAAGTTATTAGGGATAACGAAAGGCATTACATAATGATAAAGGGGTCAATACTCTAAGAAAACATAACAATCCTTAACATGTGTGGACTTAACCAACTAAGCATTAAAATATGTGAGGCAAAACCTGATAAAACTGGAGCAGAAAGAGATAAATCCACTATTATAGTTGGAGACTTTTACACTTTTCCATCAGAAATGGACAGATCCAGCAGGCAGAAAATCAGTAAGGACATAGTTGAACTCAACAGTACCATCAATCACCTGGATATAACTGACATCAATAGACCACTTCATCCAACAACAGCGGATCACATATTCTTCTCAAGCTCACATGGAACATTTACTAAGATAAGCCACATTCTGTGCCATAAAACATACCTTAACAAATTTAAAGCAGTGGTAACCATACAATGTTCTCAGGCCACAGTGGAATTAACCTAGAAATTAGTAACAGAAAGATAGCTGGAAAATCTCACAATACTTGGAGATTAAACAACATACTTATAATTCATAAACTGAAGAAATCTCAAGAGAAACTAAAAGATATTTTTAAATAAAGGTGAAATTCAGCTTATCAAAATGTGTGAGATTCAGTAAAAGCATTGCTAAGAGGGAAACTTATGTCATTGAATGTATAGATTTAAAAAGAAGGAACTAAAATTGATAATCTAGAGAGTTTCTGTTGTGGCACATCAGGTTAACCTGACATAGCTACATGTGGGGTTCAATCCCTGGCCTGGGATTGAAGGGTTAAGGATCTGGCATTGCCATAAACTGTGAATAGCTTGCAGATGTGGCTCGTATCTGATGTTGCTGTGGCTAAGGCTTAGTCTGACAGTCGCAGCTCCAATTCGACCCCTAGCCTGGGAACTTCCATATGTCGCAGGTGTGGCCTTAAAAACAAATTAATAAAAATAAAATTAATAATCTTAAGCATCCACCTTAGGAAACTAGGAAAAGAAAAACAAATTCAGTCCAAAGCAAGGAGAAAAAAGATGATAGAAATCAGAGCAGAAATCAATGACATTGGAAGCAAGATATCAGTAGAGAAAATCAACAAAATTGAAAGCTTGTTCTTTGATAGACCAAAAAAATTGATAAACCTTTAGCCAAGCTAACCAAAAAGAAAGAGAAAACACAAATTACTAATAAATGAAGGCGAGTACACTACTACATATCCCATGGACACATTTAAAGAATAGTAAATGAATATTATTATTGTATTTATTATTATATACCTCTATGCCCACTTATTTGATGGCTAGATGAAATGGAAAAGTTATGTAAAATAAGCTATCTACCAAAACTCCACAAGAATAAACAATTTGAAAAAGTTTGTGTCTATCAAATAAATTGAATCAATAGTTGATAACTTTCCAAAATAGCACCAGATTCAGTTGAATTCACTGGTTTATTACATCAATAATTTAAGGAAAAATTATATCCATTATCTATACTTTCTCCCAAAAGATAGAAGCACCATGATCGAGGAGGATTTATTCTCGATAGGTAAGGTTTGTTGAACATTCAAAAAAATCAATCAATTAATGTAATACAACATATCAACAACTAAGGAGAAAAAGAACATGATTATATCAACTGATGCAGAAAAAGCATTTGACAAAATCCAACATTCAAATCATAAAATTCTCAGCAAACTTCCTCAACTTGATGAAGAACATCTACAGAAATCCTAGAGCTAACATCATACTTACAGTGAGAAACTAAAAACTTACCTTCTAAAATCAGGACAAGGCAAGGATGTATCCTCTTACCACTGCTTTTCAACATAATACTGGAAAGCTAGCTAATGTGCTAAGACAAGAAAAGGCAATAAAATGTGTACTGATTGAAATGGAGGAAATACAGCTCTCTTTGTTCGTAGATGGCATGATCATTTGTATAGAAAATCCAAAAGGAATCCACCAGAAACCTGGAACTAGTAAACAATTTTGGCAGGGTTGTAGGATCAAGTCAATATACCAAAGTCAATTTCTTTCCTACATACCAGCAATGAATGAAAGAATTTTAAATTAAAAAAACATATACATTAGCATGCCACAAAAGATAAATACTTAGGTATAAATCAAAATATGTGCAAGATCTAAATGAGGAAAACTGAAAAATTATGATAAATAGAAATAAAAGAAAAAATAAATGGAGAAATTCCGTGTTCATGCATAAAAAGATTCAGAACTGTGATGATGTCAGATTTTCCCAGTTTGATCTATAGATTTGATGCAATCCCAGCCTTAATCCCAGTAAGTTATCTTATGGATATCCACATACTAATTCTAAAGTTTCTATGAAAAGTGCTAAGATGTAAAATAGTCAACTCAGTATTAAAGGAGAAGAAAGTTGATGGATTGACAAGACTTATTATAGCTAAAGTAATCAAGCCAGTGTGGTATTGGTGAAAGAAAAGACAAATAGATTGACAGAACAAAGTAGCTCAAAATAAACCCACATAAATATAGTCAGCTGATCTTTGACAAAAGAGTAAAAACAATACAATGGAGCAAAGACTGTCTTTCCAACCAGTGATACTGGAACAATTAGACATCCACATACAAGAAATGGATCTAAGCACAGATCTTACACTCTTCACAAAAATCAGCTCAAACTGGACCGCAGACCAACATGTAAAATGCAAAACTAAAAACTTCTATAAGGTAACATAGGAGAGAACCTAAATGACCTTGGTGATGATAATAACTTCTTATGTACAACACCAAAGGCATGATTTATGAAAGAAGTAAGCGATAAGCTAAGAACTCATTAAAATTTAACACTTCTACTCCCTAAAAGACAACATTAAGAGAGTGATAAGACAAACCACACATCTGATAAAGGACTGTTACCAAATTAGACAAAGAACACTTAAATCTTAATAATAAGAAAGCTAACAACCCAATTAAAAAATGGGTAAAAGACATGATCAGACACATTACCAAAGAAATACAGATGACAAGTAAACTCATGAAAGTTGTTCAATATTGTATATCATTAAGGAATTGCAAATTTAAACGAGATAACACTACACATTTATTAGAACGGCCAAAAATTCAAAACAGTGACAGCACATGCTGGTGATAATGTGGAGCAATAAGAACACTCAGTCACTGCCGGAGGGCCAAAAAAACAAAAAAAGAAAAACTTTTTAAATGGTACTTTGGGATGTGGTCTGGGAATCTCTTGCAAAATCAAGCATATTCTCACATACAATCCAGCAGTTCCACTCCTTGGTACTTACTCAAGTGAACTGAAAACTTACGTCCACACAAATACCTGCCCATGGATGTTTATAGCAGCTTTATTCATAATCCTTAAAATTTGGAAGCAACCAAGAGGTCATTCAGTAGACTGACAGGGAAATAAACTGTGGCATATCAGACATGGCACATTCAGGCATATTCAAGGTGAAAACAAAATGAGCTATCAAGCTATAAAAACATATGGTGGAATCTTAAACGCATATTATGAAGTGAAAGAAGCCGATCTGAAGAGGCTATATACTGTATGATTCCAATGCTATGACGTTCTGGAAAAAGCAAAGCCGTGGAGACAGTAAAAGGATCAGTGGTTGCCAAGAATTAGAGCGGAGGGCTGGATGTACAGGTAGCGTAGAGATGACTTTCAGTGCAGGGAAAATATTGTATATGATACTACAATTGTGGGTACCTGTCATTTCACACCTGTTAAAACCCACAGACTGTACAATACCAAGAATGAACCCCAAGGTGAACGATGGACTTTTGGGGATAACCATGTGTAGTTTCATCCGTTGTAACAAAAGTACCGCTCCGGGGTGGGATGTTGATAGCCGCGGAGGCTGTGTACCTGTGGGGCAGGAGGTTTACAGAAACTCCGTACTGCCCACTTTTCAGTTTTATTATGAACCTAAAACTGTCCTGTAATGTTTATAAAATAATAAAAAAAAAACAATTATTTTCTCTAATGTTAATATTAGTAGCATATCCAAGGACTTGAGCTCTAAGGTCTTGGTGCTTTGCAAAATCTTCCCATAAACATTTTTATTTCTCTCAACAAGCAGGGGATGTGCATACAGCCCTAAATGTTAAAATAGCCTTGTGAATAGTGTGGATGAGCACAGGAAAATCAACCCTCAGAAATGCTTCCAAAACAGACAACAAACATATTTTGGAGTATTTTAGTATCACGTTAAGTGGAACAGCATTATACTTCACAACTGAGAAACATAAATGGTTTATTGGAAGTAAGGGTCATATGTTTCATTTTTCTCCGTCCTCATGGTCTCCATCATTTACCGAGTGCTCACTCTGTGCCAGACAGGTGCTCATGCTTTATACAGACCCTCCGGGTCAGGTCGCATACTACCTGTGAGGGACACAGGCTCCGATAAGCCCTGGGCTCCTGGTGGGGAAACTGACTTTACTCCTGAGCAGATTTTTGTGTATGTGTGTGCACAGGAAAATAAATCTATTGTTTTTCTAAAAATGTATCTGAAACATGCTGGGTAAGGGAGAGCCTTTATAAGTGGTAGCCGTCTCACTGTCTTCTCTCCACTGTTTATCACCAAAATTAGTGTTACTTTCAGGTCGAGCCAGGTATCTATCTACAGGCATAGCTGGAAGAGTCTTTAGCTCGGGATTTTTGGCAGAGCTCAGGGGTAGGAATGAAATTCTTCTAAGGAATTTGGAAATAAAGCGAATACAGTTGACCGCCGAGAGACTGCAATGTGACAGTGTGATTCTGAGCGTCTACCAAGGAGATGCCTGTAACGTCACTCCCTGTCACTCCAAGTGAGTGGCGTAAGTATAATTTCGGAAATACAAGACTGCACGGTTATTTTTAACTTCGTATGTACGTGCAAGCCTAATCGATTATGTTTTATCAGTTTTGAGGAAACACCTTCTGAATAAAAGTGGACAGTTGGGTAAGAGCAGGCTAATGGTTCAGAAATTGGCCATCTACTCCAAGACCTAGATCCTAGAATAGTCGTATCATCATTCGTTGTAAATTCATGTTTCTATGGCCACCATCTATCAAGTGCTTATTGTGTGACAGGCAGTTTACATACATTTTCCAAATATTAAAAAAAAAACAAACAAACCTTTAAAGCAAGTTATCTCTACTCTGCAGATGAGGGAGAGGGAGAGCTTATATAGATCATACAGCTAAGTAGATGGCAGAGCCAGGATTCAGACCCTAAGCCCACACTCTTTAGCACAATCCTTGTTTTATACATCAGTCTTTTGTTAGCTGTGATAACATGAGTCTAACTCTCACAAGTCAACACAATCTTGACATGGTGTGAAAATCAAGGTTCTGAATTTAAGGATCACATGCTTGATCTGGTGAGTTCTGCACGGGCTTTTAATAGTACCCTGGGACATTTCTTGGTAGGTAATGGGCTGACCTTGTCTAGTGATGCCTTTTTCTCTCTGGGGACTTATGTTCAAACTAAACAGGAAGTTCATAACGGCTACAAAAGTATTATTTGAGAATTACTGCATTTAGGATATATATGGATGGGGATGATTTGTTTATCAGCAAAAATAATATAGGCAATTACGAATGACAAAGTGGGGATATTAAATTCCAAACTTTTTTTTTTCTAGTTATTAAACAAACTTTGAAACCCTTCTCTGCTTTAGGAAATGCCATTATTTTCTTCTTCCTCATCCTTTTTTTCCCCTGCATGTCCGGTTGTCATGTTAGGACAAATTGATACCATTTATCAATAAGGGCTTTACAAAAATTGGGGAGGGGGGCAGGCCATGCTCACGGCATGTGGAAGTTTCCCGGCCAGAGACTGAACCCTTGTCACAGCAGTGACAAGGCTGCTGCTGAGCTGCTGCAGTGACAACTGCTGGATCCTTTAACCTGCTGCACCACAAGAGAACTCCTGTAAGAGCTTTTAATAATAATAACAAAGATACCCAGGCTCTCAAATCTTAGCTCCAGTTCTCCAAAATTCACACTTCACTTAAGATCTTTATCAACCTTTCTTGCTCAAATAGAGCTACTTTCCAGACCTGTTCAAAGCCAGCCTTTAAGAGAATTGCTTTCCTTAAGGGCTTTGCAAAGTGAGTGCTACTTATTTATTACGAGGAAGCGAGGAAGCGAAGTTTTGGTTTGTGAAGCGGGTTTTGGTTTGTGAAGCATTGAAATTCTGTCTTCTGTCTCTGTCTCTGCTGCCTGTTTGCTGCATTCTGTGGGGCAGTTTTTTTAATCTGCTGGGAAGAATGGTTTCCAGATTGGAATTAAAACAACAACAACAACAACAACTTTCTTCTCCCTTCTTCCGTCTTAAGGAAATATAGGTGCCTCCTTATATCTGAAATTCAGCAACCATCCTTTTCAGCTGCAGCCACCTAGCTAATTCAGACTCCCTGGAACAAAAATTACATGTCCATGCAGCTACCTTTATTTCTAAAAGCATAACCATGTTTCCAAGGAAACTTTGATTGGCTAACGGAGCCAAAGATTCAGCTGTAGTTCCCATATGACGTTAGTCTTTCTCATCAGGTTCCCCGATAACAGAGTGAACCCCTCCAGTCTCCACAGCCTCTGGAAAATGTGTTTATCAGAGGAGAATGCTAGCCATCACAAAACTTGCTAAAACAACTCAAGATCCATGCTTACTGTTGACCAACCTGCAGAGAAGGACGGTAAAGCATTGATACACTTAGTCTCACACACTTTGTTTGCATTTGGAGATTTACTAACTATCCGGTTGCTTGTGGGCAGAAATTTTTTCTGCATCATCTGATCTGACTGTGGGGCCAGAGCCAGGGTGGTTGCTTCCATAAATTTATAAAAGCAAACCCAGATATAAAACAAAAGATTACAAATCCCATCGCTGGACTTTCCATTGAAAAAGACAAGGAAAAAGGTGTGTTGTGACTTTTAAACAGAGTATTGACTTTTGCTGGGGTAAGAAGCTCACGCGGCGATTAGGATTCTGAACCATAATTGTTCTTGTCATCGTCACACTCTGCTACAGTCAATATCTTTTATCATATACATTTTTAATCATGTATTAATAAACAAGAAGCCTGTATCTTATTGATGATCGGATTATATTATTGACTTGCTCCACAATCCTACACATGGCTTCTGAAAATATAAACAAGGTCAAAATGTAAAGATAACATAAAGTGCATCAAAGGCACAGGATGGGCTTTTCTCTGGTTCTTTTGTACGACTCTTGTGGGGGATGATTCTTAAGGTGGGCAGAGGAATCTTGAAGTTACTTATCAACTGAATAAATGATTCTGGCTAGACCAAAGAGAATAATGGAAATAAAATTCAAATTACTCTATTGTGCTAGGATACTGAAAATGCTTTTGGCTTTTGCATATTTTGGTTGTGAGTGATTTCTTGCAAGAAAATTTGATCTAGGCTGCTTCAAGAATTCTTACTGAAATTATAAGGAAAATGTGTGCTGCTGGCTGTTGGCCAGAAAATGTTACATTCGGGAAAATGGGTTTTACTTCATCACCTGCCAAAAGGACTTGGATTTTCTCCTCCCAAGGCTAAGCTCTTCCTATTACAATCCTTCCTCTCCTTCTTCCATGCACCTGCTTGCTGCAATTCCACCCTCCCACCCACTGCGTTAGCTCCTGGCGTCAGTTGCCCAGACATTTCAGTGGGTTGGCTAGACAGCACTGGAGGAAATCAACCTTGTGAAAATTAGATGAGAGATGGGTAAAAAAAATCTCAGTGTGACTGAGTTCAGTTCACACTCCCAAATGTACAGCATACACTTTCAGCATTCTTCTTTCTTCTTCATCAATATGCTGTGATACCTTGTACGGGAAAATAATCTGAAAAAAAACCAATATGTGTATGTGTATAGCTGAGTCACTTTGTCGTACAGCGGAAATGATCACGATATTGTCAATCAACTATACTTCAGTAAGACTTTAAAATAGGGAAAAAATGAGGGGAAAGAAAAACCCTCTAGTATGAAGCTCATGATTGTTCTATCATCTTAAGCCACTGAGTACCCGAAGGAAACATCTTTCTGAACCCTACCTTCTTTTCACACTTGGCCTGTGAACTCTGTCGTCTCTCTTCCAACAAACCATAGTCCCACTCCTTCCGTTTGCTCAGGGCACCTTGGAGATCACCAGCTCTTGGTTTTTATCATTCCTTTTCTAAAGGCTCCCTTTAATGCCCTAACATTCCTCAAGCTTGTGATTTTAACTGCCCTTCTGTAATCTGGTTAGTTATTCCAATGAGCATTGCTTAGATTTAAGAATATGTTATGGTTACATCAGATGTTACTATGCTGTGGTTACCAAGGTTACTATGCTATGGTCATATCACCTGTTACTGTTGGGGGGGAAGTCAGGCGATTGATGTGTGAGACCTCTGTGTTGTTTTGCATTTTCTGTATTGTGCTGCTGCTGCTGATCCTGCTTCTTCTGTTTCTTCTTCTTCTTCTTCTTCCTCCTCTTCTTCTTTTTTGGCAGCTCTGTGGCATAGGGAGTTCCCAGGCCAGGGGGCTGAACCTGCCTCCCCGTGCTCCCAAGAGGCCATGGATCCCATTGTGCCACAGCGGGAACTCCTACATCTTCTTTTGAGTCTATCATTGTTTCTAAATAAAAATAAATAAATAAATCACATGTTTAAAAATCAGGTCAAAATATTAACAGCTCATACTTATGTTTAATGCAAATGCTTTTGCACTCTCTGGACATAACCCCCTAAATACCATTGCATTTTTAGTAGGGAGGGATTTGGGGGAAGTGAGATCATCTTCTTTATTACAAGAATTATCTTCGATTTGGGAGTTTTAACTGCTTTGGAGAACAGGACAGAGCAGGAGGGGATGGGAGGAGAAATGGGTTTTAAGCAAAGGAATAAGAAAATGATTGCTTTTGAGCTAGATTGGAAGGAGATAATCAAAAGCACAAATACCTGGAGGGTTCACCTAAAATAAAGTCCTGTCTTTTCACAATGCTATGCATTCAAATAGAATTAGTATTCTTTGGAGCTTTTCATTTGCATCAGTTAAATATGGTAATAATACCTTATGTATATAGTGATTTATACTTTTCAAAATTCACATTTATTAGCTCTTTGATCTTCATAAAAATTCTGTGACACAGGCAAAGGAGCAATTATCATTCACATTCAAATACGGCTGTAGACTCTTTGCTGATGGCCATTCGGACTGGGGTGAGGTGATACCTTATCACAGTTTTGATCTGCATTTCTCTGGTAATGAATGACATTGAGCATCTTTTCATATGCTTTTAGGCCATCTGTCTGTCTTCTTTGAAGAAATATCTATTGATCTATACCCACTACTGTATATAAAATAGACGGGTAACAAGGACCTGCTGTATAGCATGGGAAATTTACTCAGTATTATGTAATAACCTGTGTGGGAAAAGAATCTAAAAGGAATGGATCTATGTATATGTATACGTGATTTCCTTTGCTTTTGCCTGAAATTAACACAATTTTCTGATGTTTAATACAATTTAAAAACAAAAACAAATTAACAAGAAAACAAATACAGCTGCAGATCAGAGATGACGTGTGAAGTTTCTTAGGAGTAGCTAAGCCTGGAATCCATATTTCCCAGTTCCTAGTCAGGCGATCCTCCTAACTCATTATGTATTATCTAGTTCGGACTTTATTTTTTTCTGGTTGTGGGGAAAGAACCACAGAAATTGTTACTCTGCTAGGGAAAAGAAATTAGAGTCATCCCTCGGCTTCTCCTCTCTATGGGAATAGATTCCAGGACCAGCGATGGGTACCAGAGTCCCTGGATGCTCAAGGCCCGTAGCTGGTCCTTGTATCTGCGGTTCTACATCTGCAGATCTGCATCCATGGATTCACCCACTCAAGGACTGTGTGATAACCTGTGTCTTTATAGGAAAAAAATCCTCATATAAATGGACTCGTGCAGTTCAAACCCATGTTAGTCAAGGGTCAATTCTACTGTAACAACTCTACTATAACAGCGTCCTGAAAACCGACAGGCTGTGACTGGTACTTTATGAACTTTTTTCCTTCACGTGGCACTCTGTGACTTTCTTTCTGTAAGTGAAGCTCCCTGAGTCTATCTCTCCAGCTCTCTCTCTTTTCTGTATCATCACTCTCCTCCCTCCAGCCCGGGTGTTTGCCTTCACCTTGGTTTAATTTAGAAATCGAGCGTTTCTATATTTTAGTTTACTTATACAATAGAATTTTGGAGGCACACTTCTTAATGTAGAGAGAGGATCTTAAGAACATGTTTCGATTTCTGTTTTTTCAAACAAAGTCATTGATACTTTTTTCCTCAGTGGCCCTTTTTAACTTTCGCTAGTTTGTATTTTTAGTTCTAGATTCTGTGGCCTTTCAACGGTGTCCTTAGTCAATTAGGTTTTCTTCTTCCCAGAAAATTTATTTTGAATTTAAAGTTGATAGTCATTGACTCAAAATTAGAAATTCAAAACTTCAGTTTTTTTCTTGAGCTGGTAAGATCAGCTTACACATATTATGTTGTTTTTAAATCTGCAGATTTTGATTGGGTTACTTACAAGCTTGTTCAAAAAGGCTTATTCCCTTTAACTGACTTAATTGAATACCTTTAAGTACTTAAATAGTTTATTAATGTATTTATTCTAGTTTTACTTTAGAGTAATTCACTTATTTGTTTCTGAATTAACCAACAACTCTTTGCCAAGAAATTAGATAACGTTTACACGTCTAGGAGATGCATATGTCTGTGATGAACCAAAAATTTTCTTAGTCCAAAAACAATGCATTAGTAAGCTACCACTTCACACAAGTCCAAATTGATTACTTATTTTCACATTTTATTTATCGGTTTGTTTTTTAGGGGAAGTGAGTTTATCTTTTCTGTTCCAGAACAGTTCCTCCACCCCAGGTACTATTTCTTTATAAGGCACCCTCCCTGCCCTCCTATCTAGCCATTCTGCAATCTTGCCCAGGTTTCCTTTTACATATCACGCATCTAGTTGTATGGCCTTGAAACACCTGACCATGATTAGCTCTCTGCATTTCTAAAATACCTAATGGATGATTAAACACTTTCTTTCCTCAAGAAAAAAAAAATGTTTGTCCAAGTGCTAGAAAATATATCAAAATCCCTTTCTGAACACAACTCAGACAATGGGCCTGGCTCTCCCATCCTCCTAAAGGTCACCCCATATGGTTATTTGCATTCATTGTGCCATCAACAAATATAAATTAAACCACCGGCAAGAAGAGGAACTTTAAATTTAGGCAATGGGCATAGACTGGGCCCAAAGGATCCGTTTGCACTAAATGAGGCTATAAAAGCTAAGCATGACCTAAGCATTCTTCTGCCCTCCAAACAAGGCTCAGGATGACAGTTAAGCTAAGAAAACATACTAGCGAGAAGAAAGCAAAGGGCAGGACAAACACACATCCCGACATCTTCCGGTACATCGAAGCCCGGATAAAAGACAGGTTTGGAAAGAACCACTAGTCTGATGCATTAGATTTTCTTATATTTCTCAGGTAGTATTAATATCAGAGATTTACACACACACACACACACACACACACACACACACACACCATTTTCAGAGGAATATATCATCTCAAACGTACGCTGGCAGTAAGCATAATCCCAAACCCAGAAGACACAAAGTTAGAGCATCCAAAGGGTCATAACTTAGATCCACTGTATCACGCATTCGTCCTCAGTGCAAAATCTTGGTGTTTGAATGTATACGGTGCAGCTTCTCTGCTACTTTATTTCTCTCAATTCATATGAAATAGTCTCCAGTGATCCTGGTGGGTCAGCCGGGGCCGCACAGGGTTTGAAAGAGCTGAAAAGTCGGTTTAATGGCAGTCAGGAAAAGAATAAGGCACTGCTAGATATCTGGTATTGTGTCGTGTATTGCCTTGATTTTAAAGGCAGAGTACGCGCTCTTTGTCCTAATTGCTTTCCCTTGGAATTTTTGAAGAGCTTTGTGGTTTCCTGTATATCAATTAGCCATGAAAAGGAAAGTGCCCTGGATATTGTCCTATCGTTGAAAAGTCAGATCAGTTCAAAACCAGACTAGAATTCTGTACGCCAGCCTTTCCCAAAGGAATGTTGTGAGAGGACGTATTTTAATGCTTACCTATGTGGAGGAGATACTGTTGTAAATAAAGTTTAATAGGTTACTTTACTCTGGGGTTTTGCGGTGCCTTTGATAGGCCAAGTTACATTAAGCACAGCTTTGGGATGAACACATACACACCACTGTGTATAAAGTACATAAACAACAAGGCCCTGCTGTGTGGCACAAGGAACTGTATTCAACACCTTGTAATAACCTGTGGTGGAGAAGAGTCTGAGGAACAGTAGATATATGTATAATGGAATCACTTCGCTTGACACCTGAAATATTGCAAATATTAAAATTTTTTTCAATATTTAAAAAATTATCCTGTAGGGAAACATTATCATCAGTGTTTCCCAAACTTGCTTATAGAGCATTTCACTGGACAGGTGTTTCCCAGAGCAGATGAATGAAACACTGCTTCAAATGCTTTCAACAGAAACATCGCTGAAGCCAGATCTGTTATTCCCTCTTGCTAGCTGGCCCCCGGGATCTTTCTCTACTCCCTTCCCCCGCTGTTAATCAGGGGGTCATGTCATACCAGTAATTCTATCAGGCCTGAAAATTTAGATCAAAACATGACTTGTTAGAATTTTTGTTTTAAGTAAATTCAGTTGCTTGGCCTCCTGTCGACAATTCTGTGGACCTCAGATTTCACTTTTCAACAAGTTACTTTTCTGTGGCGTGGACAGGGGCTGCGTCAGCGTTCACCGAGGGCACCTAATAAATACAGACCGTAGCGACGTGCTGTCTTGTAGGAAAATCCAAAGTGGCAGAAGCAGAAGTCATTCCGTCAAGCAGACAGGTGATTCAGTCAAGTAAAGCATTTAATGTTTTGCTCTTCAGTCTGTGAGTTGTTTGGTATCTTCTAGCTTCAGTCTTAGTCCCTCTGTTTTGAGGACGGACTTACAAGCAAATATTTAAGAATCCACAAAAGGGAGAAATCTACGTAATCTAAAGTAATGGTGCTCACAGGCGCTGAACGGAAGGGGGAGGCATTTCGGGGGTGGGGGGAGCGGGAGGCACAGTAGGGAATTTTCCATCTCCCTGCATTCTCCCTTCTTCTTTCTTTCCCTCGCCCGAGATACCTTTTGATTAGAATTCAGGAGGAAAGTGAGGACGAGACTTAGTGGACGGTTGAGGAAGAGGCATGTTTTATTCATACCTAAAGGGAGGAAGCCTGTCAAGTTAAAGACAAATGAACGCAAATAGTGAGCCCGTGAACTTGGTCAGGGTGGAGTAAGTCGCAGAAGATGCCTACTGTTTAATAGTTTTAGGGTGGGAAGCCGTAAAATATACATTGACACTTTTATATTTAATTTGATGGATGATGGAGAAGTGACTTGAAGTTTCAATGTAAAGTACCTTCTGTATAACTGTCATCGTTAATCTGTTGATCTAGAGATAGACATACATATTGCATATCGATATAGAAAGATATATGGCGTATATGTACATAAATAGAGGTACTGTAGGTATGGATAGATTTAGATAGATAGGTGTACACAACATATAGAAATGGATGGGTCCATATGTCTACATAATGCATAAAGATGTATGTATAATCAGCGGTGTGTACACATTGCGTATTGATCTCTATATAGAACACAGTAACGAGAGCATTATAGGGTGTTGGCTGGATTGTCGTATAAGAGAGAAATAAGAGCAAATTATATCTAATGAAGATTTTGTTTTGTTTTGCTTTTTAGGGCCATACCCATGACATATGGAGGTTCCCAGGCTAGCGGCTGAATCAGAGTTGTAGCTACTGGCCTACACCACAGCCATAGCAACACAGGATCCTTAACCCAATGAGCGAGGATCAGTCCTGGAAGCATCCTGGAAGCATCGTGTAATCCTGAGCTCCCATTTTTTGCTGCTGGGATCCTTGATGCTTCAGCCCTGGCACTGAAGGTCACAGAACCGTGAGAAAGGAACAAGATGCCTTTCCAACAGAGGGGGTGGAACAGGCTGCAGAAGCCTTGGCCCGTGTGGCCTTGGTCTGGGTTTTCCCTGCAGGTGCAGGAGACACTGCCCAGGACACAGTCGGCCTCCCACTGGCCTGCATCTCTCTTCTCCCCCGGAACCTTCCCCGGGCTCCCCAGAGATTGCCCCCTTGGACGTGTGCATCGGAGGCTCATGCTCCCGGGGCCATCTCTCAGGCGACTGGAGGGGAATCCAGGCATGAAGGGCCTGCCATGGCAGTTCTCCTGCCTCTGAGTGTCTCTTCCTGAAGGTTCCTCGGTGGATCTCAGGGGCCTGGGGCCCCGGCTGTCCCTGGAAGCAACGTCCTCCTTCATGTTCCTGCTGTCCACACGCTCCCTTCTCTTGTCCACGGGCGATTCCTGAGATCCCCTTGCAAATGAATTGCCTGCATCCAAGGCCTTACCTATAGGTCTGCTTTGCACCACCCCCCCCCGCCACACCTGCTTAAGATGAATATCATGCTCATTCATCCAATTCATTTCTGCTAATCCAGAGGGCCATAAACTGGTTTCTAATGGAATGTTTGCTTTGCATAGTAATTTTAGCAAAATTTAAGTGATGTTCTAAATCAGAAGACCGTACAAATCTCGAATCCTTACTTCTCTTAAAACATTGCTGTAGGAGTTCCCCTTGTAGCTCAGTGGGTTAAGAACCTGACTAGTATCCATGAGGATGTGAGTTCGATCCCTGGCTTCGCTCAGTGGGTTAAGGATCCAGCGTTGTCATGAGCTGTGGTGTAGGTCACAGACCAGGCTTGGATCCTGTGTTGCTGTGGCTGTGGCATAGGCTGGCAGCTGCAGCTCCAATTCTGCCCCTAGCCTGGGAACGTCCATATGCCACGGGTGTGGCCCTAAAAAGAAAAAAAAAAATTGCTGTATTGACCCCTCCTGGGCCCTGCTGGTGCTGAGGGGTGACTAGTCTCCCTGGACTAGTCACACCTTGCCCAAGGCTGACCACTCACCCCAGGAAGGCAGAGGTCTGCGTGTCTATTCTGCTCTCCTTCCTCCGGCACGTACCCTGAGGTGGCAGTGATCACTGGGCAAGTGGCCTTGGTCACTTCTAAATGAGGGGGATAAATGCAGCAATGCAGCTGGTGCGTGCTGGTAGTGATGGCCAACACTGGCCCATTCTCAGCACAGCAGCCTCTTTCCCACCTCGTTCCTGGAGCCAGGGCTGTATGGCCAGCGGGACACCCTTACCTCCTGAGAGTCCCTGGGAAGAAGCACACTTAGCAAAGGCCGTAAAAGCCACACTGGGCTGCCCACATTGGTGACCAGCACCGTTCATGACCATGTCCAGGCCGGGGCAATCTGGGATGCTTCCTGGAGGAGGAAGCATGTCCTCCAGATCCAGAAAAAATCAACTTGAGTTTTCTCAGGTCTAGGATCGCTTCTTATGTTTTTCTTTCCTAGAGAAGGCATTTGTTCAGGCAGTAAGAAATCACGAAAATCAGGCCAAACCTTCGAAGGAGTTCCATTTGCAAGCTTCAACAACAACTTTGTGTGGAGGCAGTGAGGAACTCAGTTAACCTCCTTGCTTCCCAGCATCTTAATTTGACCAAAAGTGATAATCACCATATTTAGTGACCTCGAAAGTGCCCTGAGCATTAAGTAGACAATGTGAGAAAATTATCATGTGCTTAAGGTAGTCCTCGTTTTACTTATTTCAAGGGTCTCCTTTATCTCAAAGAAGAAAAAACAAAAGTTAAATGAAAAGACCTACAACTGCAGAAGATGGAGAGAAAAAAAAGCAGTTCCTGAAACAACTTTAATAAACGCAACAGCTAATTAGCGCAGCCACAGAGGGGACCCTATAATGCTCACTACTGAAGAACTATCTTCTTGTTGTCATCTCACCAGATCTTTTTTGGGAGCACAAATACAGCTTAATTTTGGAACGGTATATCCATTCCAGATTCCCCTCGCCTAAATGCTTGTCATTAATGAACCAGATCCAAAATGTCTGTGGGTATTTACGTGCAACAGGCACTAAAAGATATGCTTGGAAGGAAGGAAAACTTGATTCATTCTGGTCTTAGAATGATGTTATAGTAGGGTTAGAGACAGTGAAACAATGAAAGACGATGAGAAATGCTCCCTTAAATTCTACGCTACTCAAAATCATTTCTTTCCATTTATCAGCCCATGAGAATTTTTACCCCTCCCTGTGCCAACTCTGAGAGAATCAAGGACACATGAAACATTGGCCACATATGTGAATCGGTTTAAAATCTATTGTAGAATCACAGCAGACAATATATATATAAATATGGAATAATCCAAACGATGATGGCTCAAGAACGGTAACCAGCATTGCGAGAAGGAAGGGGTCGTTAGGGACTGATACGATCAGAGGTGGCTTCTGAAGGAGATGGTTCTAGAATCAGGCTACCGGGTGAACCTGCGCTGTCCCCATCTGTCCCTCACATGAACCCTGTGAGGTCCATCTCTTTTCGTACATGGGGAAACAGCTCAGGCAGATTAAGGCACTTCCCAAGGTCACACGGCTGCGGTCTGACCGTGGGGCTCTCTCTCTTCTACGTGGCACTTTTCCTGTCATGTCTGGGTTGTCCCCATCGTGGGAGAGGAGGCGAGGCTGGCCTCTTCGGGTGCAGGTCTCATCACTCAGTGTTTGCCCTCATGCCCTCTGCTGCAGCCACGCCTTGTGATTTAAGGAGGGTCCTGGCGAGAAATGCATGGCACGCTTAAAAGGATTTAATGACGAATATTTTAACGAGGAATTATATTCAGAGGCTCGGGGCAACTAGAGGAAGCAGCAGAGCTGGAGAGGCGGCCAGAAGTAGCAGGAATCTCTTATTACCCCGGGACTGAACAGAGAAGAGGAGCAAACAGAGCTACTGAAGCCAGGAGAGTGCTGGAGCCGTGAAGGGGTCTGGTGCCAGGGCTGCGGCTTGGCACCTGCTCTGTCAAAGCCGCAGTGAGAACCAGCACCCCGGCTCTCTCGCCGCCTGCCCTTGCACTGTCTACTTTTATCTTCCGTGGGTCAACCCTCTGGAAGACAGAGGACAAAGGAGGGCTGCAGTCCCTGGAGGTCAAGCTCGCGGACACAGAGGGGGAAGGCCAGGGACTAGATCTTAGCGACAAAATGAGATAGAAGCTCCCCCCGCCTTTCCAGCACTGCAGCCCACCCGCAGGTCCTCCCTTGCCTGCCTAACTCCTCTTCACCCTTTGAGACTTCATTCAAGGGTCACCGAGGCTGGGGAGCCGTTGATCACCCACAGCCTGGGTTAGCTTTCCATGCTCACCTTTTATTCTTGCCCCGGTCTTGGTCTTGGAATGGGTCCCAGGCGAGCCAGAGGCACTGCAGGCGGAGGAAAATCCCTCCTCTTGCTCAGCCCAATGTACACAACAGAGCGGAGCAAACCGACCACTCAACGCTTAGCATCTCTTTCCTAAATCTGTGATTTTGACTTAGTTTTCAACTTAGAGGAAAGCTGCCAGGATAATGCAACAATCAAAGGAACTTTCACTTTCCCTTTTTGTCCAGATTCACTAACAATTATTTGGCATTATTATTCTGTGTGCGTGTGTGTGTGTATATAGACATATATGTAAAATTATCCCTTTATTATTTGAAAGTTGGAACCGTTATCTTCTTTGCCCCTAAATACTTTAGTGTTATTCCTAAGAACAAGAACGTCCTCTTATATAGTGGAAGACAATAATCAAACCCTAGCAGCAATACGATGCTATGATCTGCTTCACAGTCCACTTTCAAATTTTGTCAGCTGTGTCAGTAATATTCTTAACTGCTGTCCCCCTCCCCTCCCCTAGTCCAGAATCCAACACGAGATCACATGTTGCAATTTGTGGTCTTGTATCTTTAGTCTCCTTTCATCTGGAACATTTCCTCTGCCTTTCTGTGTCTTGACCTTGACGTTGGTGGAGAGGATGGGACGTGGATTTCTGGAATGCCCTGTAGCGTGGCTTTAGCGGCTGTGGGTAGCTTCGGCCCCTTCATTTTGGACAGGAATAGGCAGAAGTGATGCTGAGCCCTTGTCGGTGCCTCGCGGGGCACTGTCAGTCTGCCCTGGTGCCCGTGTGTGAACTCCGAGTCCTGGTGAAGGTGTGTCTGCCCAGCGTCTCTATTATTAAATGTGACCGTTTTAAGTTTATAAACAACCTGTGGAAGATTCTTTGAGGCTATGTCAATATTCCTCATCAAATTCTATCCATTTTTGGAAAGGAAACGAGGACAAGTCACTGGGTGCAGTGGGCAAAAAAGGGAAGTGACCCTAGTCTCCAGTCACCCTTCATCTCCGGCCCCTGGTACCCAAGCAGGTCATTTGCTCGCTAGGGTTTTTTCCTGTGGGATCACAGCTTGTCTCTGCCGGGTCCCTACTAAGGCTTCTGTTAGGGGAAAATCGAAAGGGCCGATTTGAGTCTCAGTAAGACGAACCAGCGAGCACCTCCTCAGGATCATGGCTCAGGCCTTTTTTAATTCTCCCGTCTCCTCCTCTCATCAGAAACAGGGCTCCCTATTTCCTGTTCCCACTTAGTTAAGTGCACATCAGCACTGAGCAGCCTTTCCACTGGCTTGCTTACTTCTGAGGTCTGAGCGGTAGAGGCATAGCCTAACTACTGTTGACTCAGGTCATTTCGCCTACTTAGGAAAGGATTTAATAGTATGAGGAGCTGAAGTCTGGTAAAAATTGGAAGCCCAAATAATCTGGTCCTCGGACTTTGAAGACTAATACAGGGTTAATGTCTCTGCCTCAAAAAAAAAAAAAAAAAAAAGGTATTTATAGTGTTCTAAACCGGTGCTTGCTTCGCTTTCTGTATCTCCTTAATACCATAATCACAATAAGAACTTTAAATCACCCGCAAACTCTGGCATCGTAGTTCTTAGTTTTGTTGCCTGTCCCACCCTAGAATGGGATATTCTCCAGACCAGGATCGGTGCTATTCATTCACCTGTGTGCATCTTCCTCTTTGAGCGTTTTGCCCAGCACTTCGTGGGTACTCAAGTTCAGTCTAATAACTGAGTGAATGAAACGGCCTCCACTGTTATAAATTATCTCTTCTCTGTAGTCTGTTGCTTTTATTAAAATGTTTCAATCTAGGAGCAAAAAGGCTTTAGTTAGAGTTATTATATTTCTTTTGGGGGCTGGAGGAAATATTAAAACATTTTATAGAAAAACATTTTTAAAAACCCAAATACAGGAGTTCCCGTTGTGGCGCAGTGGTTAACGAATCCGACTAGGAACCATGAGGTTGCGGGTTCGGTCCCTGGCCTTGCTCAGTGGGTTAACGATCCGGCGTTGCCGTGAGCTGTGGTGTAGGTCGCAGACGCGGCTCGGATCCTGCGTTGCTGTGGCCGCGGCGTAGGCCAGTGGCTACAGCTCCGATAAGACCCCTAGCCTGGGAACCTCCACATGCCACAGGTGAGGCCGTAAATTGACAAAAGGCAAAAAAAATAAAATAAAGGCTCAAATATTAAAACAGTATCATTTAAAAAAAAATAAAAAAAAAAAATAAAAACCCAAATACAAGTACCAATACTGCTTTTACAGAAAGGATCTCTTTATATTGGTCAAGACTTTGTATTTTAGGAGTTTAAGACTCACAAGAAGTTACCAGAACGGTACAGGAAGTCCTGAGTATCCTCTGTCCTGCTCCCCCACTGATAATATCTGACATCACAGGGTGCATTTATCCAAACCCAGAAACAGACTTTGCGGCAAGACTAATAACTGCTGACCTAGGCCTATTCAGGACTCGCCAGTTTTTACAAGCACTTTTTTTTTTTTGGTTTGTTTACAGCTCTTAGAAATTTTACCCCACATCTAGTTTTCTGCAACCGTCATGACATTCCGAACACAGAACTCTTCCACGACCACAAAGAAGCGCCCTCGTGTTATCACTGTGTGGTCACACTTCACTGATCCCCACTCACCAAGACTAACCTCTGGAGACCTTTGAACTGTTCTCTATAAACTGGTTACTTGGAGAATATGACCTAAATGGGATTACACAGCTTGTTATATTTTCCTATTGTTTTTTGTGTTTTTTTTACCCCCCACTCAGCATAATGCCCTTAAGACCTGTCCTGGGCTCTGCGATGAGCTCCCTTCATGCCTTTATCTCCACAGCTTCTGTAGGTGATTTCATCTGGTCCATGGCTTTAAATATCAACTCTATGATGATGACGTCCCAATCTTTATTTCCAGCTTCCTAGAAATCCAGTCTTGGAAATTCACATGCCTGTTTGATGCCTTCGTAGATGTTTAATACATTTCTCCAAACAGACCTGGCCAAAACAGTTTTCCCCCAAAGCTACAGAAGATTAGAGAAACGCCAAGCTTTTTCGTTACAGTACCCACCATTTGCCAAATTGCTGAAGACAAATATTGAGGAACTCTGATTTTTCTGCTTCTTTTCCTTTTCTTATTCATTCGTTAATGCCTCTGGTGATTCATTCGTTAATAGCTCTGTTGAGTCCGCCTATAACATCCCGAGTTTTAATGCATTTATGCTCTCTGGAAGAGAGCATGGCGTGGAAGTTAAGAGCCTGGATCCTGGGTTAAACCCCACATTTCTTTCCTGCCAGTTACGAGCCCTTCATTCACTGGCTTAGGCTCCCTCTTCCTCAGCTCCCACTGGCAAAATGAGGGTGTATATAGCAGCTGCCCCATGGAGTTGTGAGAATTAATCAAGTGTGGTTAAGAAGTAGGAGCACCTTTTTTTTTTTTTTTTTTTAATGGCTGCACCTGTAGCACATATGGAAGTTCCCAGGCCAGGGACTGAACCTGAACCCCAGCAACGACTAGAATCGCTGCAGTGACAACGCTGGATCCTAAACCCACTGAGCTACCACGGGACTCCAAAGTCTGTGTACTTTTAACAATCCCTGGTATGTTGTAAACATTCAAATACTCAAGGACATTAGCTGCCCTTTGCCATTTGTTCACAAACGCGAGGGAGTAGCTCTCACGTGACGGGACATAGCAGTAAACAGAGCTGAGATCCTGGCCTCAGGGAGCCTACACTGTCATGGACTTCTGGACTCTTCTAAGGGGCCATCTTTCCTCCAGGGCCTCCGACCAGTCTGGCCAAGACCTTCTCAGAGCAGCACTGCAAGCTCGGGTCCGCCTCACCTGCTCTTCTCCATCCTCCCCCGTTCCCTGATCCTGCATCGCAGGCTGAAGGGTCTGCCCACCTCTTCCTCCTCCCTCGCCCCTGCATCCTTCCAAGGAATTTCTTCTGGTTAGTTTCTTGCCCGTCTAAATCCACCTGGGCATCTGCTTCTTGCAGGAGGCAAACTCAGTGGAAGAAAGGACAATGAAATGGGGTCAGGGAGACAGAAAATGACTCAGAAATACAGAGTATTTACTAAATGCCTTTCTAATTAAATGGGTAGAGCCTGTTAATCTGTGAGTGAGAGGAGTGTGCAGATGTCTGGAGAGTCTTCTCCAGGTGGAGGACGATGACGTGGATGTTTTTCCTTCCACTGTGATGGGGTGTCGTGGGAGTGTTTTCAGCAGAGGAATGACATGATCTGACAGTTTTTTTGTTTCTTATTTTTTTAACTTTATTTTTAAAAATGAGTTGATATACAGTGTTGTGCCAATTTTTGCAATACCGCAAAATGGCCCAGATAATTTTCTTAAATTATCTCCCATCACGTTCCATAGGATATTTTCGAAGCAGGGTTTCTCGATCTGCTACGTGGAAACCAGAGTGAAAGCTGGTGTGGTAGACAGGACCCTAGATGGGTCCAGAAAAGCCTCCCCCCTTTTGCACACATCCCGTGTAGTTCCCATTCTTTGAGAGTGAGTGAAATCTGTCAAGACGATGGTGTATTACTCCTGTGATTTGTGACTAATGGATTGACGTTGAGCTGATCCCAAGGCTCACTGCCCAGGCTGATCTAACCAGGTAGGTCCTTAAAAAGACAAGCAGCAGCAGCTGGTGGCTGGAAGAAAGCAAAGAGCATGTTGTCATGTATCTCTGGGGCTCCACGGTAGACGCTGCAGGCAGCATCTAGGCGCTGAGGGTCACCCCTGGCCAACAGCCAGCAAGGCATGAGGACTTCAGTTGTACGACCGCAAGGAACTGTATGCGGCCAGCCTGTGAGCTTGAAAGGTCCTCAGGCGAGACCGCTGGCACCTGGCTTTCAGCCTAATGAAATCCTGAACGGAAGACCCGGCCAACTCATACCTGCACTCTTGACCAATAACCGTTTCTCGTCTTGATAACACATAACAGGCTAATTTTGTGTTGTGTTAAACTCCTGTATTTGTAGTCGTTTGTTACACTGCGATCGAAAACTGATAGTCGTCAGTGGCAATGGAAGCAGTCAAACAGGGCTGTTAGGAGGCTATAGCAGTAATCCATATGGCAGGTGGTGGCTTGGATCCACGATGTATGTTGTGGAGGTCAAGGCAACAGGATTTGCGGACGGCTTGGGTGTGGACTGTGAGAGGAGGCTGTCGAGGATGACCGTAAGATGTTTGGCCTGAGCAGCTGGAAGTCGAGGATGGTCAGTTCCTGGGAACAGCAGGGCTATGGGAAGAGCAGGTTGGATGCTTTGCTGGCAGGTGGCATCTGTAGGAAGCCTGGGTTCTGCTCAGTAGGGACTGCCGATTAGACATCGCAATGGGAATGTCCCGTCGGCACAGTTAGATGTCGGAGACGGGAGTCAAGGATGAGGCCCTAGCTTTCCATGTAAGTTTGGTGTCATCAGCAAATCTAGGATCCCTAAAACCACAGAACTGGAGGAGATCCCAGCAATTGTTGTTACTACTATTTTCAGACTTGTCCAAGTCCACCTGTCTGTCTCTGACTTGGATTTCATTAATTTTCTAACAGATGTGCCCTTTCACCCTCCACTGTCTGCACTGCCACTGCAGGGGTTTTAACGCACACACACACACACACACACACACACACGCAAGATCAGGTCACTTCGCTGTTTAATACCCTCCAGAGGGTTCTTATTGCGTTGAATTTGTTAGCTTTTGTTGTATTGCAAGCCAAACCCAAATTTAGTTGTTTTACACTAAAGCAATACACATTTTTAATTTTTTTAAATTATAGTTGATTTACAATGTTGTGTCAATTTCTGCTATACAGAAATCATATTATCTTCCATCATGTTCTATCACAAAAGACTGGCTGTAGTCCCCTGTGCTATACAGTAGGGCCTCATTGCTTATCCATTCTAAATGTAATAGTTTGCATCTGCTAACCCCAAACTCCCAGTCAATCCCACTCCCTCCCCTCTCCCCCTTGGCAACCACGTCTGTTCTCCATGTCTGTGAGTCTGTTTCTGTTTTATAAAGGTTTCGTTTGTGCCACATTTTAGATTCCACACGTAAGTGACATCATATGATATTTGTCTTTCTGACTTACTTCACTTAGCGTGAGAATCTGATTGCATCCGTGTTGCTGCAAATGGCCTTACCTTTTTCATGGCTGAGGAGTATTCCGTTGTGTGTATGTACCATGCCTTCTTCATCCATTCATCTGTCAATGGACATTTAGATTGTTTCCCTGTCTTGGCTGTTGCGAATAGTGCTAAAGCAACATGTAGTTTTTATTCTTGATTCTGCTGGTCTGCTGAGCGATGGTCCTTGTCCGGCATGCTCAGTGAGGGTTGGGCCCACCCACAGTTCCTGTGGTTGGCTAGTTGGTGGGAAAGCAGATTCAGCTGGGATGGCTTCCCGCCTCTGCACGTGGTCTCTGCCCTCCAGCAGCCTGGCTTGGACGTCTCCCACGGCAGACTCGGAGTTCCCAAGAGCAGCCAGAGAGAGCAAGTCCCAATGCATCAGCAGCTTTCTAGCTTTGCCGAGGTCGTGTTGGCTAATGTCCCATTGGCCGAAGCAAGTCACGGGACCTGCCGAGATTCTAGGGGTAGAGAAATCGGCTCTGCCTCTGATGAGAGTACCCGCAAAGGCACATTGCCGAGAAGCATGGGCAGAAATGACATGCGAGGAATTACAGGAACACCTAAGACCATTCTGAACCCTTAGTCTGGCTTTCAAAGTTCTGCATGATCCTACCCTCTCTCCCTCTCCAACATTATCTCATTCTGCTCTTGCCTGCTTTCTTTTTTAATAGGCATCATGTTTAGAGCAGTTTTAGGCTCAGGGCAGAATTGAGTGGCAAGTTTCCCCTAAATCTTCTGCCCCCACATGCAGTCTCCCCCACGACCAGCATCTCTGCCATCTGCTCTTTTTACACCAACTCTCGAACCAGAACGCTCCTCTTTGGTAATTTAACCTAATAAGCTGGCTCTTGGTTCAGAGACTCTGCTCTTCCCTCTGTCTGAAATATTCTCCCACCTGATCTTGGTATGGCAGGCTCCTCTTTTCCATGAGACATGGACATCTCACTCAAAACGTGTTCTCAGACAGGCTTTTCACAGGATCCGAGCCACATCTGCAACCTACACCGCATCTCCCAGCAATGCCAGGAGCAATGCTGCATCCTCACCGATATTAGTCAGGTTCATAACCCACTGAGCCACAACGAGGAACTCCCTACCCTCTGATCTTTTTCCGGTTCCTTTTCTTGCTCACACACGTGGCCCTTCCTCCCAAAGACTGAGAACTCTGGGGGAGCAGAGACTATTTTGTTCCCTCCAAAACCAGCCTTTTGTGTATAGCGGATGTGGATACAACAACTGTTGAAGAAAAATTTCAAAATGTTCTCTTCCCACAGAAAATTGAGAGCTGGCTGCAATTAAATGACCCTAGTCCAGCTAAGAGTTATAAAAGTTAAATCTGTAGAGCTAAAAACTGATAGAGCAATAATAGAAAACTTAAAAAAAAATAATGAGATAATTTATCTTTTAGGTGCCCGGGGTAAAACTTATTGTCTTTTTAAGGCATGCATGATGTCGAATTTCTTTTGAATGGATTTCCTTTTAGTCACATAAGATGTGGCAAAGGATACTTAGATCCCCGGTTTAGTATCCTGCCGGCTGTTCATCCTGAACTTCTCTGTTCTGATTAATAACAAAAAATCAAATATCCTAAAATAAGAAGGAAAATCCTTAATGCTTACTTCCTGTATTTTCTGACATGTTTTGCCAAAAAGCCGCTCCTGAATAAACTGAACATCTGAATAAAATTCCCTCCTGCGGGGAGCCGCTCCCCTCCCACTGCCCCAGCCATACGTGTTAAGGGCCTAACCCTCCGCGGAGGGCATGCTGGGCGGGGGGGGGCCTTTGGAAGGAAATAAGGGTTCTACCAGGTCAGGAGGGTGGGACCCCCGCCCCGCCCCGCCCCCCAGTGGGGTTGCCGCCCTCGTGTGAGAAGAGGAAGAGACCCCAGAGCTGCTTCTCTTCGTCTCGGGAGCACACGGTGAGAAGGCTTCTGCCCGCAAACCGGGAAGATGCTTCTAACCGGGTTCCGGGCTGCCCCACCCGGGCTGGCGCCCCGATTCTGGACGTCCAGCCCCTGGAGCCGTGAAACAGGAATTTCTGCCGATTGCGCGTCCAGCCTGCGCTGCTTTGTGATGGCAGCCTGTGTCCTGTCCTTCTGTCCCCTGTTTTCTTGCTCCCTCTCCCTGAGTCTGTCTTTTCTGGGCCCGCCAGTTTCGGTGGTTCTGCTTTTTCCAAGGGATGTCAGTCAGTAGCTTGTTCCTTTTGTGTTTTCTCATTAGTCCTCGCATCAGATTCATTCATCTGCTCCGGCGCTGTTCACTTTTCTCCAGTGGAGCAACCCTTGTCTCCCCTATTCTGCCGCGGCATCCATCAACCTCGCCTCACACACCTCGGGGAAATTCCACTCTCTTGGCAATAAGCAGAGAACTTCAGCACCGCACTGGATGGCTTCAATCTGGTCCCTGAAAGTCGGCCTGCAAATAGAAACGAATGCAAATCAAATGGGCGGGGGAAGGTGGCAGGAGAATAATCTTGCTGGGATCCTGGAAAACTGAAATCAGCCGCTGGCCAGGGTCACCTTGCAGAGAAAAGGCCTACATTCCTCTTTGTAGCACTTCACAAAACATTTTTTCCTTTCTATGGCTGCATCTTTTTTATGGTATATAGAAATTGCCAGGCTAGGGGTCTGATCGAAGCTGCGGCTGAGGCTTGCATCACAGCCACAGCAACGCAGGACCTGAGCCACATCTGTGCCCTATGCCACAGCTGGCAGCAACGCTGGATCCTTAACCACTGAGCGAGGCCAGGGATTGAACCTGCATCCTTCCGCAGACTATATTGGGTTCTTAACCAGCTCAGCCACAATGAGAACTCTGCATTTAGCAAAATTTATAATTATGTCTTCATCTGTTGGCTTACCACTGTCCCAGTGACATCTAAGCTCCATGGATCAGCCCACATCTTTCTATAATCTACATGTTTTCACTCAGCGAACCAAGGACTTGCCATTGCCCAGCATGTTCTGAGCAGATCCACCTTCCCTGTCGTTTCGTATCGTGGCCACGTGACCCCTCAGCTCACCCACAGCAAGACCCTTGCTGGGCACCTCTTCTTGGAAAGGCTCAGCTTTGGGCCAGCTCAGAATTATGCCATCAAGACCTAGCTGTCAAGTAGCAAAATCATATCAACACAGATGCCAGTGGCCGCCGACTGGGGGAATGGAGAGCAAAAAAAGGAAACAAAGACAACAGCGGGTCATAGTACCAGACGTGACTCTCCTCCCTGGTCCTCCACCCCCACTCCAGCTCCATCCAAGCCACCGCCCAAACCCCAGCATCTATGATTTGAGTTACGCCTTAATGCAGAGCTGTCCTCAGCGTCCTGGAATCTTGATACTCCCTTATCGCTTGTCTTGACCCATCATGTCGAGGCAGCTGCTGCCGCCCAGCTAGCCGCAGGCTTCAGGTTCCATCTCCAAAGACAGGACCCAGGCTCCCCGAGAACCGCCTTCACCAGACCTGCAGCCGCGCAGTGAGCATGTGAAAACAGTGCCTTCCGAGTCTGACTTCATCGCTACTTCTTGTTGAAGACACACAAATAAATGACTGCTCCAAACAAAAATCTCTGAGATGTTTTCCAGAGAGAGAGGCCAAAAATTGGTTTAAAGAACAATTAAAGCACGACAAAGGGATTGAGACGGTCCCTCCCACCCCCCATCCTGAATGTCCTTCATGTGACTTCCATCTCTGCGTTGCACCTGATTTTAAAACTAGCACATGTATGACATGTAATACAACATTTATAAATTAAGGAAGCCCACCTCTTTTAAGTGATATTCTTTAAATCTCCATTTCTGACAGTCCCACTATTTGCACAGTAACTGTAATAGGCGTATTTTTCGGAAAATAGTGAATAAAAACTGACAAGCTATCTGGGGAATCTGAATGTATAATTGATAGGGGCATAAATTAATATGATTAGCCCTTTATTGGGTGCAGTGGCTGCCAAACCTACAAAAGGGGCCTGGAATGAAACATGGCTGTGCTCTCGGTGCTGATAGACATCAATATGTAATGTGGATTATCTCAAACTTTCTCATGTGGTCTGCTTATGACAGCGCTGAGCCTAATTGAAATTTTTATCTTTTTGTTGCATACAGACAGTTTGGGCTGGTCACTTCCTTTGGAGAGAAGAGAAAGGCAGGTGATGAAAAAAAAATCAAGGTTTTCAGGGAAGGTCTTAATAAAACCGTTTTCTAAAGGCTTTAGAAGTTAGGGCTTTGTAAAGCCACTTTGGAGAACCTGACTTCTGGAAATTCCTTTGCACTGTGATTTTTCGATTATTAATAATCAGGTATGTGCAAATCAAAGTGACAAAGACACAGAAGATTCAGTCACATCTGAGTGAATTGATGGAAACTTCATAAAATCGTGGTTAATAGTTTAGGGGTTTTCTTTGACACTGTAGAAAAACATTTTTTAATGGCGATGATAAAATGCATCTTGGCAGAATAGCACCTATTTTTATATAGGTCCAGGAGTAACAAAATCAAAATAATTTTCCCACTCATTCAAAAACAAAAACAAATTTACCTGCTCCATTCAAACAGTTATCATTCCTGCACACCAGTATTTTTGCTGTACATTCAGTTTTCCACGGTGTATTTCAAGTTGCAGTACTAGGATCAAAAAACAGGTCGGAGTTGTGATGTTTATAGAATGGCACGTTCAGTTTCAAAGATCGAGACACTTATATCCGTAATTTTCCAGAACTTCATCATTTTACAGCATGTAAAATATTAGTCACATTGTACATCTGCCCTCGGCAGTAATACGTTTAAGACGTGAAACAAGCTCGATATGATTTTGGGGAACATTCGTGTATTGCAACCAGAAAGGTCATATGTTTTATGTACTTTGTGATAAAAGTGACTGTTGATATCCAGGGACTGGCCAATGAAAACTAATGGGGCATTGGAACTTTCTGGGTGACCTCGTGAAGCAATTTACGATCCTTTTATCACCCATAATGTGATGTTGTCATAAAAATGATCTTTTAATTAAATGTAGCAGGAAAACTCTGCACCCTCATTGGGGTGTTTCTGGTCCTGGCGAGTTAACATTTTTAATGGCATACCTTCGGCAGTCGGCAATGTTGGCTTGATTAAAATAGCATTCCTCTTGAGTACTTTCGAAGCTATGATCTCTGTCGCTGTATCTAGCCAAGGGTCTGAAGTGCAAAAGGAAAGTGACTGCAAGAGTTTCTCGTGCAGAAAGGCAGTGAAATATCATAGAAAGACAACTGGGCTAAGAGACGTGGATTATCACTTACTGAATGCCTCTATGCACTAGGCCTTCCACCAAAAGCTTTACCTAACTTTTTTTTGCTTGTTAGGGACGTACCTGTGACATATGGAAGTTCCTAGGCTAGGGGCTGAATCGGAGCGGCAGCTGCAGGCCTACACCACAGCCACAGCAACGCCAGGACCCTTGTAGCAAGGCTGGATCCTTAATCCACTGAGTGAGGCCAGGGATCGAACCCGCATCCTCATGGATAATAGTCCGGTTCTTAACCCCCTGAGCCACAACGGGAACTCCAAGAAAGGCACTTTTGACTTCACTTTGTAGCTGGGAAGCAGAAGCCCTTGGATACCAGGTGATACAGCAGTGGGATATGGGAGCAGAGGAGAAAGCCAGCTCTCCCAGCTCCAGGTCCACATGATGATTCCTGGCACGGCCTGTGTCCTCTGTGACAGAAGGATGGAAAGCAATTCTTTTCAATAAGTCTTGATTGTTATTAGCACTCAGAATTTTTAAAATATTTAAAACCTCTTCTCTGATAACATAAAGATCGATAGTGGATAGTTTTCTCTCAAGGCATAGCTGCCCCTCTATTTAAAATGTGTTTAAGTTCCCAAATATCCACCTGAACAGTAAATGACAAGTCGTGGCTACAAGACCATCTCAAAATAGCCCATTTCCAACATCAACCCTCGCCAACTTGCAAAGGTAGCTCAGAGTAAACTCTCAAGAGCACTCATTCACCTGAGCTGCGTTCCATTCACAGCCCGATGCTTGATGGCATAACTGCCTCTCGATTTTCCATGGCGATGGGCTCATTGGAAAAAACAAATAATCCCAGTTCTCACTTTAACGAACACTTCCAGTCTCCACGTGCACCAGCCCTTTCACCAGGCCCGCAATCAGACAGCAAAACGAACCTGCTTGAGTTTTCTCTTTTTCCCACTACAAGACCTGTTGAGAATTTCACCCTGGGACAAGGGGAAAGAAGCAACACAAAAGAGCTCGCGTATTAGCAGACACGATGAGGATTAGAAAGGCCAGACTGCATTCAGTACCTTACTGGCAGATCCGTTCCCTCTGCACTGTGAGCTTGTCTTCTTAGCTGTGAAACCTTAAAAACTCAAATCAGCATTCTCCCAGCCCCAGGTTAATAAAGGAATTGCTCAGGGACAGAGGTCAATGTCCCAAGAATTAAAATCAAGTAGGAAACGCCAGCATATGGTTGTAGCCACCGTGTTGAAAGCCAAATGTTAATAAAACAGTACACTCGGGGAGTTCTCTCGTGGCACAACGGGTTAAGGATCTGCTGTTGTCACTGTATCGGCTGGGGTTGCTGCTGTGGCGCAGGTTTGATTCCTGGCCAGGGGAATTTCTGCATGCTGTGGGCACAGCCAAACAAAACAAAACAAGGTATGCTTGGTGCCTTGATAGGTAAGTTGTACTGAGCACCAGTCTATTAACTTTTCTCTCAGAAGGAAGGCAACAAATGAACTTGGGGGCCCAGCCAGTTCTCATGCTGACACTCTCTCTCCTGTTACTGGTTCAAACCACTTTATGTCTTGATTGGACTCATATGTCCAACTGATCCATTTACTTCTGGAATACCTTGAGAATACCGGCCCTCCGTGCTGATAGAATTATGAACCTACTTGTCCTCCCATTTCAACGTCTCCCTCTAGTGTGTCTACTAAAATCCACATTCCTTTAGGGGCACATACCATTTCTGGTTCAGCCTCTGCCTGTGTGCCCCTGGCCTCACCAGCTTTGAGTTCCAGCCTCGTTAAACCAACGGTAGGTCTTGCCCTTATGCCTCCCCCAACTGGCATCATGTCAGCCTGTCCATCAAAAATCAGCTCATGGCTCATACTCGAGGGCTGTGATGTTTCTTGGCTCCTGAAAAAAGTAGGAGCACAGGGGCCAGACAGATACAGGCTGGGGCTCAAGCTTCCCAACTGACTGGCTCCGTGGCCCTGAGGAGTCACTTAAGTCTTTAACCAGAATCTTCACTGGGAAAAAAAAAAAAGGGACAAACAACGATTTCTACGTGGGAAGAACCAAAGAGTAAATACGTGTCAAGCTTCCAGCCCAGTGCCTGGCCCTTAGCAAGGACTCAAAGCATTAGATGTTACAGTGTCACTGGCAGTAGCTTTAGTCACCCTCCATGCTTCACCCAAGCCCTCAGGAGCAGCCTGTCCTAGACCCTTTCTGGCTGTGATTGTTGACAGGGCCGTCTTCCACCAGGCTCTGTAGGATCTGAGAATTCCCCGTGGAAGGTTCGGCCCTGATTTGGAATGAACTGATGAGAGCATGGAAACCTTTGTTCTACTGCTTCTGTAAATGTAGAATAAGATACATTTTTTTTTATGCCCATTTTAATTCAGGGAGGATTCTGTGGCAGTTTATAGGACGTTATCAATCTCACTTTTATTGGAAAATGGGCTTTTTCAAGAATATATGAAGGACAGCTCATGAGCCCAGGTTTCACTGACTTGAATTGTATGCATTGCATTCAATAAAAGAACTATTTGACGACACATTGAAGCACATTATCTGCTGCCTTAGAGGTGGCAGCGATGCTGTTATTTTGTTTTTATTTAGTCGTATTCTCTAATCTTCCTTCCTGTTACTACAGTCTCCTTATCAGCGCCCTTGCTTTAGCTCTTCTTGCCTCTTTCTGTGTATGTTTCAATCCAGGGGGATGAGGTCTGTTAGGAGAAGATGATGAAAGTGACCTTAGCAGACAAGCATAGTCGCCACTGTTTGGAAGTGCCTAATCCATTAGCTTGAGGCAAAAGTTGATGTTTATCTTTTGTTCAATTTAATTTCATTTAGTATTTAATTTTACAAGTAATTAAAAATAATTTTCATTGTCTAAAAGCAACCACACGGAGGAGTTCCTGTCGTGGCTCAGTGGTTAACAAACCCGACTAGCGTCCATGAGGATGTGGGGTCCATCCCTGGCCTCGCTCAGTGAGTTAAGGATCCGGCGTTGCTGTGAGCTGTGGTGTAGGTCGCATACGTGGCTCAGATCTGGCGTTGCTGTGACTGTGGTGTAGGCTGACAGCTGTAGCTCTGATTCATCTCCTAGCCTGGGAACCTCCATATGCCGCCAGTGCAGCTCTAAAAAGACAAAACACCAAAAAAATGCAACCACACAGAGACTGAAGCTCCCTAGGCCTTCCAGGTCATTTTCTGTGCTGTTTTTATGAGCACGTATATGTTTATGGATAGCTACTTAATTATGCTTTTTTATATTGAATTCATAATTCCTTTTCTTGAGTGTTGAGCTTAAAAAAACATATATATATATATATATATATATATATATATATATTCTTTTTTTTTTTTTTTCTTTTAATGGCTGTACTAGCAGCTTATGGAAATCCCCAGGCCAGGGATTGAATCTGAGCCGCAGCTGCAGCAACACTGGATCCTTTAACCCACTGTGCCAGGCTGGGGACCAAACCCACACCTCCACAAATGACCTGAGCTGAGCCACTGCAGTTGGATCCTTAGCCCACTGTGGTCCAGCGGGAATTCTGAGGATTGAGCTTTTAATATTCAACAATGTATCTTCAAAATCTTTCCATGAATATATATGTCTTAATTTTGTTTTAAAAGTTTGCAGTTTTCCATTATGTGGCTACACTCTGAGTCATTAACCCTTCTGCTCTTGCTAAATATTTAGTCCATTTCCATTTTTATGCTCCAGTAGCACACTTACACAGGTCTCCTTGTGTATACGGATCTGTATTCCTCTGGGAATAGATGTTGAGAAGTTGACTTGCTGCGTCATAGTGTTGGGACTTGGAAAAATAAAGTTTTATTCAATTATTCTTTGACTAAGAATCCAGTCTTAGAGTATGAATTTCAGATGTTATAAAACAGTATTTGCCTTCCAATACCTGTTATCTGGTCACATAGTTCTTTTCCAGGAAGCAACCGGTATTATCATTTTTCTCATATGTCTATCAAGAGATATTGTTTCCTGTTGAAGCAAATAATTAAATAAATGTATATGCCCTGATGGGTATGTCATGGAAGCAAAGGTGTGTAGGCGTACAGGTGAGTCCACAATTCCTTATCCTCCTTTCTGAAAAATCTGTTTATAGTCTTAGATCATCTCACTCGACATGAATTTTCCAATATTTTACCACCAAAGTATCCATACATTGGATTCAGGGGTGATGCTTCAGGCCGCACTAGGCGTATAAGCCCAGTAACACATTTCTAAAATCCAAAATACTCTGAATTCTAAAACCACTTGCTTGAACTCAAAGACTGCGGATGAAAGATTGCAGGGCTGAATCTGTTGCTTTTAATCCTTGGAATGCTCTGTTCCCAGGAGTTGTAAGAGATTTAAGTTGTATGTTCTTTGTTGTTTATCACTTAATTCATTTTAGAGCTATCGTATGTCACAAAATATTTTATATATTGTTTTACACATAATCATCTTAGACATATTTTCATCTAACATTATAAAGTATATTCTCAGTGTTTTTAATACATGCTTATCACTTCATTTTATGGTTATACCGTAATTTGTTGAATGGGTCCCTTATTGATGGTCATTTAGCTTTTGCTCAATATTTTACTCTTATAAAAGATACAGTGATGAACAAATTGCTGAGTCCAAGTATGCGTGCATTTATACTTGTATAGGTATTGCCAAATATTCTTCTTCACCAATTATGTTGACTTAAAGATGGCTGCAAATTCTTTGCCATTCTTTCCATCGAAAAGCAAAGTCTCTATTGCTGCCTTTGACTTCGGGCTGGCCCTGTGAATTGTTTTTGCCCACCAGGATGTTGTAGAAGCAATACCGTGTAATTCCTAAAGCTGGGTCTTCAGAGATCTGCAGCTTTTGTTTTCTCAAGCTTGAAATGCTCACTCTTGTAAAACCCAGACAATCAGAAGGGCAAAGCCACGTAGAGGAGAACCAAGGTACTCTGGCAAGTAGCCCCAGATGAGGTACCAGATGGGGAGAACCAGCCGTGGAAATCAGCCGTCTTGGCTGAGTCAGCCCTTCCAACCTAGGCAGGCCTTCAGTGAAGCACCTGCTGAGCCCAGGCCACCCACAGAATCATGAGAGGCACTAAATAGTGGTTATTTTAAGGCACTGAATTTTAGAGTGATTTTTAAATGTGATAATGAATAGGTTATAAATAATATCTCAGCATAATTTTAATTCTCACTTTTATCATGAATGGAGTTGAGCATATTAGCATCTTTCAGTTATTTTTAATGACCGCGGGTGAGAAGCTTGAGCCGCCACTGACCCGATGGCTACAAATTTCTCTCCTCTGCACTCTCCATCAAATACGCCTCAGTTATTTCGTGGGCTCCCCTGAAGAAAAGCTCCCACACAAGTCTGTGCCCAAATCTGTCACCAAACAGTGCCCTCCTCAGCTGTCCTTTGCTGTTTCATTCCTTTCCTCTTCTGATGGCTGTGGAATCCCGTGAGGAGTCTTGGGGCTACCTCTGCTCTGCCCCCTTTTTAAAAATTATTTTATTTTTAAATGTTTATTTTTTTAAGTTTTATTTTATTTTTCTATGCCACGTCCATTCTCTCTTCTTTTTTTATTGAAGAAGAGTTGATTTACAATGTTGTGCTTATTTCTGCTGTATAGCATAGTGACCCAGCTCTCTCTATATATTTATTGTTTTTTTAAGATTTTTCTTTTTTCCATTATAGTTGGTTTACAGTGTTCTGTCAGTTTTCTGCTGTATAGCAAAGTGACCCAGTCATTCATACACACACACACACACACACACACACATTCTTTTTCCCATGCTATCTTCCATCATGTTGCATCCCAAGAGATTGGATAGAGTTCCCTGTGCTGCACAGTAGGACCTCATTCCTTATCCATTCTAAAAAAATGTAGGAGTTCCCGTTGTGACTTAGCAGTTAGGTTAAGGATCCAGCATTGCCCTGAGCTGCGGTGTAGGTCCCAGACATGACTCGGATCGCACATGGCTGTGGTGTAGGCCTGCGGCTACAGCTCCAATCGGACCCCTAGCCTGGGAACCTCCATATGCCGTGGTTGCGGCCCTAAAGGACAAAAAGTCAAAAAAAAGACAAAAAATCGTTTGCATCTACCAACCCCAAATTCCGAGTCCACCCCCCTCCCTCCCTCTTGGCAGCCTCGGGCCTGTTCTCTACCGTCTGTGAGTCTGTTTCTGTTTTGTAAATAGGTTCATTTGTGCCACGCCCTTTCTCATCCTACTCAGACGTGAACATTTTCCACCTTATGAAAGAAGATCTCCTTGTTTAATCAGGGGCTGATAACACAGACTTGAAAGTCGTAGAAGAGGGTTGACTTACTAACAGATTTAAAGCTCCAGTGCTGCCAGCCATGGAGTCCCTGTAGCATTTAGCCCGCGGAGTGGATTCGAAAACTGATTCAGTGTTCCAACGTGAGTCAGCGGTCACTTCAGGATTAGGGAGGGTCTTGTCGCCAGTTAAATATTCGATACTTCAACCGCCTGTAATTTCGAGCAACGTTTTCTACATTTGAGTTTTTGTTCTATAAAGTCTTCTATGCTTTGTTTTGTAATAGCTGGCACTCTTTTCATTGCGTGTGATAGCCGTTCAGCTCAGACTAAACATGAGACGTTTATTGGCTCTGGAAACTGAAAAGTCCATGCATGGTGGGGTTCAGTGGCCAAAAAGTATTGTCAGGGCTCTGTATGGTTCCACTCTCAGTTTTGCTTTTAGCTTTTGGCTCCATCCCCAAGCAGCCTCCCACGAGGTATAAAGAAAGCTACAGAGAGCTCGAGTTTTACGTGGTCCTTTAACCTTACCGTCCTGAGGACTGTATCGCCTGGTGTCCTGTGGGGGTCCCATGACCTTCCAAGAAGCAAATACTGTAGCTGGAGTGGGGGAGGGGTAAAATACTCCGCCGGCCCTGGGTTGGGCGCCCACGATGGAACTTGGGGCAGGGGGAGGGCCATATCCACCCCGACCCCATACCATTGACCTTGAGTCGTCTGGAGGATTCTAGCATCGGGGAGCCACGGGGCCCAAGTAACAGGGCACCAAGCAGGCAGACGAGGTGTGTCCACTGTGTGTGTGAGTTTCGAGTCAATCCACATTCTACTGAGTGTGGCAAAGCCTCACACCTGGTTGAGGTTTCTTACCCTCGTGTGGATAAGATTTCCTAAGTAAAACTTTATAGAAGGCAATTCTACTACCAGTTCAGGTTTGTGTGTGTGTGTGGGGGGGTCCTCTGCCTTTGGGTGAGGCAAGGCCAGGAAAATGATACAAGCTGCTGGACAGCTGGGAATACTGGGGCTCTCAAAGGTTCCTTTCTACATTCAGCTACGCAGTTTTCACAACACTACTTACCTAACCACAAGCAGCAGCCCTGATTACAACTCTCCAGCGCCCTGACAGGTTCATCTTAGGACTGGAATTGCAACCTTTATGTAAAATGAAATTCACTCATGATAAGTGTCGGTCTCCTGAGATTTGACAGGTGCACAGAATCATGTAAAAGCCACCCTAATCGAGGCGTAGAATATTCCCATCATCCCCAGATGTTCCCTCCTTCTCCCTCTCAGTCAACACTTTCCTTCCACATCTGGCTTCAGCTACTTGTGACCTGCTTTCTGTAACTATAATTTTACCTACTCAAGAATTTTCTGAAAGTGAAACCATGTGATCTTGAATAGTGGCTTCTTTCACTTAGTTCAGTGCTTTTGAGATTCAAACACATGGCTGCGTGTATTTCTAGCTTGTTCCTTCTTATTCCTAATAAGCACTGTACTGTATAGCTATACTGCTTTGTTCATGGATTCACCAATTGATAGTCAGTTGGATTATTTTCAACCTTTGACTAATATGAATAAAGTTGCTATGAATAGTCCTGTACAGCTCTTTGCACAAGACATATGTGTTCATTCTTCTCACATAAGAAGTTAGGAGTGGAATTGCTGAATGGGAAGACAAATATATGTTTAATTTTATAAGAAACTGTCAAACTGCTTTGCAAAGTAGCTATGCTATTTTGCATCCCCACAAGTAACATAGGAGAATTCTACTTGCTCTATATCTTTGACAACCACTTGATATTATTAGACATCTGAATTTTAGCCATTCTAGCGGGTGTGTATTGGTAATTCATTGTGGTTTTAATTTCCATTTCCTTAGCTCGTCCTAGGGAAATTAGTCTTCATGACTAATGATGTGAGCATATTTCAGTGGCTCATTGGCTATACATATTTTTTTTTTTAATCTTTTTAGGGCTACACCTGCAGCGTATGGAAGTTCCCAGGCTAGGGGTCGATGCAGAGTTGCAGCTGCCGGCCTACACCACAGCCACAGCAACACAAGATCTAAGCGGCATCTGCTGCACAGACAGATCCTTAACCCGCTGAGAGAGGCCAGGGATCTAACCACATCCTTGTGCATACTTCGGGTTCTTAACCCGCTGAGCCACAACAGGAACTCCAGCTATGTGTCTTCTTTGGTGAAGTGTCTGCCCAAATCTTTTGTCCCTTTTTAAATCAGGTTGTTTGCCTTTATTATTAAGAGTTTTTTTTTATATAGTCCCACACAAGTCTTTCAGTTGATCTGTGCCATCTAGATTTAATATTAAGGAACAGAAGGGGCTGATTGATTACATATTCCTAGGACTCAGATGAAGAAAAAACTTACTCTTCTCTGTCTTCATAATTCCATACGGAAGCAGCTTCCTTAGACTCCCCTTTCTGCCTTGCCCCCACTCCTTGCCCAGGAGGAGAAAGCTGCCTGACTGGTGAGTTGGGCGGAAGTTGGTCAGTTAGGCCCCTTGGCGCTCTGGGATTCGTGGTGTGCGGATGGTGACTTTTCTGCTCCTCCCAGTTATAGCATCATAGCCCGTGGTTTTCCAGCCACTCCCTGTGACTGGAAGGCTTTGTTCAATTCCGAAGGTTCTCACAAGCCTCTTTGGTCCTCACCAAGTTTTACCAAAAGTCAGTTTTCAGTGAGATAATCGTGAGAGCGAGCATCCCATTACCTTTGTCACATGTTGTTATTAAAGGAATGACTGTCTGTCCTGTTCACAGGTCCCAGCTGTACTCAAGAGAAGGAGGTCATGCAGGGTGGGGAGACCAGAGATCAGAAATCTTGGAACCATCTTAGGATTCTGCCGACCTCAGAACCTGACACCAGCAGAATATGAAGCTATCTGTATCCGGCACAGGAAGACACAGGTAAAGAGATGTCTCTTAGGGTGATTTAAGTGCATAAGAGCAGATGGCAAGTGTCTTTAAAGACCTTAAGGTGTCAGTTCACTCCCCTCCCCACCCCCCGCAGTGACTTAGAGATCCAGGGTTGCTGCAGCTGTGGCACAGGTTGCAGCTCTGGGTTGGATTTGATTCCTGGCCCAGGAACTTCCATATGCCACGAGTGTGGCTGAAAATAAATAAGCAAACAGATATGTAGGCAGGTAGAGAGGGACACCTTAAGGAGAATTAGATTCCGCTTCTACCACTGGTTTTGAAGATTCCCCAAAACTTAAATATCAGAACAGTAACAGAAGACTTCTTTTAGAGCTTAGTTTTCCAATTTAGTCACTAGATCATATTTGCATACAGAAAGCTATGAACCACCTGTTGATTTTTTTTGTCCTGTTTCCCAGTATTTCTCACTTCCCTTTACCCCTTTGCCCTACCATTCCAGTGTGTATGTATTTCTAGTCCTCATTTCTGCTTCATAAAACTCATAATATTTTCCCTGGAACTCTGAAATCTATTTTTGCCCCCAAACAATTCAAGATGGATGATTTCTGAGAGTCCATGTGTTCAGCCCAGAACTTGGCAGGTCTCTAGGAAACAGGTTATGAAACACTGCGAAAGTCCAAACCAAAAACCCAGTTTCTTCCAGAAGGATGACTCACACTCTGGCTGACTGTGAACACCTGCTGACCAGAATTTCTCAGATGCGGGTTCCCAGGCAGGTTACCTCCAGGTGTCTGTCAGCTTTATTAAAAGGTGTCCCGGTCATGTCTTTAGAAGTGAGCATACATCTCAGTTTTTTCAAAAAAAAAAAAAAGTCCATTTATGCCTGTTGTCCTAGTAAAATGATTCATTATGCATTCTTTCACCATCAAAAGTGTCTCAGTTTGGGCAATAAATTATATGATAATTTCTATGATGAATCACAGAATACTTTCTAAATTGCAGCAGAACGTTCACACACACACATGAAAATAGCAATTTGGGTTATTTGTTGGTAAATTCAAACACAGCTTGGGTTGCAAAAAATTCAAATTATTTGGCAAGGATTAAATCATCATTCCATGGCTTGCTGTCTTCCATTAGGCATTCCATGGCTTTTACTCATACTTAATTTATAGCTTTTTAATTAAAACATTACAAGCCTACTAATAAATATTTCTGTGAATCCAAATTAAGATCATCAAGTAATACATTTTGAAGCCAAAGAATGCATCAATAGTGCCTACTAATGGGGCCCCATTCTCCAATTCCGCTATGTTGTACAAGACCAGAAATGTTATAGTATGGTCTGGGATTCTAAAGATAGCAAAGGATTAAAATAGGATTCAGAGAGAGAGAGAATAAGTGACTGACGACGTTCATGCGTCTAGCGGGGTCAAAGGACATGCTAATGTCAAGGTCAAAGAGGACTATAGGCCCAAGGCCTGGACACAGGTGAGTGAGAGGGGCTGCCTTTAAAACACCTGCATATGGGCCACTCAAGCAGCCCAAATCAGGTAAAAAATCATGGACAAAAGATGTAGGAATATCATGGACATCAAGTAAAATCAAGTGAAATGACACACAAAGGATCATTCTCGAGTTGCACTGAGTATTTCCCTCCCACACTGGGAGAAGACCGTTCCTGATTGTTCCAGGGTCAAATACTTGCCGGGGGACGTTACGTGACAATAGGTGACATGGCTTGGAGTGTAGGGTCAGGGGCCAGATGCTGTTTATACCTGAGACAGTGTCTGGGAATAATTTTATCTCTTGAGTATGTTTTTAACACGTATTTGAGCACCCGTTGTGTCCCAGCCAACTGCATTAAGGGTTGGATGTAAAATGGAGAAAAGAGAAAAAAATCTGTAATACTGACAACAAAAGGTCCAGCTGCCTCTCTTAAGGGGCTTGTAGCCTAGTCCTTTAATTTTAGGTTTCGTTCTGTTGCTCTACGCATTTCAAATGTGTACTGTGTTCACTGGATAAACCCGATACCCTTCTTAAGATCTGTACATTCTCTTATTTATTTAGCAAGAATTTTCGGAGCAGCAGGTATGTTTCGGTCGCTGTACTTGGTGCTGGGCCGATGCTCGCTTATCTTTCATTTCAAGCTAAATCCCTAAAATATTCTTTTCAGCGCATTCTGAATATAAGCACAATGTGATATTATTTGGTGAAAATATTCATTTCCAAGAGGTCTTTTTTTTTTTTCTAAAGAGCTCCAGACAATTACACATTCATCGCTTTCCTTAAGTGCTATCAGTTACATAGCCTCCACATAGTATTTCAACATGAGGTTAATTGCAGCTAAAGAAAAGTTTATGATTAGTCCAGACAGGTATTTTTCTTCATTGTCTAATACCATAAATCCATTAAATTCCTATCCATCTTGTCATCCTCTCCTTGAAGACTTGGTTATATGACCTGCAATACTAGTTCGGTTTCGTGATTCTAATTGTGATTGGCAGAGAGCTTTCAGAGCTGCAATAAATTTTGCTACAGGCAGAGAGGGATTTTGTACCAACCCCGTTCTCCATTGTGAAATCAGAATTTTTAACTGTCTTATTACTGGTGAACAGTCTTATTTGGAAGAAAGAACTGTGGTAGTCACCTGATGTAATAATTGCAGTAATTTGCTTTGGAGGAGAAAGTTTGAAGTAGCTAGAGATAGGTGGCTTTTCTTTGCATTGTTTGTCACTAAAGCATGCTGCTACCTTTAACCCCATATCTGCAATTATTCCGCATCCTCAGATTGTTTTTAGCGCCGTTTTCATAGCCCACAGATAACCCTAGGCTGTGGAAGGAATGGTAGTGTCCTCATCAGTGCAAGTGGGCCAGACATTTTCCTCTGCTCTATTTTTGTCTTTCTGGGGAAAAAAAAAAAAAAGGCAGATTTCAGGGACTCCCCAGTGTATGTGTATACGTGTGTGTGTGTGTGTGTCTGTGTGCATGTGTGTGTGCTTGTGTGTGTCTGTACACAAGTAGTCCATAGGCCCATGATACATGTATTCCTCCTTGAAATTTCAGTTGTTGACATGCTGGAAAAATTGGGTACGTAAATTATTTCTGCCCCCAGGCACTTTAACTTGAACGGCCAGCACTTATTCACTGGTCACCATAGGTCTCCCTGTCCTTGGCAGCATTACAGGGGTAATATTTTTTAACATGGTTGAACAGCTCTTGGAAATTTCTCCAATGTATTAAGCATGAACAATCCCTTCCTCAACATCCGGCCTGCTTGTCTTCCCTCCACATTTATTTCTCTACAACAAACATATTTATCGAGGCCATTATGGGAAAAATCTCCCTCTCCATAAATGTTTGTCTTCCCCTTTGTCCCTTTTATAGGCTCATGAAGAAATGATGGAAGGTCTTGCGGGGTGGCTGTGTGTGCGTGGTTGACAGGGAACTCCTTTCACTGAACTGTCTCCATGAGGTCTTATATAAAAAGCCAGGCAGTAGGTCAGGTCATTTGCTTAGGAGTAAGAAATGAGCTAACTAACAAAATAGATGATAAACAGAAGTCATGATGCAATAAAAGGGGGGTGCTATTCTCTTACTGCAAATGATTTCATTTCCCATACCCATGGGTGTTACTAAAATGTATCTATGATCTAGTGTTTTAAATGATCACCCTCTGGCCAAAGAGCTATCTAAGAGCAATTTAAATCGTGGAATTCAGAAAAACAAATGCTTGGATATTTAGCTCCTTTCTTAAAATTTTTAGGGTTGTATACATAGCCGATGGAAAAGTCTTCACATTTTCTGACAGTCATCAAGGACTGTTATCTCTTGACAATATCATCAACATGACCTGATGTGTCTGTTGTCACAGCTCCATGGTTCATAACGAAACCGAAATTCAGGATGTATTTGGATCCTGTTTGTGCAAATGGCTGTCACTTAAGATTCAGTGGGATCAAGCTTGACAGCTGTATAATATAAAGATTTGTTTTCTACTGTGCCCTTGCAGAAGGAATGAAGAGAGCTAGAGTTTATAACCCTTCCAGCCAACCCCTGCTTTGATTTTGGCAAGTCTGGGATCTAGTTCTCTCTAGCGCACGTGTTTACCGGTAGCCGGAGGCCTGAGGCAGCAAGTGAACTACCCTATTCTGCATTCCGCGTCCACACTTCACAGGATTCCCAGTTAGTCTGTTGTGGAGCCGGGCAAGTGGGGTCAGAGAACAAAAATACATCTTCATGGTTGGGATTTTCCAGGTGAATTTGGGGCACACTCCCCCCTCCACCTCTTGCGTTTACAATCCCATTCCACTGGGCTCAGCTAGGAAGCAGACGGGTCTGCGTGCGTTTCTTGGGGGATGTTTCTCAGAAAGCCAGCGACCTCACCAACCCTCCTGCTGGCAGCCTCTGTGAAAGCCCCGGAGACCAAGTGACCCACTTCTGTCTTCAAAGCAAGGCTGAGGGAACAGAGACCAGTCCTGGGCTCTAGCTGTGGCTGCTGCCTCACGGACAGGTCTGTTTCTAGGGAAATTTGGGAGGTTCTGTTTTTAATCTTCTCACCTTTAATGTATAATTACCCCGTTGCTTTCGAAGGCGTGAGATCAGACTCTGAGCCCTAAAGAGAGCCTCTCTGGTTTATTATATTTTAAAACGGGCCGAACTCGGGCTTGTGTCCTGCCGAGCACACTCTCCATTCTCGAGGCCTAACAGTCCACCACAGAGTTATTTGGGTGGGAGATTTATGAATGTATTTTGTTTATCTTTTCACTTTTTAATAAAGAATTATTGAAAACTTGATATGTGACATGCACCAATCTTAAGTGTACAATTCAATGGTCTGTGACAAATTATGCATTCGTATAACCAATTGCCAGATCAAGATATAGAACATTTCCATCAACCTAGAAAATCCTCTTGTGCTCCCTTCCAATCTTGTCCCACCATCAGCCACCACTCTTAGTTGTCATTACTCATAAAATACTTTTGCCTCTTCTTGTGCTTCATAGAAGTGCATCCAACAATATATTCTCATGTCTGACATTTTTTGCTCAGCATTGTGTTTTGAAAGATTTATTTTGTGGTGTGTATCAGTGGTCCATGCTTTCTTATGACTAAGTTGAGTTGTGTTCTACGAATATAATACAATTTATTTATTCATTCTCCCATTATTGGACATTTGATTTGTTTCCGGTACTTGCCTATTGTGAAGAAAGCTACTATGTATCTTCTTGTTGAAGTCTTTTTGCTGACATATGTTTTCATTTATCTTTTCCCTGTTTCTTTTAAAATTTTTTTTCGAGTTGATTTACAATGTTGTGTTAATTTCTGTTGTACTGTAAAGTGACTCAGTCATACCTCTTTGCATATCTGCTCTTGTACAGGTTATCATAGAAAGTTGAGTAGATTTTGCTGGGCTATGCAGCAGGTTTTCATTTGTCTTTAGTGCTTAAGAGTGGAAAAATCTGGAAGTTCCCTTCGTGGCTCAGTGGTTAACGAATCCGACTAAGAACCATGAGGTTGCGGGTTTGATCCCTGGCCTTGCTCAGTGGGTTAAGGATCCGGCGTTGCCGTGAGCTGTGGTGTAGGTTGCAGATGCGGCTTGGATCCCGCGTTGCTGTGGCTGTGGCGAAGGCCGGCAGCTACAGCTCCTGTTAGACCCCTAGCCTGGGAACCTCCATATGCCGCGGGTGTGGCTCTAGATAAAGGCAAAAAGACCAAAAAAAAAAAAAAAAGAGTGGAAATTCTGTTTGATGGTATAGGGAAACTTAAGTTTATAAGAAGCTATTAAACAGTTTTCTGAAGTAATTATACCATTACAGTATTATACTGTTGGTTCTGGCTTTTCCACAAACTTTGCTAACAATTGGCATTTTCAGTCTTTTAAATTCTGTTAAGCTATTGTGATTTTAATTTCTCTAATGACTTATGATCATGATCAAATTTTCATGTGCTTATTGGCCATTAACATAACTTTTTGTCGTAAAGCGTCTGTTCAAGATTTTGGCATGTAGGTTTCCTGAGTACTGGTCTATGTGTAATTGATTTGCAGTATTTCTGTCTTCTAGATACGCCTTTTGTCATGTGTGCCATGCAAATATTTTCTTCTTCTCCGTGACTTGCTTTTAAATATTCTTAATATGTCTTTTGATGAACAGAAGTTTTTAATTTTGATGAATAACATTACTACTTTTTTTGTAGTTAGTACTTTTTGTGTTCTCATTGAGTGGTGTTTGCCTGTTCCAAGGTCTCGAGCTTGTTCTGTCTTCTAGAAGCTTTATATTTATAGCTTTTAATTTTAGGTGTACAACTTCTCTCAAATTAATTCATGTGTATTCTGTGAGGGAAGAGTTTATGCTCATTTATTTCTCCGTATGTTTCCCAGCTGACTCAGTACCATGCATTGATACCACTGTCCTTTACATGTTGAATATCCTTATCACATTTATTGAAAATCAGTGGAGACCATATGTGTAGGTATATGTTTAGACCTTGTTGTGTTCCATCGATTTGTCTTTCCTTACATTAACACTATATGTATAGTGTATATATGTATATGTATATGTGTGTGTGTGTGTGTGTGTATATATATATATATATATAGTAGATATATATGTGTACACACACACAATCTTGTTTACCGTTATTTTATTCCAAGTTTTGAAATCAGGTGGAGAGACTTCCACATTTGTTCCAGATTATTTTGATAATTTAAAGTCCTTTGAATTCTCAGTAAACTTTTAGAATTAACTTGTCAATTTCTACTAAAAACATCTGATGGGATTTTGATTGGTTTTGCATGGTATGGACATGGAATCCATTAGATCAATTTGCCAAGAATTGGTATTTTAATAATATTGATTCTTCCAAGTTATGAAAATGGTATTTTTCTCCATTTGTTAAAGCCTTTCTTAATTTCTCTCAGTTATGTTTTGTAACTTCAGCTGGAGAAGTACTATGTGTATTCTATCAAAAATTACTTCTAAATACACTTTCTAATGTTACTATTGTTGGCACCTTAAGATTTCATTTTCCAGTTGGTTTGCTGTTAGTATGTAAAAATGCCATTGCTTTTTGTGTATTGACTTTATACACTACAACTTTGCTGAATTCATTATCAGTTAATAAGATTGTTTTTGGGGGCCAGATTCTTAGGACTTTCTATATGTATGATTATATTGTTGGCAAATAAAGTGTTTTACTTTTTTAGTTTTATTTATTTATTTATTTAGCCTTTTTAGGGTGGCACCCACAGCATAGGGAAGTTCCCAGGCTAGGGGCTGAATCAGAGCTGTAGCCCCCAGCCTATGCCACAGCCACAACAATGCCAGATCTGAGCCACATCCACAACCTACACCGCAGCTCATGGCAATGCTTGATCCTTAACCCACTGAGTAAGGCCAAGGATCGAACCCGCATCCTCATGGATACTAGTTGGGTTCATTACCACTGAACCACCACAGGAACTCCCTAACTTTTTAGTTTTAGTCTATGTGTCTTTTTTTTTTTTCTTGCTTTATTTCACTGGCTAGAACCTTCAATACAGTGATGAAGAGTAGCGGAGAGATTCTTGTGTCTGTTTTTGGGGAGACAGTTTTTGATATTTCACTATTAGACATTGTTAATAAAAGGTTTTTCATAGATGCCCCTTATCAGACTGAGAAATATCCCTTCTATTTTTAGATTTGCTTGGATTTTTTGGTTTGTTTTAAATTATGAATGTGTTTAATCTTGTCAAATGTTTTACTTCTGCATCTGTTGAAACGGTCACATAGATTACATATTGTCTCTTTTTTTCTTATTGATGAGCTAAATTACACTGGTTGATTTCCAAACATTAAACCAGTTTTGTATTTCTGAAATAAATTCCAGGTGTTTATTTTTTATAATTTTTCATGTAATACTGGGTTCAATTTGCTGGTAATTTGCTAAGGACTTTTTTGTTTATGTTCATGAGAAATATTGACCTATAATTTTCTTTGCTTGTAATTTCTTTGTCAAATTGGGCGCAGAGTTATACTGAAGTAATAAAATGTGTTAGGGTGTGTCCCCTTCTCTGTTTTCCCAAAACATTTATATATGTATCATTTCCTTCTTAAATGTTAGATGGGATTCACAAGTGAAACAATCTGGGCTTAGAGTTTTATCTGTAGGAAGAGTCCTTACTCCACATCCAATTTCTTTCATTAATATTAGTCTATTCAGAATTTGGTAAGTTGTGGTTTTTCAAGGAGTTTTCCCATTTTATTTGAGTTGTAGAATTTATTGACATTGCATTATTTATAATATTATTGTCTTATGATAACTGTAAGACATAAATAATTGTGTATATGTATAATTTCTTTTATTTCTGATATTGGGATTTTTTTTTCTCGTTTATTCTTGATCAGTCTTGCTAAGTGTTTATCAATTTAATTATCTTTTTAATGGCCATTCTTTACATCTGTTTGATTGTTGCTTAGTATTTCATTTCTTTCCAGCATTATGGTTATTATTTACTTTCTTTATTTCCTTTGGCTTTAGATTTTTTCTGTCATCATAATGTGGAAGCTTAGTTTATTAATTATACACTTTACTTCTTTTATGTGAGAAGCATTTAAAGCTATAAATTTTCTTCTAGTCACTACTTTATCTAAACCCTCTATATGTAGATTTGGTAAAATGGATATTATATAAACTTATCATCCTAACTGTTCTTGAGTGTGCAGTTCAGTAGTTTTAAGTATGTTAACATTTTTGGGTAACGAGTCACCAAGACTCTATTTTGTCTCACAAAACTGAAACTTTATACTCTTTAGACAGCTGTCACTTCCCCACTCTTTCAGTTCCTGGCAATATCATTCTACTTTCCATCTATAAACTTACCACTCTAGGTACCTCAGATAAGTGGAATTATACAGTGTTTACCTTTTTGTTACTGACCTATTTCACTTAGCATGACATTCTCAAGGTTTATCCATGTCATAGCATTTGTCGAAAGCTCCTTCCTTTTTAAGGCTGAATAATATTCCATTGTATTTATAGACCGTGTCTAAATGCTGGCCTGACTGATGATTCCATATCATCAATCTTTGAATATATGATAGGGTAAATTTTATTGGATAATGGTATATTTTATCAAATATTCAGGGACCTATGGAATTATCTTGATTTTTTTTCTTTTTAAAGCCACACCTTCAACATGTGAAAGTTCTCAGGCTAGAGGTCGAATTAGAACTGCAGCTCAGGACTATACCACATCTATGGTAACACTGACTCCGAACCACATCTGCAACCCACACTGCGCCTTGCGGCAATGCCAGATCCTTAACCCACTGAGCAAGGCCAGCGATTGGACCTGCATCCTCACAGACGCTCTGCTGGGTTCCCAACCCACTGAGCCACAATGGAAACTCCATTTTATCTTGATTTGAATGGTAATTACATGGTATACAATGAAACAGAAATTCAATGAATTGCATACTTAGGATTAATATATGTTACCTACTTTTTTGTATTTAAACTTTACCAATAAAATGATCAAAAAATTGATATGATTTTAACTATGGAGTTCCCATCGTAGCTCAGTGGAAATGAATCTGACTAGTATCCATGAGGATACAGGTTCGATCCCTGGCCTCACTCAGTGGGTTAAGGATCCGATGTTGCCGTGAGCTGAGGTGCAGTTCGCAGATGTGGCTTGGATCTGGCGTTGCTGTGGCTGTGGCATAGGCCAGAGGCTACAGCTCCAATTTGATCCCTAGCCTGGGAACCTCCATGTGCCGCGAGTGTGGCCCTAAAAAAAAAAAAAACATTGATATGATTTTAACTACAATCTTTTCACCAAAAATGTCGTGTTCTTCTCCCTGGGAAACCAGGGAGAGTATTTCATACACTTCTGTCAATAGCTCATCCTCAGACTGAGAATTGAAAAGCCACCTTGAGCTTGGAGAAAAACCATCTGTTATCAGAAGCTAGTTGCTTCGCAATGGGTTATCACTGTTTTTTAAAATTTTATTGGAATATAGTTGACTTATGATGTTGCATTAATTTCAGGTGTACAGCAAAGTGAATCAGTTATACCTATAGGTATATCCATTCTTTTTGCAGTTATTACAAGTGATTGAGTAGATTTCCCTGTGCTTTCCAGTAGGTTCTCATTAATTATATGTTTATGCAGGTGTGCGTATGTGTTATTCCTATCCTTCTCATTTCTCCCCCCCCCATGTTTTCCCCTGTGGTAACCATAAGATTGATTTAGAAACTGATGAGTTTGTTTCTGTTTTATAAATTATTTTGTATCATTTTTATTAGATTCCACATATAAGTGACAACATATGGTATGTCTTTCAATGTCTGGCATACTTCATTCATTACGGTAATCTCTATCCATCTGTGTTGCTGCAAATGACATTATTTCATTCTTTTCTTATGGCTGAATAATATTCCATGGTGTATATGTACCACATCTTTCTTATCCGTTCCTCTGTCAATGGATATTTAGGTTGCTTCCGTGTCTTGGCTATTATAAACAGTGCTGCAATGAACACCGGGGTGTATGTATCTTTTCAAATTATGGTTTTCTCTGGATAGATGCCCATGAGAAGGATTGCTGGTTGTCAGAATGCAGGAATGCCACAGACTGAATGCCTATCGAAAAGAAATATGGAAAGACTTTCTTGTCACTACTATTCTTGCTGAAATCCCTTCTCAAAGTACTCATCACCATGCCTAGAATAAAACCCAACCTCCCATCATGACCAGGAAGCCAAATAAGACCTGACTCCAACTTCCTCTTCAATTTCATGTCCTGCCACCCCCACCGTTCCTTTTGTTAAGTCTGCTCTAGCCACACAGCCCTCGCTTCTGCATCTTGAACTTTTCAATTCTGTTCCAATCACAAGGTCTCTGCCCTTCACCGATCTCCTACTTCTAACTTTTTCCCCCAGATCCCCTTATGGCTCCTTTCTTTTCAATAACATCTAACTGAAATGTCAGCTCTACTTTCTTAGAGAGGGCTCCCCCAGCAAACCTAAGCAAACTTCTCCACTCTCACATAATCCTCTCTCTACTAATACTCTATTCTATCTTCTTCAATAAATGAACAAATTAAGCTATTAGTTATTCATATGAATTTTTGGGAGAGCCTATCTCTCCCTTGGCATAGAAGCTCCTTAAGAGCAGAGGCTCTCCCCGACTCAATGCCCTTATCCCGGTTATCACCGCTTAGAACCTAGTAGTACTCAGTGCATGTCCTCACTGGTGGTGTGGGCTGGTTTATCGTGAATAACCATCACCATCACCAGTGAGTGTATTCCAAACAAAATTTCACACGAAGAGCTAACCTAACTTCCAAGTATCTGCAAGCTGGGAGAGAGAAGAACTGGAGAATCTGCAGTCAATGCCAGTACTGTATGGTTACTGCAAAGTGGTGTCTCACTGTGCCAGGTCATTCTCACCCAATTGGTTACAGTTCCTTAGCTATTTAGCATTAGCACCTCAATGTGCACGTAGGGGACACAGCGGGGGTGGGGAGGAAGAAAGAAAAGGAGCAAAACCAGGTCTTTCACTTGAATGTCACCTTCAGCCATGATTAACCCCTCCACCTGTGTACCTGTTTCCAACATTAGAGCTCTTGATTGTGTCCTCATACTCACAGCTTTTTGTTTCATTTTAAGCATATCCACAGCGGTATCGTTACTGGGTTAAGAAATTGTACCGGCCATAGTGATGTACTGTGCCCAGAAAGCACCCTTCCCCAAGACAGTTTAGCTTTTGAAATTAAACCAGATTGTGTCCTTTCACTAGCTTTTTGGTCCTTATTTCTGCCCAGTGGTCTCAACAGGGACTGTATTATAATGATCCAGTTTTCAGGGTGTGGTGGGGGGAGGGAGGCTTGCAGTGTGTTGCAGAGAAATTCTCCCTTTATTTGTGAATTTTGCAGAATGATGCCACAGTATAAATCATTAATAAATTTCCCTTGAAACCAAAAAGTTGAAGGCAGAGGAGGCAGAAGAAGTTTTGGATTATCCTAGTTCAGCCTGCTCTAGTAAAAAAGTTTTTCTCTGTGCTCTTGATGTGAGGACAAAAGGTCAAATTAATGAAGCTCTGAATCAAACGACAGCCTTTTCAGATGTGCCTTCACATTCCACTAGCGAAGTGAGGAAATCCTAAAGTGGATCCTGTTTCTTTCCAAAGTGTAGCTGACAATCCTTTAATGTTAAGAAGTGAAAAAAAATGAAAAATTAAAAATAAACTATTTTCAGGTATGCCAGGCAGGGCAAACCTGTGACTTATCCGAAATGCTAGTTGAATTATTCGGAATGCCACCCTTTCGCTGGTCTTCCTTTCAGTTTCCATTCTGTAGAGTACATTTTCATGGCTCAATTACCAGACCAATTATACTTTTCTCTTTTTATTTGTTCTTTTTTACTGCCACCCGGGACTGGGGGGAAAAAAAAGAAAAAGAAAAAGAAAGAAAGAACATCGGTGACAGTCATCTCGTTTATGGAAGGCTTTCAACATTACTGATTAGAATGCTCTCCAGCGAGTCGCCTTGCCAATGACATACTATAAAAACAGCTTTTCAGATTAGAATCTTCATGCAATGGAGATATTTCTCACTAATGGAAATATACAAATGTGAGCTGACTCTGAGTGAGGAATAAGAAGTCTCCTCTAGGAGTGAGCCTCAGAGCCACTGTTTCTTTTTTAAGCTTTTTATCATTGACTTGGGGAATGGGGCGTGCTCCTGGACATGATATAAAAGCAACTGAAATGTAAAATTACCTAGGTGCTTAACACATAGTTAAAAATAACAGTTCAAGAATCAGGGGTTTTTTTTAATACTTTTAATGTCTGAATTAGATTGCAGATATGCAATATCTGCATAATGATTAACTATCTAATTATCTAATGATAATGATTAACTATCATTGAATTTGTTCTGAAATTTCTCTCTCAATATATGTTATTAAACGTGTGTGTAATACACATATATACACATAGACACACACACACACACACACACACACACACACATATATATATATATATATAATATATGTATACACACACACACACACACATATATGAATGAAGTGACTAGGATAAATATATCCCAGTCAATTCAATGATCTTGGGCAAGAATAGCATGAGTGAACTAGGATTCAAAGAAGCAGTAAGGTCAGTTTCTCATAGAGAAGAATGAAGCACCAGCAGGACGGGGGACCATCCAGACTGCTGTGCCAAGAAGCATTAGCCATATGAACTCACTCATATGTGGAATCCAAAATGTGGGCCAAATGAACCAATCTAGACAACAGAAACAGACACACAGACATCGAGAACAGACCTGTGGTTTGCCAAAGGGAGGGGGATGGAGGGGGAGTTTGGAGTTGGTGGATGCAAACTATTCCATTTAGCATGGATAAGCACTGAGGTCCTCCTGTACAGCACAGGGAACTCCGTCCAGTCTCTTGGGATAGACCATGATGGAAGAGAGTATGAGAAAAAGAATGTACATATATAGGTATGACTGGGTCACTCTGCTGTGCAGCAGAAATTGGCACAACACTGTAAATCAACAACACTTTGATAAAAAAAAATAAAAGGGGAAGAAAAAGAAGCTGGAACACAACCCCCAAAGTGATACAGAAACTCCATTAAGTGGCCCAGGGCCCCAGGGTGAGAGTTGGGGATGGCAGCTGCAGCTTGTTGACATGCAAACACCCAGAGGCTCACCCTCGGTAAATCACACACCGTTCAAGAGGGAGTGGTCCAGAAGATCCTGTCATGGCTCAGTGGTCACGAACCCGACCAGTATCCATGAGGATGTGGGTTTGATTCCTGGCCCCGCTCAATGGGTTAAGGATCCGGTGTTGCTGTGAGCTGTGGGGTAGGTTGCAGAGTGGCTCAGATCCCACGTTGCTGTGGCTGTGCTGGCAGCTACAGCTCTGATTTGAGCCCTAGCTTGGGAACTTCCAATGTGCAGGAGATTCGGCCCTAAAAAGCAAAAAACAAACAAACAAGGCCAGTGGCCCAACACTCGACTCCAGAGCACACCCGAGAAAGGACATTATAATGCAGTAGCAACAACGTCATTTTCTTAGTCATCAGAAAATCAGGGCCATTTCAAAGCACCATCTCTCGGATGGTCCGCGATTCAGCATGCTCCTCAGATATGTAATGACAATAAAATTGCTATCAAAACCTCAGTCAAGAGAATTGGGTCAAATTCATAAGATGACTGAATCTGTCTGTCTTACAGACTACTTTCAAAAATCACAATCAAAGAGATAAACACGCTTTCTACACTGAACAGAAGACTCAATGGAATATGGGTGATCAAGGCACATTTCTACCACTGCATCTTCATATATTTTTTTTATAATTATCTGTTTGTGTCTGTCTCTCTCTCTAATTATGTCTCATGATCCTTAGATCACAAAGTCCTTCAGGAGCTAACTTTGCATATTCAGTTCATGGTACAGTAGCCCACACTTAGTCCACGCCATGCACAGATCAGGATTTATCCTCCAACTGTTTTCCCTTTTTTTTTTTGGCTCATAAGTAGATTTCAGTTATCTGTGAGTAATTTGGCAGCACTCTAAGTGATTCGTGACTATGCCTTAACTTAGTGCTTTGCCCTTAAGGCAGGAAAACCAGGTCTCATCCATGCTGTTATAAACAAATGACATAAACCAAATCTGGCAAATTCCCAATGATTTGGATCAGTATGATGGCACTTTAAAACCAGGCGGGCCATGATTACTTTATGAATATATTCAAAGACTTATTTTCCAGAAACTTAACATGAATAAATGTTGAGATACAGATTCTCAGTCACCTGGTTTTCTGAGATGATTTTCCTGGAAGTAAATAATGTCTTTAGAAGGGCTATAATGTAAAATATGGGGATTTTAACAATACACTCTTATGAGTGAAAAGGTGCTTCTCTTATGAAAAATTATAATAGGGTGTGCTATCTCCAGGCAACCATGTTTTCTAGTCCATTCCCCCTTTCTTGCTTCTGCTCCTGTTTCTTTATGCACATTATTTCTCCTTCCAGAAATACATTCTAGTTCATATTCTTTCTTTTAATAATTCTACTCCATATTCATTTCTGGTAGTAAAAATATTCTGGTCTAGGAAGTGCATATTTGTCAGCATAAATCACACTTGATTTTTCCATTTGTTCTGAGAGTCTTCTAGACCTTGAGTGTATATAATGGTTCTTGTAATGAAATCAGCTTGTTTGAAAATTGGAGAGGTAGTTTGCAAACCAGCAGAAAACTTTCCAAGTATGGAAAAAAAATCTTATGCAAGGGTTGAAATAAATGATGACATTAATGTGAAAGTCTATTTTTCTTCAGTCAAAACAATTAACGTAATTAACAAACACTGAGTTGACATACTGAGTTCAAAAATAATGACAATAAAAAAAGCTTTATTTAGTTTCAAATCAATGATATTAATTTAATTGGTTCTGAACCCATTATTTCTGTACTCAACAGTTTTCAAAAATTAACTTGATCATTTTAAGTCATAAATAAATCTTCTGTGTTTTTAAGCAATAAATAAAGCCTCTGTACTTTGACAGGTCATGTCTCTTAATATGCAAATGAGCCGTTTTCTTTTGATTATAGCTCATACACAGGTTAAAGTATACTGAAACAAATCATATTACAGTGAAATCTCCCTCTCAGGTCAGAGACATTTAATTCTTATTTTCCCCTATTTCAAATAGTATATGATGCACCAAAATCCTAATATAAGGGAAACTTGACTGATCTTTTAAGTTTTAAAAAGTGACTTACCTGTGTTTATTTATAGTTTTTTTCTGAGAGCTATAGTAAGAATGGTTCTTGAGATAAAGACATAGTACATATATAGAAAAGAATACAATAAAATCAAACATCTAAAAATATAAAATGGGTTGTGATTTGTGTAGATTAAATATAGGTAAAAGATCAAACACATATTTAGCTGTTTTTTTTCTTTCTTTTTTCTTTTTATGGCTGCCCTGCGGCATATGGAAGTTCCCTGGCTGGGGTCAAATTAGAGCTGCAGCTGAGACCTACACACACACAGCCCTGGCAACACTGGATCTGAGCCACATCTGTGACCTATGCTTCAGTTTGAGGCAATGAGGGATCTTTAAACCACTGAGTGAGGCCAGAGATCAGATCCGCATCCTTAACCCACTGAGCCATGATGGAAATTCCCTAGGCTTTGCATTTTTATTCAGATATTGTTTTGTGAAGAAATAGGCATGCCAGTAATGTTTTGGATGGATGACTATTCATGAGATCTACAATTGTCTTGAAACTACCAGTCAGTGATTCTAGGACCCTAGCCCTCATGGGGATGTTTCCTCTCTTTAGTGAGAAGAGTCTTGAATGATTAGAAAGCCCCAGCCCTCTTCTAAGTGACTCATCTGATACCAGATACTGATCTCCGCAATGTGAGATCACCCAAGATTTTTCTTATAGTTAGTTACTTGATCAGACTTCCCCCTGTGTGAACTAGCTAAGTTCTTAATTCATAACAAGATGAAATATAGCTTGTGTTTATTACAAGATGATTTAGTAAGACAGGTAATTATGAGCAATAATACAAAATGAATTTCATTGGTAGACCTACATATTTTACTAACATATCACAAGGAGGGAGGTTGAGGAAGTACATACTCCATAATTCCATTTTATCCAAGAAATGGGAGAGCAGGGTCTTAGTTGGAGACATGTTAGAAAGCTTGAAGAGACTGAGAGAGCTTTGGAGAATCTCTGATGGAAATAAGAGAAAAACCTGTTCAATTCCAAACATTTTTTTGATATGTTTTGAGCCCACCTAATATTGGAAAACCATAAATTTAGATGCAGTACTGAAAATCCATAAATATTTAAATATGCTTGGCTATTTAAATATTTAATATATGCTTGGATGTTGTATGCACCAGGGATTCAGCCAAGTTCTCAGAGAGTTTGCCTTCTGGAGAGATAATGTTTGTTTGATTCTCTGTGGTGTAAGAATAAAGACAGCTGCTTGCTTAGTTGCTTTGGATTGAGGAATCTGAAGAATATGTATGGAAGAAAGGCAGAGGTTTAGTTTATTTCAACTGAAAGAAATATTTATTGAGCACCTATAATATCTCAGCCATTCTGGCAGGTGTTAGAGAATCAAGGATTATAAAGTAGGGTCTCTCTTCCAGGAGTACTTGCAGTTTTCTGGGAAGGACAGAAATGTTAGCAGATCTTGTCACTCGCACGTGGTCAGTACTGTAGTGTCCATGAGAGCGGTGTGTGCAAGGCTGGGGGTCCTTAGCTCAGTCTGGGGAAGTGTCATGAGATGAAATCTAGGTAAGAGGATGCTTGAGTCAAGTCTTCAGACAGAGTGGCAAGACTCAAAAGACACAAACCAACCTCTTGTGATGTCTACAAAGAACTGTAAGCTAGTTGACGTCGATACTCCTCCCGTACAGAGAATGAGCAGGCAGTGCCTGGTGATGAGGCTGGAGGAGGAGTAAGGAGACCACAGAGATACTTGGTAGGAGGCGCCAACAAGAAAATAGACCAGATGATCAATTGTGGGGTCCATGTTGGGTAGCAAAGAGGTGAAGCCAGGAGGGCTCTGCTAGATTGGAAAGCAACTGGGAAGTCAGAGGACTGATCTTTCTCTCTGGAGCAGAAGAAAAGGAGCAGCGAGGGGGCTGCGAGGAGAACTGTGTTATAGCCAAAGTGAGATATTTAAGAAGCAGTGGAGTTTCTATAGGAGAAGAAAAGGACCAGGAACTGGAAGTGAGGATCATTAAAGCCGAGGAAGTCCAAGAACTCATCCATTGGCCTGCGCGTTTGCACACAGGTTGTAATGACTGAGAATGATGTCGGGAGGGGAATAAAGAGGAAAACCTCATGCTGGATTCCAAACCAGTAAAAGAAGCAACAACCTGGAAATCAGTTGATTATTCTTAGAAGAGGGAAAGAGGTTTGGCTTAACTGGATGCCACAGGCCTTAAAAACAAGGTACTGTTTGTGAGAGTTTTTGTGCAGAGCGTAGGACCCCAGAGCACTAAGGCCCTTGGAACTCCGCTGGGTACCTCCTAATCATCAGAGAAGGGCACATGCCCAAAGCTCTGTCAGACACCTGGGTTAAGGATTTCATCCTCTCGGTCTTACTGGATGTTGTCTACATTGGCACGGCCATCAGAAGTGTAAACGAATTCTTTAAGGTCACGGAGTCCACCAGCACAAGACCCAGGACCGGAATGAAAAGATCTTGCCTCTAATCTGTTACACTAGACTTCACTGCATTTTTTTTTAATTTAGATTTCTCATTCATTCCATGTTTCTTCAATAATACATTATTCCTTTTAAAACAAAGTTACTGGTGAAAAATGTCTTAGAGTTATAATTAAGCAACTTAATGAACTGTCCAGTAAAGGGAAGCACTCTTCTGTCCCCTGCAATTTTCCTGGGGTTCTCATACTAATGTCACAGTGCTGAGAAGGCTCCTGGCCCTCAAACATTACTACGAATCTGTCCCGTTCATTCTCAATTTCTTTTTTAGACGCAGCCAGATTTCCCCCTCTTAAGTTCAGTAAAGGTTGTTGTAATACCTTCAGCTGATGGAAACGTTGCTCAGTGTAGGGCTCACCTCTGTGTCCAAAACCAGTTCTTCAGAGTGACCATCTTTAAGTCTACAAATAATAAATGCTGGAAAGGGTGTGGTGAAAGGAAATTTCCTACACTGTTGGTGGGGATGTAAATTGGTACAGCCTCTGTGTATGAGGTTTCCTCAAAAAAACTAAAAATAGGGTTTCCATATGATCCAGCAATCCCATTCTTGGGTGTATGTCTGGACAAAACTGTAATTCAAAAAGATACATGCACCTCTATGTGATATATGTGTGTGTGTGTGTGTGTGTGTATGTGTGTGTGTGTGTACACACAAGCAATAGAAGACCAGTCAGCCACTTAAAAAATGAAATGCCATTTCCAGCAACATGGATGGAACTTGAGATCATCACACTGAGTGAAGGAAGTCAGAAAAAGAAGGACAAATCCCATGTATCACTTACATGTGGAATCTAAATTATGACACAGATGACCTATCTACAAAACATAAACGGACTCACAGACGTGGAGAAAGGACCTCGGGCTGCCAATGGGGAGGAGTGGTGGAAGCCAGATGGAGTGGGAGTCTGGGTTTAGCAAATGCAAACTATTATATGGAATGGATGAATGACAAAGTCCTGCTGTATAGCACAGGGAACTGTATTCAATATTCCGTGATATACATAACAGAGAAGAATATATTAAAAATATGTGTGTGTAACTGAAAGACTTGGCCGTATGGCAGAAATTGACATTGTAAATCCACTATATTTCAAAAAAAAATTTTAATGAAAATTTTTAGATTTCGCTCTAAGATACATGAAGTTGTTATAGCTATACTTTTTCATAAACAGGTAAACCTCTTTATCAGAGCTGCCTGAGACAGTATTCATGTAGACACGACCATTAACAAAAGGGACCCAGCCACACTTTGCTTCTTGAACCACCTCATACACTGTCCCAATTGTTTATGCAGTGGCATTAACCTCACAGGGAAATTATCAAGGTTAAGGAAGAAGTGATTTTTAAAAAATGTCTCTCTTTACCCCTCGCCCTAGGCAAAAGGAAGCTACCCAAAGGCACTTCCTATTTCTCTTATCTGGTTTTCTTTTTTTTTTTTCAAGCTTTCCCTTACATTGTCATTTTTCTGCCAGCTGTGGCAAATTTGTTATTCCTCGTTAAGAATCAACTGTATGGAACTGGAAATCTCATCCTCTTACTATTTATTAATATAGTTTTAGAAGAATCCTCCCATTTTGGTTGGTCGCTGCTCAGTTGGGTTTAAGTGGGATGTACTTGTTGGCTGTTTAGTCCCAGGGGGACCGCGCCGAGACAGACTTACTCAGGCTTCCTTTGAACACAGAAATGAAAATCAATAAACAATTTGAACTTCTTGGAGGAGAATTTTTCTTCTCTAATGAATATACAAGCTTGGTTACAGCTTAATTCAAAGACTGAATTTAGTGAGCGTTTTTGAACAAAGCATGACAAACAGGAGCCTCAGACAGAATGCCTCCAGGGGAGAGAATGTTTAAAAAAAAAAAAAATCACACTCTCCTATTCCAAGTCCACATAAAAATGAGACAACTCAACTGCAGTAATATGAACTTGAACCAGTGTTGAGAGATGGCCCAGCGAGTGCCTCGTCATATCATTTATGCTGTTTACACATGGAAGAGTTTCGAAAGCAAATATATGGATAAATAAAAAAGAGCTCAATTAAACAAATATTTAATTAGTCATTATTATTATTATTATTATTATTATTATTATTATTATTATTTCAAGGGGAAGAAAACTCAGCTTGATCCAGAGGCTTGTCCGGTGATGACTGGGCTCCGCCCCCTGGTTTCCCTCTGTTCCTCCTTCTGTGTGCTGACGTCATCCTTACGCTTCACTTCGGAGCAGGTGCTCCCACGAGACAGCAGAACGGCTCCCAAGGAAAGGAGCTGAGCTTTCGGTTACACAGTAATCAAAAAAGAGCGCGGGTCCTGTCTCTCCCGGGACCTGATGATGGTCCCACGTTCACTCCTGTCTCTGCGGCCAGTGGGGTAGGAGGTACTGAGAGATTCAGGGACATCTTGAACGAAGGATAGCATCAATCCGGGTAAGACTTGTAGGGTTTGCCAGAGGTGATTTCTCAAAAGATTTTGAGGAAATATTTCACCAAAAGAGCGGCACAGGGGACCACATCCAGTGTCTTGGGATAGACCATGATGGAAGATAATATGAGAAAAGGAATGTATATATATTCATATATATATGTATATGCACATATGTGTGTGTGTGTGTGTGTGTGTGTGTGTGTGTATATATATATATATATAAATGAACGACTGGGTCACTATATTGTACAGCAGAAATTGACTCCATGCTAGAAATCAATTATACCCTGATAAAAAATTAATTAAAAATAAAAAGTGGTCAGAGTGTGTTGTAGGACCAAAATACACATAGAGGCAAGTAAAACAGATTTCAGAAATTGTTGAATAAATTAACTAGTGAATGGTACTCTTAGCACTATCTTTAAAAATGTGTTAATGGGCACTCCTCTTGTGGCTCAGCGGAAACAAATCTGACTAGCATGCATGAGGACACAGGTTCGACACCTGGCCTTGCTCCTGGGTTAAGGATCCTGTGTACCATAAGCCGTGGTGTAGGTCACAGATGTGGCTCAGATCTGGTGTTGCTGTGGCTGTGGTGTAGGTCAGCGGCTTCAGCTCCACTTTGACCCCTAGCCTGGGAACCACCATATACTGGTGACTGTGGCCTAAAAAGGCAAAAAGTGTGTTAATAAGTTGAGCTGTGCCCATAATTCATCGCCAGTGGCTTATAATATTAAGCACACATGTTAATGGACGGTCACATCTTTAAATTTCTTTTTAATTTTTTTGCTTTTTAAGGCCACACCCAGTAGGTCCTTGTTGATTACTGGTTTATATATAATAGTGCGTACGTGTTAATCCCAAACTCCTAATTTATCCCTGCCCCCCTTTCTCCTTTGGTGCATGAATTTGTTTCCTGTCTTTGGATCTGTTTTCGTTTTGTATACAAATTCATTTAGATCATTTTTAGATTACATATTAGAGTGATATCATGTTATATTTGTCTTTGTCTGGTTGGGATGATGAAACTTTTTAAGATGTGAGGATAAAGATGCAACCATATGAATACCAATCCAATACCATAAATGAAAGTAAAGTAATAACTTTACTTACCAATAAAGTCTTATCTTAAATGCCTGTGAAAAGTAAGATTTCATACTTATTGTAAATAACTCCAAAGGCTTAGTTACTTTTGTCTTGATAGTATTTTATCATTAAGTTTGTAGTATTTCTGCATGGTTTAACAAGATACACATTGGAGCCATGAAAGTGAAAAAATGTTGCATCTCCCCCCTTTTTCTCTGGTGATAGAAAAAGAACATATGCAGGGAGTGGAACCCGTAGGACTGACCCTTATTTATCTTGTGCAAATCAAGGGAAAACATCCTTCTGCTGGCTTATGACAAGTTCAGCTGAAAAATCCACAAATGAGATAATTTAGGTGATTAATGATGGCTGATGGCTTTGGAGTTCCCAAGTGGAAACCAACCGTGGCTATCTGAACCTGATGAGAAGAACGTCATTTCTTTATTCTCATCCCAGATTCTTGCTTTGGACTCACTTCTGCTGGTAGGATCTGTGGTGGTTTTGCAATGTGTTCCTAAACTCTTGGACATTTCCCCCTGTAAAAGTTGAAGCCTTTTGCATATGGGTTGGCTTTATCGACTCACTTCTAACAAATAGCATATGGCAAAAAATGATAGCATACCTGCTTTAGGTCACTAAAGGCATGCAGCTTCCTCTTTGATCTCTCTCCTTTGGACCACTTGTGAGGGAAAGTGGCTATTTGGTGAGAATATTTCAGAAGCCCTGTGAAGATGCCCATGTGCTAAGGAACGAAGGCCCCCTGCCTACTGAAGGCAAGAGATGGAGGCTTCCACCAAGAGCCATGTGAGTTAGCCATCTTGGAAGTGGACTCTAGCTCCTGCCAAGCTTTCATTCAACTGAAACTTAAGGTATATCTTGACCTCAGCCTCATGAGAGACCCTGAGCCAGAACCACTAGGCTAAACTCTTCCAGGATTCATGACCTTCTGAAAATGTGTGAGATAATAAACATTTGTTATTTTAAACCACCTGCGGGCTCAAATGGGGGTTACGTTTGGGTGTAATTGATTATACAGCAATAGGTAACTAATTCAATACCCAGTCTTATTTCCTGCTGTTCATCAAGATGCAAACTCTTCTGACACGTATCAGTCAATAAATCAGTCAGGAAGTCAAGCAGTTGAACATATTTTTACTACTCACCCCTTCCATGCCCTGGATAATCTCAAATTTAATATCAGTAAATTTCTTATCTCAACTCGCCTTCTTTACAGTTCTGGTAATTTCCTAGTCAGTAGCATACACTGTGCTTTAATTGGCTTATATATGTTATATTTGGCCAACTTCCTGAAAGGCAGAGGCCTTCCTATTTTTAAATATTTCTGAATATATTTGTGAACTCAATAAGTCTTGATTAATTGAAGTGGTAAATTAATTCCTTGAAGTTGCTTGACTCCCAGAGAAACTAAATAAATCTGACTCTATTTGGAAGCAAATTCAATTTTAGGTAGAGGGCAGTCTGTTTCCTCAGTCCCATCACTTCTCACTCTACCCCCGTGGCGAACAAGTGTCAGCAAACAGTTTCTGTAAAGGGCCAGAGAGTAAATGGTTTGGGCTTCACAGGACACAAGCAACTACTCAACTTTATTGGTATAGTGTGAAAGCAGTGATGGACAGTAAGTGCATGAGTGGACATGACTGTGTCCCGATAAAACTTTATTTACAAAAACAGGTGATAGAACAGTTTCAGCCCCTGGGCTATATGTAGTTTGTGAACCCATACCTAAGGTGGTATTTCCCAAGATTGCTACATCATAAGAATCACCTGTAGATGGGAGTTCCCATCATGGCTCAGTGGAAACGAATCTGACTAGCATCCATGAGGACGCAGGTTCGATCCCTGGCCTCACTCAGTGAGTTAAGGATCCAGAATTTCCATGAGCTGTGGTGTAGGGTGCAGACAGGGCTCAGCTCAGATGTGATGTTGCTGTGGCTGTGGTGTAGGCTGGTGGCTACAGCTCCAGTTCTACATGGAGCCTGGGAACCTCCACATGCTGCGAGTATGGAAAAAAAAACAAAAAAATCACCTGGAGAGCTTGCTTTACAATAAACACATCTACCTGCAAATGTGTTTTAACTAAGCACTTCTGATGTTCCTTATAATGTGACAAATTTGGAATCCCTGGAGAAAAGCATCAGGATTGAGGTTTTTTTTGTACCGGGGGATGCTTTTCCTCTCCTGTGAAATGTGAGATGAGGATGTAAAGCAGGAATCAAAAACCGCATTTCTTGATAGTAGGATTTCTTCCATTTCGTAAGGCTGCAAGATTCATCTAAAGACTGGCTATTATGTTTCTTATAAATATACAGCTAAATTTCTCACGGTAGGAACAACAACACAGATCAAATGATCACTTCTCCGTTTCATTAAGGAAAAATGAACATCTCTAGGAAATTTCTGGACTTTCCACTTGGTTTAAAGAATGCGGTCACCTTAACGGTCCTGCATAATGTGTAATTTTCTTAAGAAGATAGTTGTTTTGTAGAGCTGGGTCACTTTTCTGTGCAGCAGAAATTGACACAACATTGTAAATCTACTATACCTTAATTTTAAAAACGCCCCCAAAAAGGATAGTTGTTTTGCAAGAGCAAGGTTTTTAAGATACAGAATTCAGATACATAATGTGAAACTAAGTGGAAGGCAGAAAGGCTTAAATCTAGCCAGGTTCCACCAAACAAGTAGCTCCTATCTACAGAGACATGATCAGATTTCAAATGTGTGGTTCACCTGTTAAAATGAAAATTGCAATTTTTGAACGGGTTTCCTATACACATTCTGGGACCCTGTCCTAATCCAAATTAGTGAGATACAGGATTCTAAGATTGCCTTTTCCTTTTTATCGAGTACTTTTGTTTCATAATTTCAATAACTACCAACAGGGAGAAAACTAACCCTAGTCACGGCCCCCAGTTTTTTCACACCGCTCTTTGGGTGTAACATAGCATAGGTGTAGCTAGATCTGTAGAGCGTAAGATTTGGTTTTCAACCTCGACAATACTGACCTCTTGAACTGGACCTTTTTTGTGGCAGGAAGCTGTCCTGTGCATCGTCTGTAGGCTGGTTATCACCCCTCATAGCCTCTATCTGCTCGATTCCCGTAGAACTCTCAAGTTGTGACAACGAAAAATGTCTCCGAACCTGGCCAAATGCCCCACCGCCCCCGCAGGAGGATGGCGGGGGAAAATCATCCTGGTTGAGGACCATCGATATAAGAGGGCAGGAGTTCCCTAAGCAAAGTGGAGGAGAGGAACAACTTTCCAGACATCTCACATTGAGTCCTTGCTTTTCAGATTTTCAAGTACTTAAATAAGGAAAAGAAGGGCTTATTCAAGCTCTGATTTCTCAGGTAATTGGCTCATGTCTCCTCCTTACTTTCCTTGTGCGAACACCAACAGAGACTTGGCTCTCCTGGGAACTTCACGGGCATCGAGTCTTCAGCAACACCTGGGGACCATCATTTGCTGGGTCCCTCAGTAATAATTTTCCGACACCCAGATGTTAGGAAAATCATTTGCACACACTGACCCAGGCTTGCTGCCTTTTAACAAATCTGTACCCAGAGAATGCCAGAGAGTATGAGTAAGAATTAGGCAGCATCCACCATCTGTGTTTTTAAAAACACATACCATAAGCCCAATTAAGAACTTATTTTTAGGCTATTTATGAATGGGCTTATTGTGAATGAAACAGCAGCCTAACTCTAAAATAGATGAACTAGCTCAAAATTTTCTTTTAAATTGAATTTTCTAACACTGTTTCATGATAGGATTTTAGAATACAACCTAAGACATTGCTTGGGCTGAACCAGATCCTCCCCCCAAATTCATATGTTGAAGCTTTGACACTCACTATTTCAGAGATAAGGACTTTTAAGAGGTAATTAAGGACTTCCCATTGTAGCTTTGTGGGTTAAGAACCTGACATAGTGTCTGTGAAAATGTGGGTTCAGTCCCTGTTCTCGCTCAGCTTATTAAGGATCCAGTGTTGCTGCAAGCTGTGGCATAGGTCGCAGATGTTGCTTGGGTCTGGTGTGACTGTGGCTGTGACGCAGACCTCAGCTGCAGCTCCGACTTGACCCCTAGCCTGGGAACTTCCATATGCCATGGGTATAGCTGTAAAAAAAAAAAAAAGTAATTCAGTTACATGAGGTCACTAGAGTAGGTGTCCTTGTAAGTCGAGTTTTAGACACGGACATGTGCACACACAGAGGAAAAGCCACGTGTGGACAGAGCGAGAAGGTGGCCATTTGCAGGATAAGGTGCTGGCACCTCGGTCTTTTGCTTCTGGACTCCATAATTGTAAGAAAATGTATTTTGGTTGTTTAAGCCACTCAGTCTGTGGTATTGTGTTCTGGCAGCCCTAGCAAAGCAACATAGTGGGTTCCCCCAGCCGTTTGTTCCCTAACCTGGGAATAAGGTCATTAGCATAGGAAAATGACCAAGAAATTACCAAGTCCCTTGAAAGTGCCTCTCCCAACTCCCCACCCAAGTCAAGATATTAAGTCAGAAGCAGATCATCTTCCTGAAGCAAGGACAGAGATTAGTAATGCCATTATAAACCAGGAGTATACTGGAGTTCCCGTCGTGGCTCAGTGGTTAACGAATCCAACTAGCAGCCATGAGGATGTGGGTTCGATCCCTGGCCTTGCCTGGTGGGTTAAGGATCCTGCGTTGCCATGAGCTGTGCTGTAGGTCACAGACGTGGCTTGGATCCTGTGTTGCTGTGGCTGTGGTGTAGGTTGGCAGCTACAGCTCTGATTCAACCCCTAGCCTGAGAACCTCTGTATGACGGAGGTGCAGCCCTAAAAAGACAAAAAACCGAAAAACAAAAAGACAGAACTATACAATCATGGTGAGCTCTCGTTTATCCATATAGTTCACCTGTTTGGTCTCAGCAAGGCCTCATGAGTCTCAGCAGATGATAGTGAACTTGTGTAAAGTTTGCTAGTTGACAGACTCAGTTGTGACGATTATCTGGATCTGGGCCCACACAAAAGATGAACACAGCCTCTTCCACGTGGGACAGAGGTATTGGTTTGACAAATTCTTTCTTCTCAAAATGCAAATGGGATTAAAAACATTCTGCATTTATGTGGCAAGGAAAGCACTGTTTTTATTATCTCGGTCTTGATCTTTGTGAACTTCTCCCACTTTTTGACTATAATCCATAGGGACCTCAGTCACGGTTATATTACATACAGTCTCCCAAAGTCCACCCTATGGATAGCAAGCCCATGGGAATACCTCCTGGGTATCCTGGTCACAGTTGTACAAGAGCCATTTATATACATCTCTTCCCAATTCCGGTTCAGCAGCGTCACATTGGTAACTTGAAATCAGCCCCGGTAGAAGTATTTACACCAGGGAAACTGGCAAGCGCTAGAAGTCAGGGCTTCTCCTCCACGGAGAGCTGGTTGTTAAGTATTTACTCTGTGCACCCCTGAACCTAATGGGCCTTCCCACAGCTGTGTCTCTGTGGCCCTTCAGGGTCAGTGACCATTACTGCGATGCGTCCGCTTGCAGGGCTACTCACCTTTCTCTGCTTTGTAAAGGATCCACAAAGGATCTGTGATGCGCTTGGCACTATTAAAAATGCTGGAATTTCAAAACGGATCTATCCCTGCCCCCATGACGTCTGGGTTCTAGTGATTCTTGACTTGATGCTCTTTGCCATTGTGTATCTCTTCCCAAATAAACCATCGGCATTTTCATCTCTGCTTCAGGCTCTGTTTACTAGGAGCCCTAGACTAGGACAGGAGTTTAATGGAGTTGAGTGAAGGATTTCAGATCTTGGTTAAGAGGATATTGTGGAACCCGGGTACACATTGTGCAGACTTTCTCTAGCATTCATAGGCCAGCTTAGGAACAAGAATGAAGAAGATGATGGATGGGGTTTATTCAGGTTTGGATAAGTGAGAGATGCTCCAGTGTGGAAGCCATTCTGGGCTTCTGGATTTTCCTGGTTGAGGGAGTTGGCCTAGATTTAAGAATGCCTGCAGACTTATATAGAGGAGGAGGCAGGGGGATGGGAGATCAGAACCAACACACATCAGAGGTATTGATGGGGGGAAAAAGTATATGTAATGAATAATGAAGGAGTAAGAAACTTCTTGGAAAATTCAGTTTTCTGAATTTTTCTCCCAACATGTAGAAACATATGTATATTTAATGTCGTGTATGTTAACCCCCCATTTTCTTTTACACTTTTCTGTTCTAGCTACTGGAATCTTCTTACTGTTCCTTAAATGAGCCAGCCTCATTCTGCCTCAAGTGCCTGGTAAATTGTATATGCCCGGGTGTTTATTTGGCTTTTCCAGTTATGTTAGATTGCAGCTCAAACGCCTCCTTCTCATAGGCTGTCTGAGATTACCCTCTCCAGAATAGCTCAGTTCACTTACCCAGCTTTAGTTCTTTTCATAGACCTGATCTCAGTCTGGCATTATTTTGTTTAACCGGCTTCATTTTTGTCTTCCTAACTGGAATCCAGACGTCGTGGGGGCAGAGATAGATCAGCTTTGAAACTCCAGCATTTTTAATAGTGCCAAGTGCATAATAGATTCTTTGTGGATATTTATAGAGTGAATGAATAATCAATTATCATAAACTATTAATTATCTTATTTATATTAAATAATCAAATATTTTGAATTAATAATAATTCATCCATGACCTTGTATGTGCCTGTCTCTATGCAAGGTCAGGAGACCAGGAAGCGGAAGACTTGATTTTGACTTTTGAGCAGCTTGTAGTTCCATGGAGGTGATAAGGCAGGTGCTCACACAACACCTGAGCAAACACGCTGATGTCTATTTAACATGTGATGTATGTCAAGTCAATGATGAGTATTCCATTTGACAAGTGTTATGAGAGTTCAGAGGACAGAACACAGTGTACAGCCAGAGATTTTTGGAAGAAGTAGGTTTTCATGGCACCTCTGAGCGTTGGTTAGATGTAGGGATAAAAGAAAGATGATTGTGTTGGCGTCTCTCCTAGGACCTACCAGTAATGAATTTGTTAATATCCAAGCATGCCACCCATTAAAACCCCCAATGGCCGTTTTCTCAATTTGTCTATATGACACACTTACACGCTGAGAAGTCATCTAGGAGATAAGAGTTTAATACGTAAGCAGACCAGTGTTGTGTTTTGAGCTTTGTTGTAATAAGGTGAATAAATATTGATTGGTTTAAGTGAAATAAGGAACTTTCAATTCAAGTGCTGAACTGTGTCTGGATACCACTTTAGGAAAGAAAAACAAGACGGATTCTCTTTGTCAGGGACTGACTGATGTCCAGGACCATGTCCTCCTTGGGTGTCAGCCTCTGATAAAAATGAAGCCAGCCTTGATTTATTCGAGTTTTTTTTCACTGTGACTATTTGACAAAAACCCATTTAAATTGCCTTCATCAATTGTACTCTTTTATCCTGGTTTCAGCTCTTACTGGTGCTGCCTTATCATCTCAATGCTGGTATGAATGTTCCTTGCTTTAGCTTTAAATTTTTAAATCCCAAAACCTCATGAACTCTGCAATTATTTATCTTGGTTTTTAAAACTAATAGTTAAAAAATCTCTAACAATCCTAGACCCCAAATTTTGGTTACCCAGTCCTGAGGGTTAAGCAGGATTTGCCTTATACGACGCCTTTTTCCTTTGAGCTGATTCACTGATTTATGTGAGGCCAGGAGACTTTCCCCGCCATACAGGACCAATCCTCATCAGAAGCTTCTGAAGGAACATTGCTGTTCTTAGTGAAATTAGAACAGAAGCAGCTAGAAAGGCCCTTCATTTCTAAACTGAGTTTTTCTTAGCCCGTAAACATCGAACATGCTGGTAAACTCTGGGCAGAGCATTAGAGCGATATCAACTCGCACATTAAGCGATTTGTGTTCGTTTGTTTCCTTTTCTCAAAGAGAAACAAAAACAGAAATTTGGCTCCTGTTAATATTGATCACGGCCACTCTGGGAATTACTCAGAGGGGAGACATTCTGAAAGGAAAATGAAAACTTCTCTTTTGGGTTTAGGAGGGTATCTGAACGGTATTCAACAACTTCCTGAAGAGACATAAAGAGCCAAGTAAGACTAGGAAGTCAAGTCGTGGTAAACTTGAGTTGCTCGTGAAAGAGGGGTCGACTGGGTTATCACTGTTAAGGAGTTCGAGGAACTTGTGCTCAGAACTAAAGGAAAAAGCACAGACATTCAGAAGAATAGTTACGTGTTAACTGTTGGAGGAAAAAAAAATTAGCCGAATGAACGAAGGAGTAAACCAGCAAATCTTAGAGAACTTTGTTACTCCTTGGTTAAAGTATAAAAACTTGGGAAAACGTAGATTTATGGCAGCACGATGTGTAGCTCTGTATCCCTGAACAATGTCACCATACAGCTGTGTCCACTGAAAAGTGTTGCTACTCGAGGCCCTGAGCGTTGGTGTTGCTCTCTTGGTAGCACACCAGGAAACAGCCCGATGTCTTTTAAAACAAAGCAATACAACACACTGAAGGTACAAACAACACTGCTCCAGGAAACACATTTGTCTGTCAGAGCCAAATAGCAATCCTGCTTTAATGAAAATCTCCAGTGTGTTTAGCCCACTGGGGAACGAGAGTCTTTGGGGAAAAACCTGAATCGTGCCAATTTATTAGGTAGCTTTTTAGTTAGGGTGAAATTTAAGTGCCTGGAATACTCGACCAAGAGACTCAAGAGTCCTCTCAAAATTGAATCTGTTATCCAAGTTTATCCCTTAAGTATCGCGAGAAAAGGAAATAGTCATATGTATATTCCTTATCTTGTTCTGAGGCAAGGTGCTCGTATCTTAAGAGCCCCTCAAGATATATTCACTACAGGGAACAATATTGCATGATCAAAAATACCTGTGTCCAAGGAGGTGAAGCCGAAGAAAGTTCTCATGGAAAAAAAAAAAATTTAACACATGGAATCAGGAATAAAACTGCATAGAAGAAGCCAGATGCAGAGCCAGAGCTTGTTGGCTTCATTGCTAAATCATGAGAAAGTGGATGCCAGGAGCTCTGCACCGAAACCCCAGAGGGTACAGCTCCTTGTGACCATCCAGGGATTAATGGTGCATTTAAATTGTTCTCACCAGAGGTTATATACGCACTGAGCCCCAGTGGAGGCCAGAGCTGCCTGGCACCCAATGGCAAACTCCCAAATGCACCTGCCTTTATCTGAAAGGAAGGATGCATAACATCCAAAGATGCTGGGTCAAGTAGTTCAAACATCTGAACTCCAGGAAGGTCTGAGGCCCGTGCGACTGACCAGCCCGTTTCTAGCGATGTTCGCGGGGGAAATCTGCCCCCGGCCCGGTGTAGGCGGTGAGCGTGTACTTCGGTTCAGTGAACTCTTCCCTGCAAAGAAGGGGTGAATCATCACACTCACCAAAGCAGAGGCACAGGGCTATGAACGTCTCCAACTGAATGTCAGGGTACATTTAAAGAACTTGGCGAAAAGCTCAGGCCCAGTTAACATTTTTCTCAAATGCCCCAGCGGACCGTCTGGCCTGGTTGGCAGCTTGCTCATCAGAGACCCAGAAATACGTGGTCAGTTCAGCTAAGCAAGCTCTGGAGAAAAGGTTCAACCTCACGTCGACGGACAATGACCTCACGTCCGGAAACGCAAGGAATGCTGTCATCCAGAGCGGGCTGTGCAGAGCAAAGCCGGTAAGACAGACTCCCGTCCGTTCGCGGTGACCATAACTCATCCTGAAAAAGAGCTGCTCTAAGGCAGTGCTCACAGCCACTGGGGCACGTGGAAAATCAACAAGCCGTAGGTGGATAAGAAGAGAAAGCTGGCTTGGTGCTGGGGGCCCACCTCCAAAAAGGCCAGAGGATGTCAAGGCAGTGAAAAGCCTAATTATTTGGAATAATAGCTTCCAGGTGACACCCAGGAGACGTTCAAGGACTGGGCCTAGCTCCGATTTTCAGTTCCTGGACCTCACTGTCATGTTTTTCTCCAATCAAGTACTAGGGGGTGGAAAATAATAATAATTATTACTAATAATTATTAATGATGATTATTATAGTATAGGCATATTATATATTATGTAATCTTATGGATAATTATTATGCAATTGTTAATAATTATACTTAATGATAATTATTTATTATTATTAGTAGTAGTAGTATAGTCAGCTTGGCCTATTATAATAAAACACCATAGACTGAGTGGCTTAAACGACAGACAGCTATTTCTCACAGTTCTGGAGCCTGAGAAGTCCAAGGCTAAGATGTGGACAGGTATGGTTCCTGCCGAGAGCTTTCTTTCTGGCTTGTAGGCAACCGCCTTCCTGCTGCATCTTCACAAGGAGGACAGAGGGCTCTGGTCTTCTCCTCCCAGGCACTGATCTCACCATGCAGGCTGTACCTCGTGCGCTCACCTAAATCTAATGATCTCCCCCACTCATCTCTTCCAAATATCCTCACACTGGGGCTTAGGGCTTTGACAGCCACATTCAGCATATAGGAAAAATATAATAAAATTGTAATAAAAATAACAAACTGATACTGTCCCTTCCTTGGTGAAGCTCACAGTCCAATAGAGCTGCAGGTGTTAGTCAAACTGTCACACAAATAGATGACACTACAATTGTGCTTAAGCTCGAAACAGAAGAGCTGCATGAGGCTTTGAGTTTGAAGGGAAGCAGGTGCCTCGTGGTATTGGAGAGAGGATACAGGTAACTGTCAAGGAGGGGAAAGTGATGGGAGATGGGACCAGATGGACCTGTGGGATCCGAGAGAGAGAGAGAGAGAGAGAGAGAGAGAGAGAGAGAGAGAGAGAGAGAGAGAGAGAGAGAGAGAGTGTGTGTGTGTGTGTGTGTGTGTATGACTTTAAGGAAGAGACTTGAATGCACAGAATGATGGAACTGTAGTTCATAGGGTCACATGATGAGTGTAACCCTCATGGGTTTCTAGTTCTTCACATATTAATTGCTGAGGAAACATTTCTCTCTCTTTTAGTGAGGCCAGCCTTGTCCCCATCTTCTCCTGTCCACCACGGCCCTTTTCTCCCTCTTAGGTCCTTTCTCCTACTCCTCTGTCCTGTTCCCTTTTACTCTTTGGGGCCAAGCTCCCTGAAAAGTGACTTCTCATTCTTGTGTGTCTCTACTTCTGAGTCTCTATTACCTAAACTAGAGATATTTCAGGGCTTTTCTGTTCAAAACGGTCTGTAACAGTCACAGGAATATTATGAAGACTTAACAAATGTTCCATGCGAAGACAGTAATCTCCTTAGAAAAGAAAATCCTTATAAATAACATCAACATGTTGGCTATTTTTTTTTTTTGTATTTAACAGCTCAGAGAGACTCATGGCTTAATATTCTTACAGCCAAGACATACAATTAATTCTCTAAAATATATATGCTTTTTAAACAAGTATCCTTAAATCGAAGACAAGAAGTCTTACCAGTTGAAATATTCCAAGACATTTCCATTAGATGGTGTGTCGTATCTACTCAGCCTTATAAAGGGTTTTCAGAATGCATACCAGCATGCTACACATTTAGACAAGGAAGATCAGTATCAAAAAAAAAAAAATATATATATATAGGACAGAACCTGATCCATGTAAGGTCTTAGAGTCAGGGCCAAGAAGGAAAATCAAGATTCACTTACTTAGGAATATTGCTGAGCCCCTGTGTCGGTGATGAACTAGAAAATATCTCCGCTTTTGCAGAGATGAGAGTCTAGCCAAAGTCACACACGCAGAAAAAGACCAAAGCTTTCAACCATGACTTTCAGTCAACTTGAACACTTTTACACAGAATCAAAAATAGTAGTATTCTAACTTTGCCACTCTATAGTCAAGTTATCTATTAACTCATTTAAAATTAAGTCCCTCACAAGGCACTGCTGCCAAGCATTCAGACATAGATGAGATGGATAAAATATTTAATGTTTATACAACCAAGACATGATTTTTAGAAACATCCAACACAAATGACTCATCAGATATAAATCAGCGTTAAGGAAGTTCATGGACTCTATCACCAAGAATCTCCCCATTTACTGATATGGCTCTTCCTCTGTAACTAGGTGAGCCAAGTCATTATAGACTGAATTGTGTGACATCACAGTTTGCGTGTTGAAGTCCCGATGTCTCATGTGAGTGTATTTGGAGTTAGGACTTGTAGGGAGGTAATTAACATTGAATGAGGTCATACGGGTGGGTTCCTAATGCAATAAAAGTGGGGTACTTAGAGAAAAAGGAGGAGACACGCTTGCTCTCTCTTTCTCTATCTGTGCACAGAGGAAAGGACATGTGAGGACACTGGAGAAGGCGGCTGTCAATAAGTGGGAAGAGAGCTCTCACCAGGAACCAAACTGGCTGAGATTTCTGGCTCCCGGAACTGTGAGAAAACAAATTTCTGTTGGTTAAGCCACCAGCTTGTTATAGTCTCTCATGGCAGCCCAAGAAGACTAACCCAAAAATAAACTCAAAATATTTACTGGGTACCTGCTATGTGCCAGAATCTGTGTATCCTGACAGCCAATATTTTTTGAAGACTTACAAATAAAAATATTTCTAGGCCATTACTTCCTTCACATAGTCCAAGAGAGCTTTTACCTCTGTGTCCACTTTCCAACTACAAGATGAGAAAAGGAAAAAGAATATGCCTTCCCTTTAAGGGGTCACCCAGAAGTTAGGTGGTACCTTTGCTTGCATCCCATTGGAATAACTCAATCACATAACTGCCCTTCGCTGCAAAGGAAGCTGGGAAATGTAGTCTTTGTTTTTCTATCAAGGAGGAAAGAACGTGTCTTAAGGGACAGGAATCCATCTCTCCTACACCCACCCTTTCAAATGGACGTCGACCTTCCTGAGTCAAACACTTAAAGTTTATAACCCTGTTGGCCTGCCTCGCCCGAGATCCTCTGATTAAACCGGTGGACAATGCTACCACTTAGACGGGGCTAATATTTTCTACACATCTTGGTGACTGACTCCTACTGCAGTTAAGCCAGCACACCGTTTAGCTGATTAACTCCAATTGTTTATTACCCACATAATGAAGAATCAGACCATGAAGGTAAAATGATTTGCTTAAGGCTTCGTAGAGGTGGTAAATAGAATAACTGCATATGAATCAAGATTTTGGCATTCCAAGCACAGTTTCATTCCCATTTAACTATCAGATGATTTACGTGTGCCTCCTAAAACACTGTAAAGTTTATGAATGAACTGGTTTCCACACAGTAGAAGATACTAGGTGGGCAAGTTGAGTGGTGAAGAACAGCCTGAACAAAGGGGAAGAATTTTTGTTTCATCTCTTTCTTGTTTCTCGAAGAATTTGACTTTCAATCACTAATATTCCATGATGTGAATATGTCATGGCTGAAATCTCCTACTGGTGTCTATTTGGATTATTTTCATTCTCTTTCCTTGCTGTTATAAACCACACCGCTTTAAGCCCAACTCTCCATAAATATTTATAAGAGGTGGACGGTTCATATACATATCTTTAAAGTCTGTTGACTGTCTTTGGCAATATTGTCAGATTACTGCCCCCAAAGCCTCACTAGTGTTTATGCTCATCAATGATCTGAGAGACTAAAGTCTGAGGCCCTAGATTGGGCTCTCCAGAAGCAACCCTGATATGAAGATCCTGTGTAAGTAATTGATTCAGGAAGTGCTCCTGGGGAGACCAGTAAAGAAGCAAGAAACAGGACAGGGAAACAAAAGAAGCCAGGCAAGCTCTGCTCTTGGGCAAAATGCTACAGAGCTGAGGCTTCAGCCTAGTCCTTCAGGAGAATGCTAGAGAAGAAAAAAAAAACCTCAGATTTGTCCCAGGCACGGGGAAGGGGACCTTGAATTTCACATTCCGGTGTCCAGTAGTCATTTGTCAAGGACCCAGCCAGGGAAGAGGTAAACCCCAAGCCTTCATGTTTTGATTCGTGCTGTACAGTGGTGTGGACCTGGCAGCCCTAGGGCAGCCCTCCAAAGAAGAGTCTCAAGGTTCAGACTTTAAGCCTCAGAGAGGTCAGTGGTAGGGACAGAGTAGGTGGTCCCGGGAAAACATCCCAAGAAATCTGAGAGGACCTGGACAAAACACCAATATTTTCTGCTACAGTCCACCCCTTGCCCTTGCTCAGACCCTCGCACATTTCATGACAAGTTCACTCTGTTCTGTTAAAACTTCTTGAAGGTGGTGTTTGCTCAAGTCTTCTAGAGATGCTGTAAGTGTGAGTGACCTGAGCACATCACTCCTGCTGCTGTTGCTCCTGAAGGGGTGACATTTTACCACCTCCCTCTTCTGCCACCCATTCTGGATTCCTCTAAATTACTTTTGAATCTTACAGTGATGCTATGCCCTACAGCCACTCACTTTCTTTACTGTGCCAGTGAAGGGCCTTTTTTCGGGGCTTTTATGAAGGATGGAGTTGTGCTTAGACCTCTCAGTCTTTTGCTCCTCTTCTCAACACTCTGCCAGGTCGTTATTTGCTCCAAGCTTCCAGGAGCTATTCCAGCAGCATATTACAACCAGCTCCAGGGGCCCTTGCCGGAGTGCTAAATGCTGAGTCACAGGCCAGTGGCCCTCCGTTAATAAACTCGCCCCTCTCATCCCTGCTGGTTTGGCACCCTCCATATTTAATTCCAGGCCTGCTTTCCCAGGACCCAGGGCCAGAGATTACCCAAGCCCTACAGATCTCTTGGCAAATAATTTCTTCTTCCTCTAAGAAGGTCAGAATGTCCCAGGCGAGGTCAGGCTGAGGCCGGACCCTAGTTTTCCATCTAAAGATCAGGGAGAAACGTGGGAGCAGATCATGAGGAGAGCAAGTAGCGCCTTTCCGTGCATCTGCCTGAGTTGAAAATTCTGATTAGACTCCGGTGTTAAAGGTGCTGCTTTCCTCTAGAAAAAGAGACTTTGGGGGTTCCCGTAGTAGCTCAGTGGAAACGAATCTGACTAACGTGCATGAGGATGTGGGTTCCTACCTTGGCCTCACTCAGTGGGTAAAGGCGCTGGTGTTGCCGTGAGCTGTGGTGTAGGTCGCACATGCAGCTCAGATCTGGCGTTGCTGTGGCTGTGGTGCAGGCTGGCGGCCACAGCTCTAATTTGACCCCTAGCCTGGGAACCTCCATATGCCAAGTGTGCAGCCCTAATTTAAAAAAAGTAAAAAGAGGGGGAGTTCCTGTCGTGGCTCAGTTGTTTATGAATCTGACTAGGAACCATGAGGTTGCGGGTTCGATCCCTGGCCTCGCGCAGTGGGTTAAGGATCTGCCGTTGCTGTGAGCTGTGGTGTAGGTCACAGACACGGCTCGGACCCTGTGTGGCTGTGGCTCTGGCGAAGGCCGGCGGCTACAGCTCCTGTTAGACCCCTAGCCTGGGAACCTCCACATGCCGCGGGTGCGGCCCTAGAAAAGGCAAAAAGACAAAAAAAAAAAAAAAAAAAGAGAGAGAGAGAGAGACTCGGGCAATTTTGCAGATCCAGAGGCGTGAGTAGACTCTAGGGAGCCAAGGCTCTATTGCACAGACCCTCAGATTACCTCAGATTATCCTGAGTTTCAGGGCCCCTCTCTTTCCTCATTGGAGCCCCAGTTTTGGTGCAGGGGTTGGCTCTGGTTGCTAAGCTCAGTCTTCTCTGAAGTTTTGTTCCTCTTGCAGTCAAGCCCTGTGCCTGGTCTTCAGCAGTCTTTACGCTGCCTGAAGGATGTGGGGTTCCCTATCAACACAAGTCCCACTGGCTTTCCTGCTGTGCCTGAAGTTGGTAATCAACTGACCAAAGCTTGTACTTTCCTCTGTTTGATGCATTCATTAATAGCACTCAGAAATGACTAACCAATTCCCAGTTCTTGTAATTATGACTTTCCCTGTTTCTTTTAAATGCACCCAATGTCGTGTGAGTCAGAGCAGCGTTTCCACCTGTACACCAGCCTGACTTAACACAGGTGGGTGTCTTAGGAAATGCCAGAAATAGTCGCTCTTCAGCCTAGCACCAGCAAAGGGCCTTTGGTTTCCGATGACTGTGGAAAAGCTAATTCCAGGATCTGGTCCCGAGAACTGGCTTCCCAGGACCACTGAGGTACCAAGTCTGTTAGGGGGTGCTGCCGAAGCAATGCTTGAGAGGAGGATTCTTTTGTAAATAATTTCAAAAGCGCTCCCAGGAAGACTAGTCCAAGGGTGGGGAACAGGCGAGGAAGAGGTAAGGACCCCAGCACTGGTGTGACCGCAGCAGCAGCCCCTCAGGCGGGAGATCTTTGAGGGGAACTCTGGAATCTGAGTGACATCTCACAACTATTCCAGGCTGATGCCAGGGAGCTTGGCTCAGGTACTTCTGGATCCATTACTCTTTGGACATGGACCACCCAGCTAAAATGTACACCCCTAGGTACTTCCAGTTCTCTCTCTACAGTATGGACAAAACGGCCCCAGTAGTCTGAGGGCTCATCAGGGCAGAGTGGCAGGTGCATGTCCATAGAAGGACAAGCCTGGGGAAAATAAGCGTGGTGAGAGCAGGCACAGGAAAGGTAAAAAGGAATCCTGGGAATCTGGACACTCTGCTGTGGCTGTATTCCTCTCTTTGTTCATTTGCTTGCTTTCTGTTTGGTTGTATAACTACTTTTATTTTTCTTTATTTTTTTCTTTTTAAAATTCAATTGTAATTTACTTACAGAATGGGTATGAGTTGGCATATAGTACAAAATCCAAAAGTTCAAGCAGGTATACTGGGGAAAATCCCTCCTTTTTATCCTTTCAGAGGTATCCTGTGAGAACAGATTTTTACATGGCACAGAAACAACTAAACCTCTTCTGTTTCACGTGTATGGAATTCTTCTTTACACTTCTGTCTTCTCATTTAAAGAGATCCATTCTTTTCTGCACAGAAGCCCAAAACAAGGATAGCATCTCATCAGCGACAGAGAGGCAAACTAAGAGTTATTGAGTTTTTTGTTTTTTGTTTTCTTTTTAGGGCCGTGGCATAATTCATAATAATACTAAAATGTGGGATTAGGTTGGTAGGCAAGGTTTGTCCCTTTTTTGTCACTGTTATTTAGCCGTCTGAACAAGCTATTGACTGGTTTTGTTTATTCTCTGAGACCAAGTTAACTTACCCTACAGGTAGAAAGGTGCAGTTTCACTGTTAATGGTGCTGTTGGAGAAATGCAGGTTATTAAGTGAAGACAGATAATGAGGTTAGCTCCTAGACATTGCTTTCTTTTTACTAACAGAGCTTACCTTCCTGACCCAGCTGGTCTGGTGGTGGAGGAGAGAGTTGTCAAAAGTCATATTGTGAATTTACCTTTTGCTTATAAATGAGGGAAAGCAAGCCTTCCACTGATTAAGATGTTTGCATCTATCAAATGAATGGAGGAAATTATCCAATGCTTTTATTTATGTTGTTTCATAAGAGAACAGAGATACTTGAAAGTGCCCGATCTTCAACTCTATTCATGCTTGCATGTTGCTTCGTATTGCTTTATATAGTTACCTGTCTATCAAGAGTCTAGGTATCACTAGGGGCTACAGAGACTTTGAGAACAGCCATCGTCGACAAGCAGATTCCAAAAAAGGATTGGGCTTGCCTGAATTATCCCTATAGTTTTCTGTTGTTGTCATATCATTTTATCATGTATTTGAGTGACTTAAAACAACATGAAGTTATTGTTTCACAGGTCAGTAGGTCAGAAATAGAGGGACAGCAGGCTTCTCTGCTTAGGGTATCACGGGGCAGAGATGAAGGTGTACGCAGGGTTGTGTTCCTTTCTGGAGGCGCTCAGGACACACTTCCAGGCTTCTCCTAGTTGCTGGCATAATTCAGCTCCATGTGGTTGTAAGACTGAGGCCTTATCTCTTCGGTGGCTCTCTCTTAACGGGCGCCCTTAGCTCCCGGTTGCCTCTCTGCAGCTTTTGCAGGTTGTTCCCTGATTTCAGAATCAGCGACAATGCACTGAACCTTTGTCACGCTGTTGCTTTTCTTCTGTGTCCCCTACTTCTGCCATATCTCTCACTGACTGTTCTGCCTTCCTCTCCTAAAAGCTCAAGTGATTAGATAGAGGCCACCAGATAATCCAGGATAATCTCCTGTTTTAAGGTCTGTAGCCCTAATCCCACCTGCAAGGACCCTTTTTGCAGTAACATCATCCAAGTTTCCAGGGATCAAGGCATGGTGTGGAAATTCGGGGGTGTCTTACAGTCTCAAAGACCAAAAGATGAGTCATGGTGGGGCAATGCGTCCTCAGATACTTGCCTTCCCTCTAGAATTATTTGTCCTGATTAATTCTTCGTTACTGCCTGGTTTACCTAGGAAGCAGTACAGGAACAATCAGTGGTGGATGAGTAGTGAGCATGGAGGAAGAGGAGGAGATGTGTTTGTGTCACACTTACTTCTCCTGATGTTTCCTTCCGGTTGGAGAGAGACTCTCTAGTGAAAAAACTCTTACACACTGCCTATTTCTCCCACCACTTGGTGGCTTAGGACTTTGGGGAAGGAGCTGGGACTGCATGGACCTGCCCTGTTGGGGGTTACGTTTGGGAACTGTGTACCTGCAGGAGGTACGAGCATTGCTCTGCCCTTAGCCATGGGGTAAGCTCCAGGGTAAATGCTCTGCCTTGTAGGGGAAAGTCTCTAACTGTTGCCTGTAACTGAGTGTCTGTGTTCAATGGCTTAAATTATTCTTCTAGAAAGGGAGACCTCCTGCACTATTGGTGGGAATGTAAGCTGGTACAACCACCATGGAAAACAGTATAGAGGTACCTTAGAAAACTATACACAGAACTACCATATGACCCAGCAATCCCACTGTTGGGCATATACTTTCCATGAAAAGTTTCCATGAAAAAGACACACGCACCTATATATTCACTGCAGCACTATTCACAATAGCCAAGGCATGGAAACAGCTTAAATTCATTGACAGATGAATGGATAAAGATATGGTACATAAATACAATGGAATACTACTCAGCCAGAAAAAAGAATGAAATAATGGCATCTGCAGTAACATGGATGGAACTAGAGACTCTTACAGTAAGTGAAGTAAATCAGAAAGACAAAGACAAATACCATATGAATCTAATATGGAATCTAAAATATCTGAAATCTAATATACAGCACAAATGAACCTTTCCACAGAAAAGAAACTCATGGACTTGGAGAACAGACTTGTGGTTGCCAAGGGGGAGGGAAGGGAGTGGGATGGACTGGGAACCTGGGATTAATAGATGCAAACTATTGCGTTTGGACTAGATAAGCACTGAAGTTCTGCTGTAGAGCACAGGGAACTATATCTAGTCACTTGTGATGGAGCATGATGGAGGATAATGTGAGAAAAAGAATTGCATGTGTGTGTGACTGTGTCACTTTGCTGTATGGTAGAAAATTGACAGACATTAAACTAAAGGAAAAAATAAAAATCATTTAAATAAATAAATAAACAAATAATTCTTCTAGGCCAGTTAAACCATGGGCAAGTCAAGGCCAACCTTTTAGGTATTTTAGTAACTACTGCACACAGAATAAACGACCTGGTACCATGGAGTAGACAAAGGTGAAAAGTGCCTTCCAGTTATAAAATAAGTGAGTAAAGGTATCTTTCCTCTCTTCTTTGAAATCACTCTAATAAAAACAGTATAATGCAAAAATAGTAATAATAATAGCGAGTTGGTACAAGGACGAGGAGGAGGAGGGCCGTGTGTCCCACTGTATATTCTCACTTTTTAGAGTACGGGAAAGGAAAAGGTGGGTGTTGAAAGATTAATCTGACAAATTAAGTCTTATGCATTTAAACGTATTTACAAGAACATAGGAAAGTTCTAGAACACCTATAAAAATATAATTAGCTGAAATTGAGTGGGGGACGCATGGGAGATAAGAAATGCAATGGTGCCAGTGCCACGAGCAGGGTGGACACAGGTCCCCAGACTTCTCAGTGGGGGACAGAAAGCCACTAGCCCGATGAGGAGCACATTTTCCAGAAGGAAGTCAGCGTCCTGTTATAAAGAGAGAATAAATGCTAAGCAGCCAATGAATAAAAAATGTCCATTGCCATGCACATAAGGAGATAAAGGGGAGAGAGAAAAAAGATGAGGAAGCAAGACTGAGGAAGGACGGGAAATATTAGGTTGAAACATCAGCACATAAGGAGATAAAGGGGAGAAAGAAAAAAGATGAGGAAGCAAGACTGAGGAAGGACGGGAAATATTAGGTTGAAACGTCACACAATCAGCCGTGTAGGAATTTTGTTTTGTTTCCCTTTGTTTTCATTACTCTTTAATCAAAAGAAAATCTCTTGTGGACTTGATAACAACACATCTGGTCCCAATAATCCTAGAAAAATCTCTCTTTATAGACATGGAATGTGTGATTGATATTAAACATAATGCACGAATAAAAATTTCAAGATACTTTTAGGGTTTGCCTTTTCACTAAAGTACACCACAAAGGAAATACAGAAATTCTTTCCTCAAATTAATGGTGAATTATTTTGTCATGAGAATAGGAGTTTATATTCATTTCACTGAAAGCACATAAATTGTTCTAGACAAGAAAAACAAAAGTAGCCCAAGGCAGTATTTTCATGATAGAAAAAGGCACGTGTCCATGAATATCTAGTTTAATATTAACAAAAGTCATTCAATTAGCTATGCATGTGCCGTTGTTATGAATATTTATTCACGCCCCTGCTAAGTAACACTGATATCTTTTATTCACTGCTTCAGGGACTCCGATCTGACAAACATAACCCTTCTGGCCCTGGTGGTACATAAGGGAGCTTGGCTCCAAAAAAAGAGCTGACACTTCCCACCACTGGAAATGCAGATTTCTTTAGACCTTTCAGTTTAAGTTATGGAAATTGCCTTTGTTGGTGGTGGATTTCATTTCTTCTCTAAAATCATTAAAAGAGGGAATTCCTGTTGTGGCACAGTGGAAACATACCCGACAAGTGTCCATGAGGATGCGGGTTCAATCCCTGGCCTCGCTCAGTGCGTTAAGGATGCGGTGTTGCCGTGAGCTGCGGTATAGGTCGCAGATGTGACTCGGATCCTGCGTTGCTGTGGTGTAGGCCAGCAGCTGCAGTTCCAATTGGACCCCTAGCCTGGAAACTACCATAAGGTGCAGGTGTGACCCTAAAAAAAAAAAAAAGCAAAAAATAAAATAAAATGAATAAAACCATTAAAAGAAAAATAATCCTCATGAGTTAATACTAGTTCTTTAATAATAACAATTTTTAAAGATTTTTTTTAATGGTTTATTTTTCTTATCTGTTGCAGCAGCTCAAGGTGGCCCAAAGAAAGAGAAAAGCGTGTAAAAGGCGGGTGAATGAGACTCTTTAGAGCAGAGAGCAAACTCCCTGGTCTATGGCAGGCTTTGCTAATCAGTTCTGGTGCTCTTTCCTGCTGAGCCCGGATATGGCTTCTGCATCCTAAACTCAAGTCTTAAGTATGTGCTTTGAGCTGTAGGACTTGGCATGTACGATGAAACATACTTGCGGTACATTTCAATTCATTCGGAAAAAAAAAAAATCCTTTGCATGCTCCCCTGTTTGGAGGATGTGTACAGCACTAATGACCCAATAATCTCCATTTCTACCACTTGGAAAGTCCGGTACTGTCCAACTCTTAGTGAGTTGAACTCTCATATTTTCCCCTCTCCTCTCAATTTGGACTTCTCCCACCACCACTAAAAACAGACTGTCTAAACCCTTATATCCTTTCTCTTCTCGGGTTTTATCCTCTCTTTTGTCTTTCCCATTGATGACTAGTCATTTCTTATTTTAGCAGCCTCTGTGCTAGAAATGGAACACACACACCCTCACCCGACCCCACAGCCTGGCACATATTACTTTTATATGCTCTAGAAAAATTCTGGTTCAGAGACTAAAGCGGTTATGTTTTCTAAAATAAATATGTGTAGTATCTATAGCTTTCCATCATCTGAGTATTAATCTGCTATCTCTTCCTTTGAATAAATTCTTTCTGCTATGTACAATTAAATTATTAAGTTTTTAAATGTGCCAAGTTTCATTTCACAAACACACCAGAAATAACCTATTGAAGATATTTTGTTTTCTACCAGATATACCATCTTCCTTAGTTTTTCAATAAGATATCCCATCAAACAAAACCTGTCTTTAAGAAGGATGAATCGGAATTGCTGTTGTGGCTCAGTGGGTTAAGAACCCGACTGGTATCCACGAGGATTTGAGTTTGATCCCTGGCCTCGCTCAGTGGGTTAAGAATTTGGTGTTGCTGTGAGCTGTGGTATAGGTTGCAGATGTGGCTTGGGTCCCGTGTTGCTATGGCTGTGGCGTAGGTCTGCACCTGCAAACTCCAATTTGCAAGAACTTCCATACGCTGTAGGTGTGGCCCTAAAAAAGAAAAAAAGAAAAAGAAAATGCAAGGTGAAATCTATTCTAGTTAGGTTCAAACACCAACTTCCATCTTCAAACCCTACATCTTTTGTTCTTATTTCAAGGGTCACCTCCTCAAAGACGCTTTCTGTCCTTGACCTCTCAGTTTCAAGTCCTTTTGTTATTAATTACTAGTGACTAGCACATAAGATGATGTTCTTCTCTTTGATTTGCCTCAGTTTATGCCATGCATTCATTGCCACATTTTTTTTTTCGTATTAATACCTGTTGCTACAACCGGGCTATAAACCCTCTGAGATGCGGAGCTGTATCTGCTTTTGCTTCGCTAGCACAGAGTGTGACCTTTATTTGTGGCTCAGTAAATAATGGCCGGATGAATTAATAGGTACTTAACTTCAAGGTACAAGTGACCCATGATCCTTTAATATATATGCCCTATATAAAGAGTGCATTAGCAGGCTAGAGGAGAAAATATCTTAACCCAAATGAATCTCCGTTGGAAGATTTCAACATTACCTGTTACCTGTGACTAGACAAAGAGGAAACTCCTCCTGGGAAGTAGGAAGAGCTGCCTCCTCCCACCCTTCATGGGGGCAGTGCGGGGTCCTTCTAGTTCTCGCCACAGGTTGTGTAGGATGGCTGCCCGCCTTCCTAGAGTGCTTCAGATTCCAGCCCAATTTCTGTGAATGCCCGCTCTCATCTAAATCCAAATGGCCCCTGTAGGGCCAGCAGTGAGGTCAGAGCTAAGAGATCACTGAAGCAGTAGGAAAGCAATGTTCTCCTGGCCTAGGGCTCGCGGTGACCTGGATAGCACAGGGTCCTGAGCACACTCAGGCTTTTTTGCCCTTTTTTGTACCTTGGGTCAGCATCATAAAAGGGACTGAAATTGCTGGAATTAAGGAGAAACTTTGGTCCTTATAACCATTACAGCCTTAATTAACTCAAAAATGAGAACTCATTACCTCCCATGTAGCGTTTCTCATTACATGACTGCCACAGGCGCGGGTCTGCAGATGCCACTTGTACCTTAGCCCTCCTGAGTGGTCATTGCGCAGTCTGTCTCTGCACAGAGGCAGTGGTCAACTCTTCGCTGAGCAGTGCTCCCCTTGGGTTTGTCTGTGTGGACAGAAAGGGTATCGTACTTTCTTTTTTCTTTTTAAGGCCTCACCTGCGGCATATGGAAGTTCCCAGACGAGGGGTCAAATCGGAGCTGCAGCTGAGGCCTACACCACAGCCGTAGCAACCGCAGATCCAAGGCACATCTGCGATCTGAGCTGCAGCTTGCCACAATGCCCCATCCTTAACCCACTGAGCAAGGCCAGGGATTGAGTCTCCATCCTCGTGGAGGCCACTTTGGGTCCTTAACCTGCTTAGCCACAGTGGGAACTGTGGAAACAACACAGTATGTGATCTTCAGGAAAAAGCTGGAAAATCCCGCTGCACTGTGACAGGCAAGTTATAAATACCTTGAAAAAAGGGCAGTTCTACCCATTTCTTATGGTCTGCCTGTTGCCTAATAATTATTTGTACCAAGTAGAGAAACCAGAGTGGGTTACCCAGCTGGACCCCCTCAAATATTAGGGAGCACAGCATATGGGATGGGACCTTCAAAGCTGGATTTCATAAAGCTCTCTGCATGGTTCATCACGTTTGAATAAATCTAAGATTCCCACAGTTGTAGATGGGGGCATTATTTGTCTGTCTCTAAGGAAGAAAAGGTTGTCAGTTTCCCCATGCCATTGTACTTGTGATGGCCTAGGTCGGAAGCCACAACCTGCTTTCAGAATTGTGAGAATGGACTGACCAGAAACACTGATTGAGAGCCCTTGGAGTGACCCCAAGGGGGGTGTACTGATGTTGGGGTTCAGCCTTGAAGACCAGAGGAGCAGAGGCTAAGAGAATACTATCAATCTGAGAGAAACTGCAGGTGGTTTCATCTGTCAGTGAATACGGTTGCAAATTGCTAGTGTGAATCAGAATACTGGGTCAAGCAAAGCTCATGGTTTGGTTTATAAATTCATTTCATAAAAAGCCTAATGAAAATGAAATATGTAACCATATTAGTATGTAGTTATTCATTCGGATGTCTTTTCTGAAGGGAAAAATGTACAAAATTTTGACTGTATAATTATAGCCTACATGATCAGGAAACAATATTTATATAAGGGGTCAAGTGGGTCTGCTGTAACCGTTTGGTTCTGACCATCTGTGCTAAGCTGGGTAGTCTTTCTTTATCAGCTCTGTCCAACAGACGTATAATGCCAGCCATAAATGAAACTTTAAATTTTCTAGTAGCCATAGTTCAAGAGGTTGAACAGGTGAAGTTAATGTTAATAATATATTTAGTGCAGCATATCATTTTTTTAAGAATCAGTTTTCACTGGCCACACTGATTTTTTTTTTTTAGTTTTATTAGGGAATAGTTGACTTACAAAGTTGTGTTAGTTTAAGGTGTACAGCAAAGTGATTCAGTTACACACATATCCATTCCTTTTCAGGTTCTTTTCCTATAGAGGTTATTACACAGTATTGAGTAGATTTCCCTGTGCTCTCCAGCAGGGCCTTGTTACCCAACTTTTTTATGTATAGCGGTGTGCTTTTTTAAAACATGTTTTTATTTTTTAAAAATTGTGTTGGTGTGCAGTTGACTTATCAAGGTGTGTTAGTTTCAGATGTTGACCAACCACATTTCTAACGCTTAGTAGCCAGCCACACGTAGCTGCCACATTGCATAGGGCCTAGTTGATACGCTACCCTCTGGTGATCTAGGTTATCTCTGAGTCAGAAGAATATCTGTCTCTCTATAACTCCTCCGTGAAGGTGTCGTGGGGACACCCTGGAATGGGTGTTGAATCCCTTTAGAGGAAAGACTTCTCTTGCGTTTCCTATCCTCCTAGTTATTAACATCAATACAAAATAAGTGTGATAATGTGCTAATGGAAATGAAGCTTGTATGTAGAGTTTTACCTAATTCAGAAACAAATTATCTTACTTTGACATAGCTTCATGTATCTCATATATATATATGTATATATATATATGTATATATATATATATATATATATTTTTTTTTTACATACAGATAACAGACATATTTGTGTGTCAGATTCATCTGTCAATCTCAAGTTCAGACTCAGGTTTTGCTTATCTGAATCAGTAGCTGAAGCACAGGGGATACAAAGACATGTAAGAGACATAGTCCTTTCCCTCTAGGAATTTACACTGTATTTAAGGAGAAATGCATGAGGCCCACTGAACTCCAAGGTACTGCCCAAATTATTTTGGCATACTGGAAGTCTATGATGTTATTTACAGCATAAAATAAGCAAGGATGTTAGCTGGGTTTTGTATGTCCTTTTGGTCAGTATGAATTTTTGTTAGAATGAGTTCATGTAACGAGATGACTTGTAAACTTACTGAGTCTCAATCCTGATGCCACAGATTTTTTAATTCTTTTGCATTAAATTCTTTTATATTATGGTTTGTTTTATTTTATTTTATTTTAGGGCCACACCCACAGCATGTGGAGGTCAGAGCTACAGCCGCTGGCTTACACCACAACCACGTGCAACGTGGGATCTGAACCACACCTGTGACCTACACCACAGCTCATGGCAATGCTGGATCCTTAACCCACTGAGCAAGGCCAGGGATGGAACCTGCATCCTCATGGATACTAGCTGGGTTCGCTAACCGCTGAGCCATGACGGGAACTCTTTATTACGGTTTATTAGAGGATACTGAGTATAGGTCCCTGTGCTATACAATAGGACCTTTTATTTATCCATTCCGTATATAGTAGTTTGCCTCTGCTAATCCCAAACTTCCACTCCATTCACTCCTACCACCTCCAGCCCTAGGCAGCCACAATTCTGTTCTCTATATTTGTGAGTCTGTTTCTATTTTGTAGGTAAGTTCATTTGTGTCATATTTTAGATTCCACATATAAGTGATATCATATGGTATTTGTCTTTCTCTTTCTGACTTCACTTAGTATATTAACCTCTAGGCTGGCAAATATTTTCAGATTCTGTAGGTAATCTTCGCACTTTGTTTATGGTTACTTTTGCTACGCAAATTTTGTAAGTTTGATTAGGTCCCATTTGTTTACTTTTGTTTTTATTCCTATTGCTTTGAGAGACTGACCTAAGAAAACTTTGGTGTAATTTATGTTGGAGAACATTTTGCCTGTGTTCTCTTCTAGGAGTTTTATGTCTTATATTTAAGTCTTTAAGCTGTTTTGACTTTGTTTTTATGTAAGCTGTGAGGGTGTGTTCTAGCCTCATTGATTTTCATGGGGCTATCCAACATCCTGACACTACTCGCTGTATATTCTCACCTTCTTCATCGAAGATTAATTGACCATAGGTATGTGGGTTTATTTCTGGGCTCTCTATTCTGTTCCATTGATCCATATGTCTGTTTTTGAGCCAATACCATGTTGTTTTGATTCCTGTAGCTTTGTAGTATTATCTGAAGTCTGTGAGGGTTATGCCTCCTGCTTTATTTATTTATTTATTTTTCTTCAGGATTGCTTTGGTAATTCTGGGTCTCTTATGGTTTCATTTAAATTTTAGGATTAGTTTTAATTTTAGTTCTGTGAAAAATGTCACTGGTGATTTGATCACTGTGATACGTAGCTTTGTTATTTTTCAAAGGATTCCAAAGCCTGGTACAGCTTGCTGGTTATCATCTTAGTTTTTATATGGGTTCTTAAAAAGGCATAAATGTTTGCCCTCAGAAAGACACACCTGCAAAAATACACACAGATTATGATGATTAAACGAGAAAAAAAGCAAATTAACCACCATGAACAACAGAAACCACTAAAGACAAGCTATATTCAACATAAACATGTCCTAAATTTAATTTTTCCTCTAGAATAATTGCCAAGGCAAAGTAGCAGACTGCATGCCCATGGAAGCATGTTCTTGGTCCATGCAATGGGGCAGCCGCAGGGTCTTTGCATAGCTCTCTCTTCCTTTGACAACTCCCCCCCACCCCCCACCCCCATTACTGCTTCATCTGTAGGTTCATGGTTGTTTGCAGGTTCTGCAAAAATTTTCCTGTTCCAATTTAAGAAATTTTGCTTCAGAGCAAAACCCTGTTTTCTGAGCTGATCGTTCCAACAACTTGCCATAGGAGAAGCCAAAAGGAGAAACAGTGATAAAATATCAGAGATTAAAAGCCGATTTTCTTTTAAATCTTTTTTGAATCCACTTTCCCTCATTAGTCTTTGATTTCATACCCTTCTCCAAAATTGCCTGACGCCTGATGGTTCTGACGAAAGAACAGAAAAGGCTCTTGGTGTCGTATCAGAAGCCAAATTGTTGTATAGATTTACATCTTACCATAATGTTGGCTTAGAGATATGTGTGTCTCCCATCAAGCTCATATAACCTTCCCTCTGACTTAAACTACAGGTAAACAGTTCCATGGCAATAGAAAGAGACTTACCTATTTCTTGGAAAGGAAAAGAACAAACGAATGTTTGGACAACCACAGCTGTACATGAGAAAGCAACAGCTAGTGTTATTCTACAGAAATGAATGAATGAATAAATAAATAGACTCTAAGCACTTTATTCTTCTCACATAATTTCTTCTCAGTGACATTATTGAACAGGCTGTTGAAAACAAACATCGTTAAATGAGAAAAGAAGAGCAGCAGCCTTTCTTAGTCCCCGCTGCAACATTTTGCAATGACGAATGCTCCCTAAATGGATTGAGCTTTAGGAAAAGAAGTCGGAGAGAAATTTGATGTGGCCCCCTGACCCCTGGTGAGCACGTGTATCTTCACCTGTCACATAACACACTGGCACTTGCTTACTTTTCAGCAAAGACTATTGATTTTGCTTATTGGCTGCAGGCGAGTCCATAAAGAACAAATTACAAAGTCAGAGGTCCACGGTTAGCAATTGCTTGCATGATAACAGGGGCCTCACTCCACCCCCGCCATTCACTAGGAACACCCTCAGCACCCGGACCGGAGGAGGCTGGATGAGAAACCTAGGATGTATTTGCGGCTGCTGTGAAGTCAGTGTTGTGTACAAAGGTTTCTGTAAATGATGGGGATGCAGGAAATGGGCTACAACTGGGGATTGGGGGGCAGAGTGTGTGTGTGTGTGTGTGTGTGTGTCTGTACTGTAGGAGAAGCAGAAGCCTTAAAGTAGAGAATACACACCATTCTGGGTGTAGACAAGGAAGTGTGGGATGGGTATTATTTGCAGCTGTGACACTGTCCTTTCTTGAGGCTTAAAATAAGCGCATAGACTGAGATAAGTATGTTCCTACTAAAGACGTATTATGGTCTGGGCAGTTGCTCTAGATAACTTTTAGGCCAAAGAATCTATGATCTGCTCATAGCGATTTAAGGACACCACTGTCATGGTGCAGTGGAAACTGCTCCGGCTAGGAACCATGAGGTTACATGTTTGATCCCCGGCCTCGCTCAGTGGGTTAAGGATCTGGCGTTGCCATGAGCTGTGGTGTAGGTCACAGATGCGGCTTGGATCCTGCGTCGCTGTGGCTGTGTGTTGCAGGCCAGCAGCTGCAGCTCTAATTCAGCCCCTCGCCTGGGAACTTCCAAATGCCGCAGATGTGGCCCTAAAAAGAAAAAAGTAACAATAAATTTAAAAATAAGTACAAAGATAAAAATAAGAAACACACATCATAAAACCCATAGGCCACCCCATAAATGAGTCTCCTAGCACCCCTGACTCTTCAGAGGACAGGTGTTAGACCAGTCCTGTCCGGGAGGCATAGAGTTCTTGATGGACATGGAGATGGGAAGTGTCTCCCCGGGGAGTTTTCCTAGAGCTTGATCAGGAAAACAAATATTGCAGAAGCACACTTGAAAGCCATCACCAGGCCATGCTGGCCACGTGGGTAACCCATAACGAGGACCACCGCGGTGTCCTGAAGCTCCCATCTCGTAGCATAAAAATGAAAATTTGGTTTGACTTTGGTGCATATTTTGCTGACACTCAGTTACTCTCTTTGAGGGGATCCCACGCTAAGGAGACCGATCCGTATGCCTGAAATAGCTGCGTGGAAAGAAAACCTTCTAAATATACTTTCCCACGAGGCGTGGGCTCTTATGAATATTACTGTGTATTAACATCTCTTTGACGGAACTGCTGAGCTAGATTGCAGTTTTAAATGAAAACTAAAATCCTGGTCACTTTATTTCCGATGACACCACAGAGAGTTGCAGGTAAGCTCACCCCGGAGAGAGTTTTCAAGAAATGTTGGGCTATGCAAATTACCTGCTGAAATGGATTCAAAGTAAGAGGCTTGGGGGAGGATTATGTGAGTTTGGAATGGAAATGACAAGTCCAGCTTGGGGCTCAGAATAGGAAGTACGGTTGAGGGTTATTGGCTGCCCTCTCAGGCCCTATAAAACATACAGGATGTCGAGCAAGGAAAAGTCTCAGACTTCAAAGCCAAATTTCTGCGTTCCCGTGATGCTCCTCTGAATCTCTGGCTCATCCCCGTCGGCCAGCCACAGCCCTCGGGCACATGGCTTTTTTGCATTGTCAGGTGGATGGAATGAGTTTGTCATCATCTTCAGCTAGGAGTAAGCTGTGAACTGGTCTGGGGATTGAGAGAGGAGCTGGGACACTTACGATCTTCCACAATGATGTCTGTTGCTAATTCTGCTGTGAAATATGTGGAGCATCTGGAGAGGGAATTCAATAAAGTGTGGCCAAAATAGCATTCACTTTATGCCCTAGCTTCTGGCACCGTTTAAGACAGCACTGAGACAGCTCATATGACCCCAGCCCTCACAAAGACCTCATTGCTTTTCATGGGAGAACTGAAAAGTGCTGATCCTGGAGCGTTTATGCTGATGGAACACAGATAAAAATCTGCAGGTGTAACTTTTTAAAAATTTAGTACACGAAGCATAAAAAATATATCAGTACCACTATACATCATCGAGACCCAACTTCAACACTGGGTTGTAGTTATAAAAACACCCGTCAGACTCTTTTGATGGGCCAGCATTCATAAACGGAGCTATGCCATAACCAACAGTAGGTCAAAAATGCTCTTTAGTAGTTTTTGAAAGGATAACTGTAACCCTAAGAGGACGCATCTTTTCAGCGTAAGGACCCCAAATGTTATTGACACGTGGTGTCATCATTTTTCATTGGTTGAGAGCTCGTGCTGTAGATTGCTTGAAGAAGATCTGAAGGAGAGGGAGAAGAAAGGAATATAAAGAAGATGCATAATTTTCTGTGTGTACCCATAAAAGAGAAAAGATGAAGCCCAAGCCGAAGGATTACCTTCTGGAGGAGAACTGAAGTTAGGTCCGAATTGCCTCATCTGTAAAGTGAATTGAACTAGGTTTTAAGTCCAATTCGAAAGCCGTTCCTAGGAACTCAATCAAGAAAACGAAGGTTGGAAAACTAACAAAAATAAACTGAAAGTGGGACAGGTCAAGATAGTTTGTGGCCTTGAAAAATATGCAAAGCCATCTTTCCCGACCTTGGGAGAACTTAACAATAATCATAGAAACAATAATAAAATTGTTTTGGAAAAGAATGGACATGTTTACCTGGCTTCTGTGTCTTGAGGAAATTCAAGGCACTTAATCAAATGTATGCCATTCTATACTGGAACAGAACATTAAGGCAGTTTATCTAGGAAAAGAGAAACAGTACTGGCCCAGAGCAGGAGAGGGATGGAGACAAAAGTCCCACCCAGGTGTGTGGCATCAGCTGGCACCAAATTTAGGTTTCCAAATCTAAGTCTTCAGCTCCTTTCAGCTGCCTGCTTAAATGAAAGATGTCTGAATTTCATCCATCTTCAACCAAATGTCACCCCACCAACTTTTCCTGCCTTTAGTTTCATTACCCCATGAGTGGGACAAACCAGTATTTGAGATGGCAACCCTGGAGTCATTCTTTTTCGTTTTTTCTCTGACATCCTCAGTCATGGGGGTCCACAAATTTTCTGCTTCAATGATCTATTTTCATGGCCTTTAATTTAGGCTCCCTTTATGTCTCGTCTGGATTCTCGTACTTCCTAATGCCGTAACTCAAATAACACCCACCGCCCTTAATAAACTAGCCTCACTGTTGCCAGAGAGGTCTTGGTAAAAGAAAATCTGCTTATGTTACTCTTTAGTATTAAGTCTTTCAATGGCTCCCTATCATCTTCGGAATCAAATCGAAATCCCTTTAGGTGGCACGAAGGACACTTCATCATCTGACCTCTGCCTCCCTGTTTAGCGTCATTGTCTTTTAAAGGCCTGCATTCACCCATATTCATGGTCCACTGCTTTGGGCCCTGAGGAAACTACAGACCATTCCTCTGGCTCCCTCTATTTACTTTTCTGAGCCTATTCACTAAGAAAGACTTCAACAATAAGGACAGAAAAAGCATAGAATCCATAGGCTAAAGATTCCTAGCCTTAGTTTTAAGACAAACCGTGTTTTTAGACTCCCTCCTAAACATGTCTCTCTCATAAGCTTGGCTCTTCCAATCCAAAAGCCCTTTGAGCTTTCACACCGTTATATCTGTTCTGGTCTCTGAAAAGCTCATTTTGAAACTCTGAGCTGAGTTTCTTTGTGAAAGCCTGGCTCTGCCTTCTCTTTGAGGCTATCAATGATATGAATTTTATGAGTGGAAAGCTACGTAGAGGCCAACTTGGGAACTCTAAAAGCTACCAGAAATTTGAAAAGACATCAGGTAGTATTTTAGAATTATTTTTTTCTACTACAGGATCTTATCAAGAAAACAGCAGGCTCTGGTCTAGGGTAGCTGACTCCATAGGAAACCGTTCATTTCAAAACAATGAAAAACCATCCCTAAAAATCCCAGCGACTGAATGTCGGTGAAGAAGTTCCTCGAATAAGTCCCACCTCATTCTCCACGAAGATGTAATGCATATGATGGATTCAGAATTTATAAAAGAGAATGCCCCATAAGCTCCCCCTGTGGCTCAGTGGCTTAAGAACCCAGCTAGTATACATGAGGAAACAGGTTCAATTCCTGGCCTCGCTCGGTGTGTTAATAAAGATCCAGTGTTGCCATAAGCTATGACAATGTAGATCACAGACATGGCTTGGATCCCACGTTGCTGTGGCTGTGGTGTAGGCCAGCAGCTAAGCTTCAGTCTGACCCCAAGCTTGGGAACTTCCATATGGCATAGGTGCAGCCCTAAAAAAAATAAAAATGCCCGAGCCAAATGTGCGATTTAATAGCACACTTCCCTTTGTCTGCTGATTTTTAAAGGACGGAGAGTGTACCTATCATGTGGCACTCATGTTTGGGTGATTCTGGAAGTGGAGCGGGGGAATTTTAGTTCTCTCTGCAAGAGCAGTGGTAAGGTATCTTTGCTTCTGTGAATCCAGAAGACGTTTGATGAAGTTCAGAGGCATCAGAATGGAGCCAATCAGGATGATGGTCTAGAAACAGAGCACAATGAAAGCAATGAAGTGTTTTGGGGTGTCTTTATTTACCTCTTATAGATGCCTAATTCAACCTTGATGAAAAGTGAGAAAAAAACAGTTTTACAAGTAACAAAATCAGCACCTAAAGGAAGCATGCAATTTGGGTTTTAAAAAAGTCACTTCAAAAAACTCATATTCAAATCCAGTTTGAGTTGATTCAAACATAGTTATTTCTTCAGTCGTTACCATTTATGTATACTCAAATTAAGTTTTATTAGTGCTCTTCTGCTGTTCGATCGCTGATTCAAACTGTGAATAATGGTTTTCTCTCTATCATTATCCAATGATGCGAAATTTTGTAAGTGTCGTTTAAGAAGCACACATCCTACAAATGCTTTTTCCCAACTCTTAAGACAGATGTAAACCAAACTTTTTATTTTGCAGCTCAAAAATTTCCAAAAGGATTATTAGTTTAACCTGACTTTCCAGAAGCAAATTCAGTGTGGTAAATTAACTGTTCAGAAAGCTTATGTAGGAGAAATAAAATTGCTTCCATTATGTAGATCTCTGCCATAATCACTGATACTGCTTTAACATAAAGATACCTATTTCTTTATTAGAGCAGGTTCCTTGGTTGAATCATAGAAGCCAGCAAATTTTCTCCCATTCTTTAAATAATTCCTTCCTTAAACTTTGACTCTTTTTTTTTTTTTTTGTATTTTTATGGTCACACCAGCAATATATGGAAGTTCCCGGGCTTGGGGTCAAATCAGAACTATAGCTGCCAGCCTACACCACAGCCACAGAAGCATGGGTCCCAAACCGTGTCTGCGACCTACACCACAGCTCACATTAAGGCCAGATCCTTAACCCACTGAGCGAGGCCAGGGACTGAACCCGAGTCCTCATGGATACTGGTCAGGTTCATTACCCCTGAGCCATGATGGAAACTGCAAAGTCTGATTCGTCTTTGTTCCCTAGTTTTGTTTTTGTTTTTGTTTTGGTCTTTTTGGGCTGCACCTGTGGCACATGTAGGTTCCCACACTAGGGGTCCGATCGGAACTGTAGCCACTGGCCTGCACCACAGCCACGCGGGACCCGAGCCGCGTCTGCCGCCTACACCACACCTCACACCAACACTGTATCCTTAACCCACTGAGGACGCCAGCAATCGAATCTGGGTCCCCGTGGGTACGACTCAGATTCGTTTCCGTGGAGCCACGGTGGGTCCGCCCTTTCCCTAATTTTAGAATGGCCAGTGAGAAACAGGACTGCTCTCCCTTGCATTATACTTTACGCAGGGATCCCAAGAAGTGTCCACATGTCACTAGTGTTTATTTCTCCAACAACTCCAAGTATTACACTCTGCCCTTACTCTGCTCCTCTCCAAATCTGGGTTCTCAAAAAAAAAAAAGGATTTTTTTGAGAATTTACATTTACTAGGAATATTCTTGACTCTAGATTATACACACAACCCTCTCAAGAGGTATGCTGTTCTGTATGCTTAGTGTAATATCTACCCCACCCCCCAAAAAAAATCTCTAATGCGGTTGAGGAATTACAAATATCTTATTTAAACTCCTGGATGTGGGAGTTCCCGTCGTGGCGCAGTGGTTAACGAATCCGACTAGGAACCATGAGGTTGCGGGTTCGATCCCTGCCCTTGCTCAGTGGGTTAACGATCCGGCGTTGCCGTGAGCTGTGGTGTAGGTTGCAGACGCGGCTCGGATCCTGCGTTGATGTGGCTGCGGCGCAGGCCGGTGGCCACAGCTCCGATTAGACCCCTAGCCTGGGAACCTCCACATGCCGCGGGTGCGGCCATAAACCCGCGGCCATAAAATGACAAAAGGCAAAAAAAAAATAAACTCCTGGATGTGAGATCTTCTGGGAACTTTGATTTCTAGAAAATTTCCCAAGTACTCCTTGGTAGTACATTATCATTACTACTAATAATAATAG
>PVHT020000061.1:10296745-10325646 GCA_004024745.2 Catagonus wagneri
GTGGCCACAGCTCCGATTAGACCCCTAGCCTGGGAACCTCCACATGCCGCGGGTGCGGCCATAAACCCGCGGCCATAAAATGACAAAAGGCAAAAAAAAAATAAACTCCTGGATGTGAGATCTTCTGGGAACTTTGATTTCTAGAAAATTTCCCAAGTACTCCTTGGTAGTACATTATCATTACTACTAATAATAATAGCTTACACTTACTGAGTGCTTATTATGTGCAAAGCTGTATCTTATTTAATTCTTACAGCAATCCTATAATGTAGATGCTCTTCCTATCCCTTATTTTACAGATAAAAAAGTAGGTTTCCAGTGTGCTGCTAAGTGCATTATTACCAAGACTGAAAGTACCCATTAGCGAGTCATCCTGTCTCCAGGATGCTAAAACTGAAATAGGTTTCAGAGTCCTACCACCCACGTGGTTTTTAAATAGTGTAGCATTTTTCCCTCGTGGGTCCCAGTCCTGCGTAGATCTGATGTTTCAGAAAATGTGATTCCTCTTAAAAATACATTCTTCCTCCAGTAGGTCTCCGTTGACTTTCTCTGTGAAATGCTTTATTTTAAAAAATAAACGGTTTGGTTTGGGGAGCATGCCAATTGCCAGCTATGCTCAGTATGAAAGACTGTTGATACTTCTTGAATAATATGATCGTGGATTATAATGATGAAAGGATGGAGCCTAAGACTATTGTGAGTCTTCGTTTTTAGCATTTCCGGTCGTTTACAGGAAACTTTTGTTCTAAGTACCAGTTCGCCATCATAAGGGACAGCTTCACATTGTCCACCAAAGACCTCGTCTAGCTTTTCAACATGCCCATAAGATCCTCCATGCTGACAAGGAGCCACAATCAGATCTGGAACAATTCTCTTTCTCCCTGCCCACTCATTTATACCTTTGCTGTGGGCCTGGCCTGTGTACCATCTGATAAGTTTCTCTGACTACAGGAATCTTTCATCAGAAAGGCTTGTTTCACAAACTGGACGTTAACCAGTTTCTATCGGTTTTTAAGGAGTAACAGGACCCAGCCGTTCCTTGATGCGGTTTTAACTCTCTTGAAAGTCCAAATCAGAAAATGAGAACAAGTCAGAGCTGGAAGGAACCTTCCGAATGAGCTCAGTCCCCACATGTGACAGGGAACTGGAATTTTGGGTAATCAAATGACCTACAGGGTTAGGAGTTCTAACCCACGGTTTTTGGCCCGGGTCACTTTTTCATAGTTTTGTGATTGATAGTCTTAAAAAAAAGAAATACAATGTTGATTGATTTGAGTAAATGTAATGCACGGAGAGACACCTGCTCATGGATTTATGAAAGGCAGTGTAACAGGAAACCAGTATAAAAGTAGCCCCCACTTTTTCATGCATTAGGCACCTTATGTCCGTCCTTGTCTCTTTCGAAACACGTGGTAACTCTCTGCTAAGTTCGACAGACAAGGGTACAGACACTGGGAGAACGTGGCTAATGTGGCTGAAATCTGAGCTAGTAAATGGCCTGTCTGGATTTGGAACCCCCGTTTTTCTGACGCTAAGTTAGGTCCTTTTTAATCTAACAATGTCATTTGACATTTGGGAAATGGGAACTGATTTATTGATTTAAAATACAGGGAGATGCAGACACAGAAAACAAACTTATGGTTACCAAATGCGAAGGGAGGGGAGAGGTAAATTGGGAATTGGGGATTAACAGCTACACACTACTACATAAAAAACAGGTAAATAACAGGGACCTACTGTAGAGCACAGGGAACTGTATTCAATATCTTGTAATAACCGGATATTACATAACTGAATCACTTTGCTGTACTCATGAAACACTGTAAATCAAATATATATATTCTATATACGGCTGAGGGAGATGTTGGAAGAGGGTGTTAAAAGCTGAAATCCTGGTACTCCTTTTCAGCCTTTGAAGAGACCACTGCTGAGTGAAAAGTGTCCTGGATGTGGGTTCCTGGCTCACTTACAGGGCAGACATCCTGTGCTTTTTATTGCCGGTGTTTGATATTGTAGGCTTATCAATCAGGCAACTTTTATAACTAGGTCCTGTATTTTATGTGGTGTCGCAGTGTCCGGCTGTAACTCGTTTCAGGAAAACGCCACGCTTCTTCCCTGCCAAAGAGCATGTGATGCAACTTGACTCGTCAGAAAAGTAACATGACACAGCAAAAATAAACGCTCGTGACTGGTGATTTAGGCAGCTAATAAAGGCAAGAACACTATATTATTCGTGTCTAGGTAATATTCATGGATAATTTAGAATACCCAGACCCCTAGGGATCAGGCTTCTAAGGCAAATACACTGTTTCTGTGGACTTTGCTAAATCAAACCAGATGTGCTGCAAGACACATTTTTATCAAAAGCATTATAAATAGGTCCACCAGCCAGACTCATTTTCAAGTCTTAAAGCAGAACTCTGAGCGGATCCCGGGCCCCGTCGTGGGTATTATAAGAAACGGTCTGTTCAGAGAATTGAAGTTTTCCATCAGCCGTCTCACTCTGGACCGACATTGTTTAAAACCCGCACCATCACGGCGCTCCTCCAGCCAAGGGTGGGGGACACTCCTGAGAAGTAAAGGGGAACTGCTGCTAATTAGGCTGGAGAAGAATGTGCATTTCAGCACAACAGCAGTTGGTTACCACAATGATGCATACTGATGGAGACCCTTTATTTTTGAAATAGTTCCCCACAATTTAAGTAACTTCCAAAAAAAAAGAGGAATTGCCATTGTGGCTCAGTGGGTTAAAAACCCGACTAGTGTCCATGAGGATGCGGGTTTGATCCCTGGCCTTGCTCAGTGGGTTAAGGATCTGGTGTTGCCATGCGCTGTGCTGTAGTTTGCAGATGTGGCTTGGATCTGGTGTCGCCGTGACTGTGGTGTAGGCCAGCAGCTGCAGTTCCAGTTCAACCCCTAGCCTGGGAATTTCCGTATGCCGCAAGTACAACCTTAAAAAAAGAAAAAAAAAGAAAGAAAGCAAGCTTCCAAGTTACTAAGTTACCAACAGAATTTATGGACATCATTCCTTTCACTAAGATTTTTCCACTCATTTCTCAGAAATGCTGAGAAGCTGGTGGAAAGTCCTGCACAGAATGGAAGGAAATAAGTCTAGTGAGTAAGAGCAGCATTTTAGACCAAGGCAGACTTTGGTTCAATGACTTGCTTCACCATTTACTAGTTGTATTATCCTGGGGAAGTTATTCAGCCTCGTCAAGCCCAAAGCATCTCATGTGTAAAATCCTACTTTTTAGTGTGGTTTTGAGGCTTACATAAGATCTTGCATGTATACAAGTTTGCACATAATAATTGCTCAATAGATATAAGCTATTTCTAATAGTAAAAATAAGAGTGGAAAATAAACTTGAAAGTTTTCTAGAAAGCCACAGCTCCCCAAAGATCTCATATACAGGAGCATAAATCAGATATTCGTATATTTTCAATCATTTTAGGAATCCTCAGGGGATGTAAAATTAAAGAGCAGTCTCCCCATTGAGAAGATTCCATGCTACCCTAGAATCAAGGAAGTTCATGATGATGACTGCCTTTTCCTGACTGTTTTTTTGGTTCATAGTTTTTGATGACTTTTAAGGCAAAAAATAAAATATATAAAATTTAAACTATCAAAGTTCCCAGTGTGGCTCAGTAGGTTAAGGACCTGACGTTGTCTGAGGATGTGGGTTGGATCTCTGGCCTTGTTCAGTGTGTTAAGGATCCAGCGTTGCTGCAGGCTGCAGTGTAGATCACAGATGCCGCTCGGATCCCACTCTGCCGTGGCTGTGGTGTAGGCTTCAGCTGCAGCTCCAGTTTGACCCCTGTCCTGGAAACTTCCATGCGCCACAGGTGTGGCCATAAGGAGAAAAAAAAAAAAAAAAACTATCATGAGTGGCAATGTTATAACATAAACTATATAAGGCAGTTTTTATGAATGTAGGTGTCTATCCTTCCAAAAGAGAACTTTCCCCCCTTATTAATAGTTTTTTTTTGTCTCAGACTTTGTTTTCTTTGGTGGTACCCGTGCATGTGGAAGTTCCTGGACCAGGGATTAAACCTGCACCACTTGAGCTGCAGACTTGAGCTGCTGCAGGGACAATGCTGTATCCTTAACCTGCTGCATCACCAGAGAACTCCTTTCTTACCTTTATTAGAAATATATAAGTATTCTTTTATGTATTTTTATACTTACTCTGTGGTGTGTGTGTGTGTGTGTGAGATACAAAAACAAGAGAGTTTTTAAGGGCTGCTGTCCAGACACATTAGACAAGGTCTATAACTGAGACCTGTATGTGTATACACACTTCTTGGTACACTTGCGGGTACCAAGCTCTACTGCACAGACTGGAAACCCAATCGGATTTAACACACCATCAGGGAAATCTATATTCCAAGTCAAGCTAGTTTCTGTTTGGGAAAAAAAAATGTAAATATTTAAAATTATCACCTAAAATTTTTCATCTCCAAATTGCCCATCCATGGATGTTGCTTGTCATCAAACCTCTTGGCAGCCCTAGGGACCCAGTGTTTCATAGGAAATTCTTCAAATAAGCAATGAGGAAGATGACGATTCGCTGATTTTCAAGAATATAATAAACTCTCTTTTTGTTATTGAACTACCATTACTTTATTATGAATAAAAAGTCTTTTTATCTTTTTAGAGTTCTTTCAATAGAACAGGAATGAGATTAATGAGTTAAGTATGACCATATGTCCCTTCAACCACCACACACACACACACACACCTTAAATTTCTTTAGTAAATCCTCATGGTACAAGTCCAAGGTCCTTAGCGTGCTGCACAAGGACTAGATACCCAACCTTCATACGACAATCCTTTGGTCACCAAACTCACTTTATGCCCCAGTATTATCAAATTATACACAGTTCCTTGGACAAATCTCTGTTATCCTGGTTCCTCCTTTTGCACACTGAATTTCTTTCCCGACATTGCTTCTTGTTCCCTCCCTCCACTCTCCCCAAGTCTGCCTGTCTGGAAAAAAAATCCCCATTCATCCTTTAAAACTGTTCTGATAACTCTCCTGGGAAGCTTCCCCTGCTTTGCCCACAAAGAGGTTCGTCATGTTCCTTTTAAGTTGTTTTTGCTTCGAGTGGCTGTCATTGTTTGGGCACTCTTTCTGATCCCAAAGCAGAGTTCTCTTATTTAACATTTCCCTCTGTCTTATAATTATGTATTTATATGTCTGTCTGCCCTATGAAACTTGAGCTCCTGGAGGTCAGAAGCCAGTCCTTATTAACCTCTGCCCATCTCCCACCTAGCACCAAGCCTGGCCCGTATTCAGGAAATGTTTCTAAATCTCTTCAGTTTGGAAAGCATAAACAATTTTATATTTGAAAAAGACATATCTTAAAATCACTTTAAAAGGGGTTCGTATTCACTTCTACTGCCGGAACAAAAGAGTGGAAGAGCTTCAACGTAGGCTTGCCCGTCTTGGGCGTCACCTCTTGTGATGATCACACACGATCATCAGTCTAGCAAGGCAAGGGCTGGGGTTATACAGGACATGGAATATGCTGGAAGATATAACCACACACTGGAAACATGAAAATCATCACCTTGTGCTTCTCCGAGGGTAGGCTGGGGACAGAGACTTGGGGTCCCTTAGTGAACTTGGCACCATGTATTCTTCTGACTAGGTGTATTTATGAATGAGAAGATCCTCGTCATTTGCAGATTGAAGAGTCTGTTGTGCTAATGCTCATTTTTGGAACCACATAAGAGTTTTCCTCCCCTTCGTTATTCACAGCTGACTGCATGGCTGTGGCTTTCAAAGTATGTGTGCTGTTGTCACATTCATCCATGTGACTGACATCGCCATTATGTTTAAGTCCATTTCTTCTTTGGAAACGAGGCACATAAAATAAGGGTAGCACGTGGTGTTGGTATGCTCAGACTCTCAGGAAAAGCTAAAATAATTCTTTCCTTTCTCCAGAGTATATCTATTTTCTAAAGATATTCCCTGTTTCACCAATAAGAATAATCATAGGGGACTTTTCCCCCCTAAGGTGTTATTTTGATTTCAGGAATTAAGCTCTAATTGAGCAGCTGAGAACGACTCTGCTGTAAATGTTAACGATGGCGCCAGCTTTTCTAATGAACTCCAGCTGATGAGGGGGCAGGAGGAAGAGAAGAACAGCAAGATGTATTCGGGGTGGGCCTTGCAGTGACACCACCGCCTCCACCATCACCATCGCTGCCACCACCAGCACCCCGCCACGTTCACATCCATCTGGAACCTCAGGATAGGACCTTATCTGGACATGGGGTCTTTCCCGGTGTTGTTAGTCAAGGCTCTCTAGCTGAAATCATCTGGATTTAGGGTGGGTCCTAAATCCGGTAACTAAGGTCTTATAAGAAGAAGAGAGGATGCAGAGAGACACAGGGGAGAGGCAGAGGCAGAGACCGGAGCAAGGCACCTGCAAGCCAAGGATGCCCAGGGTTGCCTGAAATTGGAAGAGGCGAGGACGCATCCTTCCCTAGAGCCTTCAGAGGAAGTGTGTTCCTGCTGACACCCCGATTTCCCGCCTCCAGCCTCCAGAACCATGAGAGAATGAATTTCTGCTGTTGGAAGCCACCATGTTTCTGGTAACTTGTTATGGCATCCACAAGAAGCTAATACTACCTGCATATTTGCGTATCCAATAATTATTTACTAAGTACCCACCATTTGTCAGGTACCAGGCTAGGTACCAGTATAGAGTAATAGATAAGAGCCATTAGACAAATGCAGGACTTATAGAGCCATGAGAATGTCAAATAAGAGGTGTAGTTTGAGAGTCTGAGAAGACGTCCCCACCGATAAGACAAACAGTGGTAGGGTTGGCCAGGTAGGTGGGATTGTCCAGGTCAACAGGACAGGGGATGGAGACCACAACAACAGAAGAAAGCTAAGAAGTCCAAGGAGAGCCTCGACCCTGAGCTATGGAGGAGCTTGATTGGAAAAGTGTGTCTGGGAGTTCCCACTGTGGCTCAGAGGGTTACAAACCGGACTAGCCTCCATGAGGATTTGGGTTCGCTCACTGGCCTCACTCAGTGGGTTAGCATCCAGTGTTGCCGTGAGCTGTGATGTAGGTCGCAGACGCAGCTCAGATCCATAGACCAACAGCTGAAGCTCCAATCCAACCCCTAGCCCGGGCATTTCTGTATTCTACAGGTGCAGTCCTAAAAAAGAAAAAAAATGTGCCTGGACCATAGTGATTGGTAGATAAGTGACGCACACACAAGGTATTACAGGCGATGCCGTCAGGAGTGACATCGTCCAGGTCCTTGTCGGGTGTGTTAAATATTAGAGACCTTAGGCTAAGTAGAATCACAAATCTTGTGAATAGTTTTTGAAAGGGTGGAATACGACTGAAGTCATCTTTAAGAGATCGCTGTGGTTACTCTGCAGAGAAGGAGTTGGATGAAGGCAAGAATGGGTATAGGTCACGGGGCACAAGAAGGAGACCATTGCAATGGTCCAGGAAGGACACGGTGGTGGCACAGTCAGGTCACGGCCTGGAGACTGGGATATGGGGATGGATTTGAGATACATGTAAGGGAAAGAGGTTACAGGGGGAATGAAATGAGCGGACGCCAAAAATATACTTGCTGGGAAAAACTAGAAGAGGATCGTGTTTTGTGGAGGCAGTGACCCTAAACTGACTTTGGGGTTTGTTTTCAGAAGTACCTTTGAGACGTCCAAGTAAAGATGTGATGGTTCTCAAATATGCAGGTATACAGTGGAGACATTCTCTCTAGCCTGAAGATATAAATTCCAAGTCATCAAAGTTAGATTAGAGTTTCCTTAAGGCACACGGGGTTAAATATCCAGCGTTGTCACTGTAGCAGCTCAGGTAGGGTTGCTACTGTGGTGTGGGTTTGATCCCTGGCCTGGGAATTTCTACAGGTCATGGGTGCAGCCAAAAAAAAAAAGGGGATTAGATTTTATTTAAAGCAGTGGAACTAAAAGACGTCATGCAGAGAGAGAAGACCTTCAAAACAGGACTCCTGAAGGATGTGGAGATACGCTTTTAAAAACTGGCCAGAAAAACTAGAGGAAAAGTGTATAGACGCCAAGAGGAAAAAGTGGTTTAAGGAGAAATGGTCAAGTAGGTCCAAAGCCGATGCGTGTCTCAGTATGATGACAATGAAAACTGTCTCTTGAATTCAGTAGTATGGTGACCTTAGCCAAAACTGGAGAAGTGGCCCACAGTAGGCAGAGTTGGGGGGGGTGGTGGTGGTCAGAGACCACAGGAATAAAGAATGCTAACAGGGTAGGCAATGTCAAATTAGGATTCTCTGCTCATACCCACTCTGATGCCTTGGCATTTCAAAAGGCCCCTGAAGCATTTCTGAGTTGCCTAAGATCGGGTTTCATGCCCTGCTGAAATGGAAGCTTGAAATGAGAATGAAGTTCAGTTGCAGTGACACCTTTGGGCACGGACACTCAGCTTGCTGCACTGAAGTCAGTTAGGGGAGCACTAAAGTTGAAGAGGAGGAAATGGATCATTCTAGAAAGACCAGGGAGAGCCAGCGCAATCTACTTGAGTGGAAAAGACTTCAAGCCCACCAGCCGGGGTAGACAGGCTAAAAATTGCTGCACAGGATTTGCATTTGATGCAACACAGTTGATCCCCCAGTGCTCTTCCAGATATTCAGGTCTAGAAATTAGCATCTGCTTCTTCCACTGGTTCATCTCTTCTAGGGCCAAGTCATATGTGTGTTTTTAAATCTCCCAAGAGGTTCTGATATGTCAGTGGGTGGAAAGGAACCTCTGAGCTACCTAATGTCCAGGGTTCCTTCAACCCCGGCACTTTGCAATCCTAAGAAGGTAGAGGATAGACACGATGGCAAAACCTGCCTCAGTGGCTTGATAAGAGCGCCAATGTATGTCTGCTCTTTATTTTATTTTTTTCAAGTCTGGTCTTCAGAGGGAAGGCTTCGATTATCAGTGTGTGTTTCTGGTTTCATTTCCAAATAAAATACAAAGACTTCCTAAAGAGATAGGAACAGGTTCCGAGACAGCTGGATCGAAAGCATACCTCAGGAAGACATTATTAAAATGAAATCCGTAGCCTTGTGTCTTTAAGGATCTTAATGTCACGGCCTTTATTTAACAAGTTTATTTTAGCTTAAAAATGTTCCTAAGGTAATTCATCTCATTTGGATAAAAGCTGTTCTTCCTAACTTTTGCAAGAGAAAGCGTTTTTTCTAAGCCTCATCCTAAAAGGGAATAGGCATTTTTCAGCGTTTTTGCTTGTATTTATGTTTACTATAAGAAAAATAAGTGTCTCATAATTAAGCTGCAGAAAGAAACCCATGAGTGACAGAAGGTGACCAAGAGACTGTAGCAATGGCAACTACCATGACGTGGGTAAGGGCTTTGTTCAGCATCCTCTCTGGCTTCAAGAAGGACTCTGCAGCAAGACAGCACAGAAAGCGAGCTGGAGAAAGAAGGGGAACCCAGACAAATACAGGGGCCCTCAAACCATCTAGATATGCAACTAGTTTTCTTTTTCTCTTTTTTTTTCCATCCGCACCTGCGGCATATGAAAGTTCCCAGGCTAGGGGTCAAATTGGAGCTGCAGCTGCCACCCTACACTACAGGCACACAGCAACACTGGATCCAAGCCACATGGGCGACCTACCTGCAACTTAATTTAAAATATTATGTATATTTTAAAGGTTACCACTCTTAAATTGTATATGTATTGCCAGTATTACAGACTTCAGCTCTCCTCTGAATATGGGAATACACATTTTCAAACTATTTTAAACCTCCCTGTGGCTTGAGATAATTCACAGTGCAAGAAATAACCAGAAAAGTGTTTCTCTTAAAGAGTTTTGGTATTTAAGATGATGAATTCTTAAAGGGGTCGCTCTTTTTAAATTTTATATAGTTATGCCGAATCACATGTTTTACAAATATCCACCAAGGTCACTCTAATGAAACCAGTCTTGAAAACATGTCTCGGAGGCGACAATGTATGTTAAGGAAGAATGATGTTTTGTTTTCTGTTATGAATGAGGTCGTTAGGGGGTCCCTCCCATCTGCATGTCTCAGGCTTTCAAAGTGGAGGGACTTCAGCGTGGCGAGACACCCACTGGCGTTCCCTCGGCCTCTCCCTGCCCCTTCACTCACATCATCAGAATTTTAGATTGCTGAGTTTGGGAGGAGAAACCAGTCCTAATAGCCTAACTCATTCTACTCCCCGATCTCTTCCATCTCTGCTCCTTTGCCATTGTTTTTTGGGTTTTTTTTCTAAGTTTTATTGAAGTATTGTTGATTTACAATGTTGGGATTAGTTTCTGCTGTACAACAAAGTGACCCAGTTGTACATAGACACACATCCATTCTCTTTCAGATTCTTCTGCCACATAGATTATCACAGAATATTGGGTAGAGTTCTCTGTGCTGTACAGCAGGTCCCCATTGGCCAGTCATTCCATAGACCTCAGTGTGCATAGGCCAGACCCCCAGTCCCTCCCTCGTCCCCACCCCCACCCTTTGCTAATCGTTAAGCTTTTCAAAGTCTGTGAGCCTGATTCTATTCTGCAAATAAGTCCATCTCTATCCTTTTGTTTTAGATTCCACATATAAGCGATCTTATATGATGTTTGTCTTTCACTGTCTAACTTCATGAAGCATAATAATTTCTAGGTCCATCCATGTTGCTGCAATAACATTAGTTCATTCTTTTTTATGGCTGAGTAATATTCCATTGTACATATGTACCATATTTTCTTTATCCATTCCTCTGTCCATATCTTTTTTATGCATTTAGGTTGCTTCCATATCTTGCCTATTGCAAATAGTGCTGCAGTGAACATCGGGGTGCATGGATCTTTTTGAATTGTGGTTTTCTCTGGATAGATGCCCAGGAGTGGGATTGCTGGATCATATGGCAGTCCTATTTTTAGTTTTTTGAGGAACTTCCGTATTGTTTTCCATTGCAGTTGCGCCAATTTACATTCCTACCAGCAGTGCAGGAGGGTTCCCTGTTCTCCACACCCTCTCCAGCATTTATTGTTTGTAGACTTTTTGATAATGGCCATTCTGACTGGTGTGAGGTGGTACCTCATTGTAGTTTTGTTTTGCATTTCTCTAATAATGTGTGATGTTGACCATCTTTTCATGCGTTTTTTGGCCATCTGTATGTCTTCTTTGGAGAAATGTCTGCATAGATCTTCTGCCCAGTTTTTGATTGGGTTGCTTGGCTTTTTTTATATTGAGCTGCAGGAAATATACCAAACACCTCCTGCTGTTCAACAAGTGTGCCTTTTATCTCAGCAGTCTGTCCCTGTGAAAGAGACCTGAGCCCTTTGGTGTCCCCTCGCTGGAAGCCATCGCTGCTGCACAGCGGAGCCACCTTCGCCCTGGCCACTTCTTCCTGGCTCCTTGTCCATCCCTCAGTTACTTCTGTATCCGGCTGGAAGAGAGGGGACTCTTGGGGAACGCAACACGTTTCCAACCAATACATCCTCATGATTTAATGCCTTTGGGAGGAGGAAAGGATGAGCACACCAAATAGCATCACTTTATTGTGTCTCTTTAGTATCTGGACAGGGAAAGAAAAATCAGCAAATAAAAAGATAGCCTCGTGGCACTGCAGCCTCCCCGCCACCTCTTCCAGCCTGGGTTCTCTGCCATGGTCCCCAGGGGCTGGTCCCCAAACCGCCCCAAGGGGTGGAGGAAGGTCAGGAGGGAGAGAGCTGGTTTGGCACAGAGTATGGGGGGCCCAGCGTACCCGGTCAGTACGTTCTACCTGTCATTAATAGCCCTCTTATAAAATGGTGATGACAGTAAGTAAATAAAGCAAAAGCCACCCCCACAAAAAAGGATCAGCTCTTCACCTTCAAAAAGTGTGTATGTTTTGCTAGCTTTTATATTTTGATAGTTTATGTAGTTTGACCTTTCTGTGGACACCTAATCCAGTGTTTGTACCGCATGAAATGAAGCAAGTCTAGGTATAGCATGTGTTTTGATGAAAGGCAGACAAGCCCTAGGAGGTGTTATATAATTTAATTTGCAGTATGAAAGCAGTCTTTCCTTGTAGCCATCCGGTGGCCTGACTGCTTGAAATTCATGTGATAGTAATTAAATTGTCATGTATGCAAAAGTGTTTTAAATATTTCAAAACATTATGTACATATAAATTGTAAAGTGTTATTTTGGTCATAATTATTCCGGACTTGACACCCCTTCTCTGTTAATTTTTTTCTCAGCTATTCTCACCTGAGAACTTTTTATATCAGGCGTGAGCTGCTTATGTAGGATCTAGGACTAGCCATCTCCTTTTCCAGTTCTAGCATGATACTTAAATTTTGTCAAGCAGAAGTTAACGTATTATTCTTGTATGCCAACTAGCAATCTTTAACCGGCAGGAAAATCAATGCCATTTCCTCAACAGCAAATTATATTCCACTTCTGTGCATTATAACGCTTTTCTTGGAGTTGATAAATCAGGAAAAAATACTGATAGTCACTTAACTTAGTAGGATTCACTTAAATGAACTGCCAGAAAGTACTTAATTCTTAAAAGAATTGATTTTTTTTTCTCTACATCAGTTGAAAAACGTACAACAGGGTAAAGGAAAATCTTTTAAACAAAAGTAATTTTCTGTTCATTAAAAGCGACATAAAATACACGCTAAGGTTGCATTACCCAAATCTTTGAAAAAACAATTACTCGCAAGTTCTTAACCTATTTTTAAGGCAAGAAGTTTTCAACAGCCTTCAGAGCCTTTGCTAACTTGACATGCACTGAGACGAAGAAATTTTAAAACCGCTATTACTGCCTCAGTGTTTTTGCTACAAACTGCTGGAGGAAAGTAGCTGAATGTACACTAAGTCATTTGAAAATTACAGGCAATGTCTCATGACAGGCTAGAGAGACCTAGAAGAAAAATCCGAGCTGGCCTCACCACTGTCCAACTCCTATCGACAGTTATCACTCCAAAGGCGACATCACCTAGAAGCTTTCCGATGTGCAGCTTACGTTTCCATAGTAGGGCAAAATCCTGTTACCTTCGAACCCACCTTTCAGACATCTATTCTCTGCTCTTCGTGTTTGCAAATCACCGACAGTTTCTGCTCAGTAAAATGTTTCCTGCCCAGGTTGGTTCTTGTTATCGTCCCAGCCCCAAATCTCCTTTTCAAAAATAACCTATCATATAGAATAATATTCAGGTTAATTACGTTTGGCTAAAGTTAAATTACGTAGCGCCCGGCTCCGTTTAATTGCTACCTCCAACCTCTGCTGGTTTATCTAAATTTTTCCATAGCTGAAACCTTACTGGGATTCAAATTGGGTTTTCTGAATTTCATTTTCATATATTTTGAACATTTCAGTTATCTAAGTGTTCCTGAGATCTCAGAATAGAAGAGATTAGTGGTGGATTCTGTACCATTACTCAAAATGTAGGAACTGCGTGAAATTTATAGACACGAGTCCACAGTCCTCTATTCAAAAGAAGATGGCTGAAGAGTTATAAAAAAGAAAATATTCAGTTTAATTCTGCCTCTTTACATGAAGTGAGATGATTAGCAATCGCTTAGTACTGCACGAGACTTTAGGTCTACATCCGGGCACACAGTCAGGATAAAAAGTCTAGCAATAATCCCCTTCTAAGAGCTCATCAGTGATCCATCCAGTCAGAGAGATGTAAATTGACAGGTGTTTCATCTCAGAGGAAACCAGCAGGATCATAACTTTGTCATCCTGGAACCTGCCAGAAACAATGGTCCCAACCCAGTTTGGTCATATGCTTTGTCATGTCCTCAGTGATCTCGGCAGCTGGAGAGGAGGCTCTCATTTTCCAATCAACTAATTCTCCAAAATCATAAATTCATTCAAAACACTTTTATGTAGTATCTACTCGGTGCTCCCATAATCCCTTTACCTAGATGTCCTTTTCTACTCTCTATCACCTTTATTCCTACTCATCCTTGAATATTTATGGCAGATATTAGCGCCTTCATGAAGTCTTTCCCCACCCTATTTCTAACCTACACTTAGTGATGGAGTGAATTCCGTTATACTAGGAATTCTTTTCTGTTAAGTAACATCTCTATTGAGGTGTAATTCACATATCATAAATCTCATTCTTTTTAAGATTACAGTTCAGCGTTATTCCATCTACTTACAAGGTTCTGCACTGATCATCACTCTCTAATTCCAAGCCATTTCCACCAGCTCCCCCCAAATAAGCCCTGTACCGCCGTCATTCACTCCACACCCTCTTCCCCCGCAGGTCCTGGCAGGCACTACGTCACTTTCTGTCTCTGTGGCGTTGGCTGTTCTGTCCATTTTATGGAATCACAATAGGTGGACTTTTGTTCCTGGCTTCTTTCACTTAGCATAAAGTTTTTAAGGGTCTCCCATGTTATCGTATGTGGTTCCTTCCCAGCCACATAATAGTCCCTCGTACAGGTGGGTGATCTTGTTTATTCACTCAACAGTGGATGCTAACTTGGGTTGTTTCCACTTTTTGGCTACTTTGAATAATGCTGCCGTGAACAATCGTGTACAAGTTTAGTGTAGACATATGTTTCCAGTTCTCTAAGAACTAAGAGTGGAATCTCAGGGTCATATGATAAATCTACATTTAACATTTTGAGGAACTGCCAAACTGTTGTCCAAAGTGGCTGCACCATTTTACAGTCCCACAAGCAGCTCAGAACAATTCTAACTTCTCTACATCCTGGTGACACTTGCTATGGTCCATCCTTTTTTTTTTTCCTATAGTCATCTAGTGGTTATGAAGCACTACCTTATTGTGGTTTTGATCCGCTCTCCCTGGCTACTGATGACTAATGATGTTGAGTATTTTTTTCACCTGGGTGGGGAGATTATTAATTTTGGAGTCAAAACATTATTTTTTAATATTATTACATACTATTAGATTGAATATTATTTAATATTATTAATACTATCTCCAGTACAGTATCAAACACAAACTTATTTTTGGTATTCAATATTATTGGTACTACCAAATTCAACCTGGCACATAGTAGGAACCCAGTCATTTTTATAAGCAGAATGAATATGTATTTGATTTTTACTAGTACTGTGCTTTGAATTACTCCTAAGAAAGGCTTAAGTACCTAATGTATATTATAAATATTGGATCATATACCTGAATGCAGAAATAGTGATTCTTTAAACCCATTTTTAAAAATCAGCAAAAGTCTGTATTTTTTTGAATGATGGCTTACTTATATTTTTCTCCTTAGAAGTCAATTTTCGGCAAGCAGTGTCTCCTGGCTCTTTACAGGAGCAAAGTTTCACTCAGATTGGCTGGTAGCTGTGTTTCAGCCAAGTTGATTACAGGGCCAGAAAACGAAAATGTGGTGTTTGTGGAAGGCAGAGGCAGATATGGATCTTGCACGAGAGCCTGTCCCCTGAAATTAGAGATGGATGAGCGATATGGATTTATTTTGCAGGATATGTTCCTTCCTGGATGTCAGATGCCATTTGTCACACCACAGATTTTGCTGTCTATCAGGATCTAGGTAAAAAGGTATTTCAGAGCTTAAGGAGTTTCTCTCCATACAGCATTTTATCCAAAGAAGCAGTCTCAACTCCTCCGAGAAGTTTAGAAAGTTGGAGAAAAGTACAACCCTGAGTATTCGGCAGGCAGGCTCTCTAGCTCAGCTACTTCCTAATTTTAGAATCTGCAGTAATTCAGTTATTGCTTCATAACGATGTCAATAAGGTCCTTTTGTCCATTATCTAAACATAACCCAGGTGGCTGTAAAAAGTTCCCAGGGGTGGCAACTTTACCACCAGAGGATAACTGGGAAACTGGGAGAATCGATTCATTAAGAGTTGCAGATAAGAGCATAGTTGAACAAAATGTTTTGAAAGATCAAAAAAATGGACGTATCCAGTAATGTGGGAAGGTTGTTTTTAGGGTTGTAACTTTAGGAAATAATTAGGCGATGGTGCAAAGATTTATGAACATAAATGTTCATATAAGGTTAAGATAGAGAAAAACCTATAAACAACCTAATAGTCTAGCAGTAGAGTTAGCGATAAATTATGGTGCCTACATATACCCATATAATGAATACTACCCAGACATCAAAAGTCATCTTGTGGCAGGGATTTAATAATGTAGGAATTTTCAAGATACATGAGGTTAAAAAGCAGGTTGTAAAAATATATACATAGGGCAATCCTCTTTTAAGACATATGTCTCTGGAGTTCCCATTGTGGCTCAGCAGGTTAAGAACCCAGCACAGTGTCTGTGAGGATGCCGGTTTGATCCCTGGCCTCACTTAGCAGGTTAAGGATCTGGCTGTGGTGTAGACTGCAGCTCCTATTCGACCCCTAACCTGGGAACTTCCATATGCTGCAGGTGCAACAGTAAATAGAAAAATAAATAAGTAAATGTTTATTCATATATATCCAAATGGGAGGAAAGAGTAAACTCTGAGAGATTACATAACAAGTAACTTTTTGTTTTTATTTGTGGTTTTTTTGATCCATGTGTTATGATTAATAATTTATTATTAAGAAGTGCATTACTGAAAAAAAGAAAAAAGCAGAATTTCTGGGGAGGTACCATGTATGTAAGAAGCTCAGACATAGGACTCATTTTGTAGAATATTGATATTCATAAAGTAAGGGGTGTACAGGAGTTCCCTTCGTGGCTCAGTAGTTAACGAATCCGACTAAGAACCATGAGGTTGCGGGTTCGATCCCTGGCCTTGCTCAGTGGGTTAAGGATCCGGCGTTGCCGTGAGCTGTGGTGTAGGTCGCAGACGCTGCTCGGATCCCGCGTAGCTGTGGCTGTGGCGAAGGCCGGCGGCTACAGCTCCTGTTAGACCCCTAGCCTGGGAACCTCCATATGCTGCGGGTGCGGCTTTACATAAAGGCAAAAAGACAAAAAAAAAAAGGGGGTGTACAAATACACACACAGAGATGCACAGACACACAAGGACACACACACACACAAGCATACCCACAAACATAGCAAATGACTTTTTGTGGTGACTTAGCTTTTGCTTTCTGTCTTAGGTTTTCGTGAACTTTCCCAAAGGGAGAGGCTGCTGTGGGATTTTGGAGGGAGTTTCTGGTCATTTCCCTGGCCCTGCTCCTCCTGCAGAGGCGTGACTTATCTGAGAGTAAGCCTGGCTCCGCCCTCCCCACTTCCCCCTTCTCCTCCCCCCCACCTCTCTCTGCCAAGTCCTGTCTTCAGAACCCCTTGTCAGCTACTCTCTGCAGTGACCTGCCGGGCAGACTGGCAGTCACTTGAGGTTGTTCAGCTGTGTCAAAAATGGAGAGACAAGATGATCTAATCCACTCGAGAGCTTTAAAGTCACATTTGTGTCCACATCCTCAAATCCAGCTTTACTCAGGAATGACTCTGATCTTTAAGGCCCATTTCTCATGTATAGAAGTAACCACTTCCTTCTATGCTAGCTCTGAATAGTCGGAATTTGAAATTAAAAACGCCACACCCAGAGTTCCCATTGTGGTATAGCACAAACAAATCCAAATCTGACTGATATTCAGTCCCAGGCCTTCAATCCTTGGCCTCGCTCAGTGGGTCAGGGATCCTGCGGTGCCGTCAGCTGCGGTATAGGTCGCAGATGTGGCTCAGATCCCCACGTTGCTGTGGCTGTGGTATAGGCCAGGAGCTGTAGCTCCGATTCTACCCCTAGCCTGGGAACTTCCATATGCCGTGGGTGCGGCATTTAAAAAAAATCCAAAAAACCTAGCACACTGGAGTTCCCACAGTGGCGCAGTGGGTTAAGGATCCCAGCGTTGCCACAGCTGCAGCACAGGTCACAGATATGGCTGGGATTCAGTCCCTGGCCAGGTCACTTCCATATGCTATGGGTGTGGCCACAAAAGGAAAACAAAAAACAAAAACAAAAGCACGACACCTGTTTATTAATACAAAACCGAAAAGATGCATGAGGTGTGAAACTAATGAAATATGACCAAGGTCTATATTAAAAAACTATAAAATTCTGATAAAAAGAAATCCAAGAAGCACTAAATAAATGGAGAGATATTCCAGGTATATGGATAAGAAGACTCAATATTGTCAAGACGTCAGTTCTTCCCAACTTGAGCTATAGATTCATGGCAATTCGAATCAAAATCTCAGCAAATTATCTTGTGGATATTGACAAGCTGATTTTAAAGTTTATATAGAGAGAGGCGAAGGACCCAGAAGAGCCAACACGATATTGAAGGAGAGGAACAAAGAGAAACGACACTACCCGACTTCAAGACTTACTGTAAAGTTACAGCCATCAAGACAGTGTGGTATTGGAGAAAGAATAGACAAACAGATCAATGGAACAGAACAGAGAGCCCAGAAATAGACCTACTTAAATACTGATCTTTGACAAAGGAGCAGAGGCAGCACAATAGAGCAAAGACTGTGTCTCCAACAAATGGTGCTGGAACAACTGAATTGGTCCTCCACGTGCCAAAAAAATAAAAAAGTAAAAAATTGAGAACCAGTTCTTACACTTTCCACAAAAATTAACTCAAAATGAGTTAATTTTTGTATCACAGATATAAATATGAAATACAATACTATAAAACTGGAAGGAGTTTCTGCCGTGGCACAGTGGGATTGGCCGCATCTCTGTAGCACCAGGACACAGGTTCAATCCCCGGCCTGGCCCAGTGAGTTAAAGGATCCCGTGTTGCCACAGCTGTGGTGTAGGTCGCAACTGCCATGAGGATCTCACGCCTGGCCCCTGAGCTTCATAAGCCCTGAGGCAGTCAAAAATGAAAAATACAAACTAAAATGGTTTTAAAAAATAAATATATAAAATACAACCGGAAGATAACGCAGGAGAAAATCTAAGTGAACTTGGGCTTGGTAATGACTTCTTTGGTAAAACATTAAAAGCATGACCTGTGAAAGAAAAAAAAAAATCAACAAATGGCAATTCATTAAAATTACAAGTTCCCATTGTGGCTTAGTGGGTTAAGAATCCACCTAGTATCCATGAGGATGAAGGTTCGATCCCTGGCCTTGCTCTGTGGCTCAAGGATCCAGCATTGCCGCGTGCTGCAGTGTAGGTGGCAGATGTGGCTTGGATCTGGCATTGCTGTGGCTATGATGTAGGTTGGCAGCTGCTGTTCCCCTTTGACCCCTAGCATGGGAACTTCTATATGCTGAGGGCTCAGCCCTAGAAAAAAAGGGGGAGGGGGGATTAAAAACTTTGGCCCTGCAGAAAGAGAGAGAGAAAGAAACAAAGATAAAGAAAGAGAAGGGAAGAAGGAAGGAAGGAAGGAAGGAAAGAAAGAAAAAAAAAGAAAGGAAATGAAAGAAAGAAAGAAAGAAAGAAAGAAAGAAAGAAAGAAAGAAGGAAGGAAGGAAGGAAGGAAGGAAGGAAGGAAAGAAAGAAAGAAAGAAAGAAAGAAAGAAAGAAAGAAAGAAAGAAAGAAAGAAAGAAAGAAAAAGTTCCCTGGTGGTCTAGTGGTTATGATTCAGTGCTTTCATCGCCTGGGTTCAACCCCTGGTCTGGGAACTGAGATTTCACATCAAGCGTTGCACACCACAGCAAAAAATTGAGGAGGCAAGTTCCAGAGTGGGAGAAAGTGTTTGTAAAACGTGTATCTGATAAATGACTGGTATCCCCAGTTTCAAAGCACTCTTAAAACTCAACAGGAAAAACAAATCCAACTAGAATCTATATCTGTCTATCTATTGTATCTATACGACAATTGGCCATTAACTTGGAAAAGCAAGAAATGTGTGGTTTACACAATCCTGCCCCCAAACAAAGAATCCTGATGATACCACGAAGGAGATATTTGGAGAAAGCAGAGTTCTCTGGGGATTCGTGAGTAACATATATTGAGCAGCATCTGGCAGGTGCTTCTCAGAGGAAAGTGGGCAGGTTGGCAGGCAAATACTCTCTTGTATCGATGGGGTGCCTTGAAGAGAGAGAGATAGAATCTCAAATGAGAAAATAAAAAGGAACGGGCTAAAGCGGGCTTTTTTTTTTAATTCTAGAAGGAGGCAAGATGGGCCAAAGTTTACAAACTCCAGCTCAAGAAGCAATTTATCGTGGGAGAATCTTGGCTCTGTCCCTTACAAGATGTGTGAGCTGGACAACAGCTTCAAATTCTGGGGGCTTCAGTTTCTTCATCTGTATCATGTGAATAATATTACTAGTAAGCACTTCATAAATATCAGTTATGAAAGCAAAGAGAATATCCAGAAAAGTCGATTGTTTTCTCATACCCGCTTCCTTACCCTTCAGATTCCAGAGACCTGTCTGGCTATCTCTTGGGGTTGGGTAAGGTTATCTTAAATATATTCATCAAAAAGAAGAGGAAAGGCCACAGTGAAATCAACCAGACTACGGCAGAGCACTAAGAAAACGGAAAGGAAATCTTACAGAAATAGTCCTTAATCACAGATTGAATACTTGGGAGGAAATGCCCTTCCTGTTTAGACTCATCTGCAGAAAGAAAAGATGCTTTTTTCTTTTTTTGAATTGAAGTATAGTTAACTTACAATGTTGTGTTAGTTTCAGGTGTCTAGTTATATATTTATTCTTTTTTAAAATTCTTTTCCATTATAGGTTATTACAAGATATTAAATGTAGTTCCCTGTGCTATACAGTGGGACCTTGTTACTCACCTGTTTTATATATGGTACTGTGTGTATGTTAATCCCCAGTTCCTAATTTATTACCTCTTATCCCTTTGGTAACCATACATTTGTTTTCTATGTTGATGAATCTATTTCTGTTTTGTAAATAAGCTCATTTGTATCATTTTCTTAGATTCCACATGTAAGTGATATCATATGGCCTTTGTCTTTCTTTGTCTGATTTACATCTCTTAATGTGATAATCTCTAGGTCCATCCATGTTGCTACAAATGGCATTATTTCATTGTTTTTTATGGCCAAGTAGTATTCCATTGCATCTATATACCATAGCTTCCTTATCTAGTCCTCTGCTGATGGACATTTAGGTTGTTTCCATGTCTTGGCTATATATATAGTGCTGTAATGAACATTGGAGTGTGTGTATCTTTTCGAATTATGGTTTGCTCTATATAAGAGGCCCAGGAGTGGGATTGCTGGATTATATGGTAGTACCATTTTTGTTTTTTTAGGGAAACTCCATACTGATTTCCATAGTGGCTGCACCAGTTTATACTCCCACTAATAGTGTAGGAGGGTTCCCTTCTCTCCACACCCTCTCTAGCATTTATTATTTGTAGACTTTTTGATGATGGCCATTCACTGGTGTGAGCTCATACCTCATTGTAGTTTTCTTGAAAAGCAGTGATAATGATGTCCCTACCTAAAGCAACAAACACTTACCTTGGAGCTACAAGGAACACACTGATACTTTTTTTTTCTTTTTTTATGACCACACCCATGGCATATGGATATTCCTGGGCCAAGGATTGAATCTGAGCTGCAGCAATGCTGGATCCTTTAACCCATTGCACTAAGCGGGGGATCGAACCCACGCCTCTGTAGCAACCCAAGTTGCTACAGTTGGATGCTTAACCCACTGCACCACAGGGGGAACTCCTGATCCATTATTAAACATGCCAAGCTTTGCATTTGGTCTCCAGGAGGTGGGAGAGACTATTATAACACTGTGACAACATGTGGTTTTGTACAGAGCTTAAGGTTGTGGCCAAGGTCATCTGATTCATTTTATGTGAGAACAACTTTTCTATCCATCAGGAATGACTGGCTGACGCCCCATTGAAAATTACTAAAGCATAGTTACAGCTCAATAAGTACCGTTGTTATTCTTGGTATTATGCTAATTAATATTTTTAAAAGGTTAAATGCTTATTCTATAGGTCACACAAGTAAAAGATGGGGTCAATGTTAGAACAAAGCCTGCCTGCCCTCTAAACCTAGATGCTTTGAACTGCATATACTGTAGAGCAAATTCAAATTCTTAATGTGGGATTGGAGCCAAAAACACTAGTTAGGTGAATGACTAATTTGGAATATAGGTATCAGCGCTGGAGACTATTAAAAAAAATAAATAAATCAGGCTTATATATTTGGTGTTCCCATCACTCAGAGTCAGCCAACGCACCATTTCCAAGTGAGGTCTGCCAAGAGGATAGATAAGAATCATTTTCGTTTCGCACCTTAATTGTTGGTATGTGGTATTTTTTTTTTTTCATGTTAGAGAAGAACACGTATTAAAGCTCACCGTTTATGATCACTGTGTTGTAAGCGAATTAACCTTGCCGTAAACGTTGACATTTAAAAACACAGAGGACAACCGGATTTTTCAACTCTCTTGCTCACAGGTGCTTTTCAATTCTCGGGCAGGGCTCATAATTAGGACCCACCGGACATTAACCGTCTCGTATTATACTTATTAAGAACCAAGTTCAGAAGGTAGAACAGTGCCAATATAAATTAATTCCCCCAGGCTGCCCATGGGTGTCTTGTCACTAATTTTTCAAATTATATACTTAGGATACATTCTTCTGCTAAAACATTTAAAAAATGTTTTAATTCATTCCCATTGATCAATAAATCCATCCCGTGATATTGAGTTTATAGTAGGTATTTGCTTGCTGAGCGAACTTTGCTGGTAAGACAGTCCAAAGTTAAATAAGGCTGACCTCTCTAAGTTTTTAATGTAATTAAAGCCTATATTTTAAGGCACTTCAAAAGAAATATAAATGCAGGATGTGAACAGAATAATTCCAAAAGTTTCCATTAAAGAACTTTGGGTCCCTGGTGGACAAAGTATAAATAACCTCACTGTCTGCGACCGCTTCCTTCCGCCCAAGCACTGGGACTTCAACTGGGCACAGGATGGTGTAATTGGGAGACGAAGAAGATATTTTTTTTTTCTAAGTAGAAAGCATACCGTTGAGAATATGAATCACTAAGGGGTGACATTAAATCTTGCAAAGAGATAATATATGTCTCTGTGGTGGCTCAGGAGACTAACAATAAGTGTTAAATATTAATAAGATTGTGGAAATGCTCCTGGATACTGTGATAAAGTAGCACCAGAAAAAAAGGGCAAAGAGAAAAAAAAAAAAAGAGAGAGAGAGACCTAGGGAGCGGTCCTTATTGCAGTTCACAGTGTATGTTTTATGTTTAGGGAAGAAGTAAATAAAGAGAAGAGAAATGTTTTTCCACAGGGAAAAGACAGGACTGGGAGTGTATAAAATGTAGAAAATAGTTATTATTCTTCATAGACAGAAGGGCAGTTGGACCCTCTTCTTGTGTGCCGAGATGCAGAGAGAAACCAGCCACAGTCTGAGCGTGAATCCATTTGCCTTCGAGTTCATGGTTCTCTTAGCTCTTGTGCTCGCTTTGGTCCCCAGGGGTGATGGAAACCACAGTCCTGACAGCGGCGGGCCCCATCGCTCAGAGAGCCACAGCCGGGACCCAGCTTTACCCCGTGGCTCCTCTTCCAAGCCTCTGAGAATATCTGCAGACCCATTATGAGGGAGGGAGAGAGTTTCTGTCCATCACGCTGGCTCACCCTGCACTTAGTTCTGAAATAAGCCCATACTTTCAGGCTCTCGTGCTCCTGCCCGGACTCTACAGAGCCTGATGGATGGGGCGGCATGGGCTGGTGGTCAAATGCACGTTCTCCTCCAGGGGAAGGGATGGAGGCCCGAACATAAAAACAGGGAGAGGCAGGAAATCACGAGGCTTGCGTCCTTGTGAGGGTTCAGCCTCAAGGCTCCTTTTTTTTTTAAGTTTTATTGAAGTATAGTGGATTCGCAAGGTTGGGATCGTTTCTGCTGAACAGCAAAGTGGTTCAATTCTACATGGACACACATCCATTCTCTTTCAGATCCTTGTCCCACATAGATTATCACAGAATACTGGGTAGAGTTCTCTGTGCTCTACATCAGGTCCTGGTTGAATTGTTTAATAATAATAATGATAATAATAATAATAATAATAATAATAATAATAATAATAATACTCTGGCAATTCTGGAGCTGAGAGAGGTAGAAGAGGCAAGGAAATACAACCTCACATTGAGGGCTGTGCCTTCACAGAAGAAAAATTCACCCCTCCCCCCCATTTTTTTTAACTTCTAGAATTCTTTAAAAAGAATTGATGTTATCAAATGTGAATTTGGGAACAGCCTCAGAGTCATTGGGTTCCATCTCGAATATCAAACAAATCAAAATGAGAATAAGATTGCCTTTATAAAAAAAAATTCCTCGAGGAGACAGCACGTCATCTTTGGCAGAATGTGATCAAACTGTGTCAACTATTTCTTTCATTGGTCCAATTGAACGTCCTATCATCTTTTATTTTATTTTTTATTTTTTTGTCTTTTTGGGGCTGTGCCAGTGGCATATGGAAGTTCCCAAGCTAGGAGTCCAGTCGGAGCTGCAGCTGCCAGCCTATGCCTCAGCCACGTCAGATCCAGGTGGTTTTGATCCCTGGCCTTGATCATGGATTAAGGATCCAGCGTTGCCATGAGCTGTGGTGTAGGTCACAGATGCGGCTTGAATCTGGCATTGCTGTGGCTGTGGCGTAGGCGGGCGGCTATAGCTTCTGATTCAACCCCTAGCTTGGGAACCTCCATATGCCACCAGTGTGACCCTTAAAAAAAAAAAAGTGGAAAGACGGAAGTTCCTGGTGTGGCTCATCAGATTAAGAACCTGACTAGTATCCGTGAGGATGTGGGTTTGATCCCTGGCCTCGCTCAGTGGATTTAGGGATCAGGTGTTGCCATGAGCTGCGACATAGGTTGCAGATGGAGCTTGGGTCCTGCATTGCTGTGGCTGTGGTGTAGGCCTGCAACTCTAGTTCCGATTTGACCCCTAGCCCAGGAACTTCCATATGCCATAGGTGCAGCTATAAAAAGGAAAAAAAAAAAAAAAAAACTAAGTGAAAGACAAATATTATATGATATCACTTATATGTGTAATCTTAAAGAAACCAGACTTGTAAAAAGAGAGTGGAATGGTGGTTACTAGGGAGGGGTAGTGGAAATTGCAGAGATGTTGTTTAAGGGTAGATAAATAAGTTACTTGATCTCTCTGTGCCTTGCTTTCCCCATCTTTAAATGGAAATAATAACAGCACTTCATAAGATCATTGTGAGAAGTTAATAAGTTATACATAAAGGGCTTAAGGGGTGATGTTTGCAGAGAAATATCTTGCAAACACGCTAGAAGTGATTAGACTACCACTTGATTCAAACTTTGAGAAGCTTATTGCATTGTGAAATAACGAATCTTCTAAATCACTAAATGGCTAAATTTCTAAATTACTCCTGGGGGATTACCCTACCGCCAAAAGGAGTCCCAGACATTGCCTTTCAGCTTTGCTTGGGTTCCTTCTGAGCTTCTACAGGGCTAGCCATATACGGAACATCCATAAGTTGCTTATAATTAAAATAGGAAAATTTCAGGGTGTTTTTTTCCTTGCTCTTTTTTTTTTTTAAAAATTGAAGAATAGTTGGTTTATAATGTTGTGTTAGTTTCTGGTGTACTGCAAAGTGATTCAGTTGTCTATAAATATTATATAGATAATATATAATATATGGTATTATATTATAGATAATATATATTCTCTTTCATATTCTTTTCCACTATTACTGATTATAGTTCCCTATGCTATATAGTAGGACCTTGTTTGTCTATTTTATATATAGTAGTGTGTATATGCTAATCCCAAACTCCTAGTTTACCCCTCTCCCACACTCTTTCCCCTTTGGTGACCGTAAGTTTGTTTTCTATGTCTGTGAGTGTGTTTGTTTTATAACTAAGTTCATTTGTATCATATTTTAGATTCCACATATAAATGATATCATTTGGTATTTGTCTTTCTCTTTATGACTTATTTCACACAGTATGATAATCTCTAGGTCCATCCATGTTGCTATAAGTGGCTTTATTCTTTTTTGTGGCTGAGTAGTATTCCATTGTGTACACATACCATATCTTCTTTATCCATTCGTCTGTCAATGAACATTTAGGTTGCTTCCATATCCTGTCTATTGTAACTAGTCCTACTGTGAACATTGGGTGCCGTACATGTATCTTTTCAAATTCGAGTTTTCTCTGGATATATGGCCAGGAGTGGGATTGCTGGATCTTATGGCAACGCTAATTTTAGTTTGTTGAGGGATCTCCATACTGTCTTCCATAGTGGCCACACCAACTTACATTCTCACCAATGGTGTAGAAGGGTTCTCTTTTCCACACTTTCTTCCAGCATTTATTGTTTGCAGATTTTGTGATGATGGCTAGTCTGACAGGGGTGAAGAGATATTATATTGTAGTTTTGATTCATACTTCTCTAATAATTGGTGATATTGAGCATCTTTTCATGTGCCTGTTGGCCATCTGTATGTTTTCTTTGAAGAAATGTCCACTTAGGTCTCCTATTTTTTGATTGGGTTGTTTAGTTTTCTGTTATTGAGTTGCATGTATTGTCTGTATAGTTTGGAAAGTAAGCCCTTGTCAGTCACATCATTTGCAGATATCTTCTCCCAGTCTGTAGGTTGTCTTTTTATTTTTCTTTGCTGTGAAAAAGCTTGTGAGTTTGATTAGGTCCTATTTATTTTTGCTTTTGTTTCTATTACCTTGGGAGACTGACCTAAGAAAACTCCTTGTTCTTTCAAAAATGCAGATAGGACCATTCTACTCCCTTGCTTGAAGACTCTTCAGTGCCACCCCTTTGCCAGATCTCTTTACATGTCACACAAGTGTCTTCAGGCCATGCCACCTGCCGACACCTACACATATTCTGCATCCTCTGTATCCTGTGCTGTAAGACAGCTGCTCTCAAACTTTAGCTGCACCAGAATAACCCAGAGAGCTGGTTAAAATGCATATTTCTGGGTCCTGCTAAGTTTCTGATTCAGTAGGTGGGACCCAAGAGCATATATCTCCAACTAATCAATGGTAATCAACAGCCTATTTTTTTTTTTCAGGAAATTACTTTCATTTGTAATTCATGCATTTCACCAGTGCAGAATAGTCCTCCCAGACTAGACCATGAGCCATGTGAAGTCTAGAACCTTGCCTAGTCATCTTCATCCGTCTAGGGCCTGGCCCATTGTCCAAGCCTAGCAGTTTCTCAATACTGTCTGATGCTCAACTGAAATCCAGATGACTGAGGCGTGGCTGTAGGTAGCTCCTTCGTGTCTGTTCCATCCTTCATCTACAAAGCAGCAGTACTGACTGGTGAATTATTGGTAGGAACTTTTCTTAGTCGTGGTGGTGCTAACCAAGACTCCCTCTGGAACCACACACTCATTTGTTTAAAAAAGAAAGAAAGAAAGAAAACTTTTTAAAGTTAGATGTCCTCAGTAGAGGCAGGAACGGGAGCTTTTTCTTTTCTGAAAGTCACTACCCCAGTGTGGACAGATCTGCAACCTTGTCTCGTTGCTGCCAATACCTAGCTCTTATTCTCTTACCTAAGCTCTTTCCTGAAACATGCATAAAATACCCACTAATTCATTTCAGGTGTAATAAATGAAGTGGTTCTTACCAGTGCAAAAAACAGTAATCACACAACTGAGAAGAGAATAGACCTCATGAAGGTCCCTGCTAAGGAGACCAGGGTGTGACAGCCTGGCCTGAGGGTGTATTTAAGCATATGTTGGTGTCTCTACTCTGGATGTGGTCTGACTTTTTGATCACTGTTTTATCATATCTTGGCCACCGTTTTACATTCTGAAGAAGAATGTATATTTTCTTAGCCAATTTCTGATTGACTTAAACACTGAGATGACAGGAGGCCCTGGTCTAACTTGAGTGAAGCGGATTTCTTTTTCGGTGCTTTTCGGTTTACTAGGTGACCCCTTTACCAGACCTCTCTTTTCTCAGACTCGACTGGCATCAAACAAGCTCATGGCTACTTCCCCACCCTGAACCTTGATTTCCTCATTTAGAAAAATGCAGGATAGACTACCTGTCCCATAATAGTGTTGTGAGAAGTAAGTGAAACATCTTACCTAAGGTACCCAACCTGGTGCCTCATATATAGTAGGTTCATAATAAATGCTGAATTCAAGTATTTACTGAACACTCACTACGTATCTAACTTTATGAACCATGTATAGGCTAAAGAAGCATATAGCCAGTGGTGAGTTAGTTCTTACGTAAAGTAAAATTAAATAAAACAAAGGCAATAAATTCACAAATGACAGCAGGACCCACATGATATAAAACAGTGGAGACCATGCCAAAGAGGATTATAAACAACAAGGACTGAGCCTGGTAGGAGGAGGCAAAAAGATTCTGAAGATTTTATAGAGAATTTATTAAGGTTTTTATTTTGATTAATTTTTAGCATCAAAGAGGGGGTTTTCTCAAAGCCTCAGTTTCTTCATCGATAAAATATGGATAGTAATAAACATTGTGAATATTCAATTAAATAAATTGTATTACTTTAGTGGATTAATAAGTTCTTAACTGTTATGGGTGAAAATAATTCTAGAGAAGTAGAGAAAGCTTGGGACCAGCAGTCCAGAAACCTGAGTCCTTCATATTTCTGAGTCTCCAAGAATGGAATTAGAGGACGAAAAGTCTCTCAAAGCCCCTTCCAGCCCAAAGGTCCCTTGGTGCAGGCTCCGTGTACTGCTCATGAGCGGGGTCTGGAAGTGGGGGTGTACCCTGCCCTCACTACCAGATGCACATTAGATGCTGCTGGCTCCCTCCCCTGGTCCCTATGGTGTCTCTCCACCTTGGGAAATAATGTATGAGCACACTGAGTTCAGAGAGAGTTGGATTTGTAGTTTGGCTCTGGGCCTCCGTTTCCGCATGGGAACAGAATTTATACATACATTGCAGGCTGGTTATAAGGAATCAAAAAAGTGCTTGGATGGCATCTGGTACAATTCTTACTACAAGGTAAACAGCATTCAATAGACAACAGCTACTTTAATTATTACTTTTATTATTGTGGTGATGATGGTGATGGTG
>PVHT020000061.1:10326646-10626816 GCA_004024745.2 Catagonus wagneri
GATGGTGGTGATGGTGGGGGGATGGTGGGGATGATGATGATGGTTGATGACAGTGATGGTGGTAGTAGTGGTGGAGACGTGGTTGCTGTTGTTATGACTTTCACATTTCTTGACCTAAGAGAAGTGGTGAAACAGGATTTTGTCTCTGGCACCTGCCTGCTCCCAAGCATCACTCCCTCTTCCTTCTGTTAGGTGGGTCTGTTTTTCTTTTATTCTCTTGCTTCCATCGTTGCATTTTTTTTTCAAACTGGCCCTCACCAGCAGTCCCAGAACTACTTATTACCATCGTGTCTTGATATTGTCCTTGTCCCCACAGAATACTGAAACTTCTCTTGCACATTTCTTATCCCTATAAATTTGCTTCTTGTGTTTCACACTGTTCAACACTCATGGGCCACAGCTATTGGGCAAAAAAATGTGCTATATATGCATCTGTATATCTACAGATATTGATATAAATATATATACTGATATGTAAGTATATGAATACAGATATGTACATATAAAGATGTGTATATACATATATATCGAGGCCTCATGATGGTTATATCATGACCTTCATTCATTTCACTAAAATAAAGTTTTTGCCTTTATTTCTAACTGAGACCAGTGTTAGAATAAAAACACAGTCAGACACCAAAAAGTCAATCACATACTGATTTCTGAGAGTGACGACATCAAATCAGTGATTCAGTCCTTACAGACAGCAGGTGTGTTAAAAATGCATTGAAGGAACTTTACTAATCAGTCTGATCTAGGCTCACTTCTCACCAGCCAGCCTTAGCCCAGGGCACCCCGAAGTCAGAAATCCCGGAGGAAGTGTACGTAGTCTGAGAAGAGTTTCCTAAGACTTTCCGTTAACAGCCAAGATGAGAGGCTGACATTTTTAAAAGACAGAGAGGGGAAAGGTGAGAAGCCAGCCTACCAAGAAGATAACGACAGAGTTGAAGCTATGGTTTTAACTTAGATAGGCAACGTCATTGCCAAGAGAGCTGTATCTGAGATGTCTTGGGAAGAAACAACATTCTGGATTGCTGGGCTAGACGTGGAGGAGTCTGTGGATTTAAAAGCAGTCCACCCAGCCCATCTGCCCCAGACCTTGGTAAAAATGTCTTGAACGGTGCCACTCAGGAGTTAAAAACAGTGCCAGGCTTGTGCAGAAAAGGTTCAGTTTGGAAGCTAGAGGATGCCACGTTCTTACTCAGCACTTGCCCACACCTCGCTTTGTACCAACTCTTATTTTTTTTTATGTTTTTTGTTATTTGTCGGTTGTGGTAAAAGCAAAGTCAAGACCTGTCCATCATTAAATTCTCCACTGTGGCTAGCACAGAGCTTTGCGCTGCGTGACTTTCCTGGTCACCATTTCTTAAATTGGTCAGTGAAATCAGCAGTGCTTAGGGGTTTAAGAAACTAGGACCCATGACTTTAGGTCTGATGGATCATATACATGGGAAGCTTATACGGTTGTGGGGAAGGTCATCAGCTTTCAAGTTTGAGTTAAGGCCCCAAGTGCTTTTTGCCGTGTGACCCAGGGAGTGGCTTTTGTCACATGTGTTCATCTCTGGGCTCATTGAAGCTTCCTGTCTCCAAGTCGCAGCTTCCTCATTTCTAAATGGGAGTGAGGGGTTCCACCTGTGGCTCAGGGTGTTACAAACCCGACTAGTATCCATGAGGATGTGGGGTCGATCCCTGGCCTCGTTCAGTGGTTAAAGATCTGGCGTTGCTGTGCCGGGGGGTGTAGGTCACAGATGCAGCTTGGATCTCACACTGCTGTGCCTGTAGTGTAGGTTGGCAGCTGCAGCTCCGATTCGACCCCTAGCCTGGGAACTCGTATGCCACAGGTGTTGCAAAAGAAAAGAAAAGAAAAGAAAGAGAAGGGGAAGGAGGAAAGGAAGGAAGGAAGGGCGGGAGGAAGGAGAGAGAAAGGAAGAATTGTGAACCAAACTGGCTGTGAGCAGCCAGCAGTGGGAGTCTCAAGGCTCTGAGCAGCAGATGGGTCTCCCACAGTAGGACATCCTAGCTGAGGATTTGGCAGTGACTGGCCACGGGAAGCTGGTTGTTTACATCCAGGCTTAAAGAAGCTAAGTGCATATACACGATGGAATATTACTAAGCCATAAAAAATGGAATAATGGCATTTGCAGCAACATGGATGGATCTAGAGATTATCATACTAAGTGAAGTAAGACCTAGAATGACAAATGCCATTCGCTATCACATATATGTGGAATTTTAAAAAATGGTACAGATGAACGTAGTTACAAAACAGAAATAGACACACAGACTTTGAAAACAAATGTATGGTTACCAAAGGGGAAGGATAGGAAGCGGAGGGATGGATTGGGAGTTTGGGACTGGAAAAGTCAGACTTTTATATACGGAATGGGTGATGAGTGGGGACATGCTGTATAGCACAGGGAAGTCTGACAACCCATATGGGAGTGGTTATGTGTGTGTGTCCGGCGAAATCACTTTGCTGTACAGCAGAGGTTAATACAACATTGTAAGTCAATGCTACTTCAATAAAGTCAGTGTTTAAGAGAGACTCACAAAGGAAACAAACAAACGAAAGAAGCTGCATGATTCGTCCTGGGTCACATGGCCCTTTGCCGAGTCTACCACAGGGTGGAAGAGAGGAGATGCAAAATTTCATTGGTTATTCGAACTCCCACGTATGTACGGTGGGTGGTGAATCCCCAAAGTTCAAAGTCATGGTCAGGTTCAGAGTAATGCCAGCCAGGCTTTATGTTGTGCATGTGCCTCAAAAGGTCTCTAGAAAGATTGTCACATCTTTCTTATCATAACCCCAAAATGTTCCACATCGCGTAACTGGTTTAAAAAAAAAAAGCAAAACACGTTTAAGGAATCCCCATTGTGGCTCAGGGTAAACAAACCTGACTGGTATCCATGAAGATTCGGGTTCGATCCCCGCCCCCACCGTCACCCCACTCAGTGGGTTAAGGATCCAGCGTTGCTGCCAGCTGTGGAGTAGGACACAGATGTGCTTGGATCTGGAGTTGCTGTGGCTGTGGGGCCGGCTGGCAGCTGTAGCTCCAGTTTCAGCCCCTCACTGGAGAACTTCCATATGCCATACGTGCAGCCCTAAATAAATAAATAAGTAAAATAAATATTTAAAAAGCACAGCCCGGAATTCCCGTTGTGGCTCATCAGGTTTAAGAACCTGACACAGTGTCCGTGAGGGTGCGGGTTCGATCCCTCTTCTCAGTCAGTGGGTTAAGGTGTTGCCACTAGGTGCAGCATAGGTTGCAGATGCCACTAAAATACGGTATTGCTGTGGCTGTGGGGTAGGCTGCCAGCTGCAGCTCTGATTCCACCCCTGGCAAAAAAAAAAAAAAAAAAAAAATTACTGTCTGCTTAAATGCTGCGTTCAAGGTCACCTAGCAAGCGAGTACCAGGGCCAGGAAGAGAATCCTGGTCATCCAACTCTTTATACGCTTTGTAAGAGACCAGGCTAAACTTCTTTATTTTTTGCATCCTGAGGAATTACACATTAGCCTAGAGCAAACGTCTTTATTGGGGAAAAGCTAACATGCTCCATTCCTGAAGTGGAGAATTTGCAGCAGAAAAAGAAGTCCCTTGAGAAAACGGAAAGAAAAGCTCCCGAATTCAATCCTAGGCCCACATTCCGGCTCAGACAAGCCGGGGCGTTTGCTCTGCCGTGCCTGGCGCAGGGCCAAGCACCCCAAGTACTGGGTCTCTGTCTGGGTGGTCCCCAGGATCAGGAACTTGGACGTGAAACGGGGTGAGGGGGTCTTGTTCTTGGAGGAGGCAGAGAGAGTCCAGGCAGGATAGCGCATTGCTGCACAGCTCTCGGTCATCCGGGAACCCCAGCTGCCCCCACACCTGCTTCGGAGGTGCTTTTGCAAAGGTTCCTAATGAAGGAGCTCAGTGACCAGAGGCCTTTCCAGACTTCTTCGGGGCAGTGAGGGTGACACCAAGTGGAGGTAGGAGTGAATGAAGCGTTCCTGGGAACTCGGTCCTGTGGTGGAGGATGATGGTTCTGTGAACACGTTTCCGGTTCAGAGTCCTCTTGCGGCTTCTGCTGTTTGGTTCTGCCCCGCACCCTTGCTGTCTCTCTCCAGGGACCTCGCTGACAGGGAGCTGAGCTCTCCCTGCACAGGATGGATCGTCTAAACTCGGTCATTCTGGTGTCTTTGCTGGGACAGGGGAATGGGGTGTGTTTCCAGGATTATTTTGATGTGGAGTTGAGTTCGGTAAATTTGTGGAGCACCTGCAGAGGATGTAAAGGCAGTCCTTACATCCTGGGGCTTTACTGTCTAATCAGTGAGAAAGCTGTTAGAGCAGGTAAGCCCAGAGAAGAGGGATCAAGTCCATCCACCCCGAAGAGGATGGTACCTGAGTTGAGGTGTAAAGGGATAAACTTGGACACACACAGCACTAGGAGGTGAGCGCCTGAGTAGCTATGGACAAAGCGTAGACGTGGAGAACAGCATCTGGTGCAGATAAAGACTTCGGGACTATAAGACAGTGGACTGAGACAGAACCTCTGCAATGGTCCCAGTTTCCTCTGTGCAGGATGAGAGGGTAGATTCCCATCTTGGTTTTTTTCCCGAGCATATATCCCATGAAGAGGATTAATTCGGACAGTGATATGCTTGAAAGGCTCTATATGCCTAATGCCATTTGTTTGCCTATTTTTAAAGATTGATATCATAGCTTTATTTAAAGATGCCAACCGCAATGAAGTCTTACTGTACAGCACAGAGAACTATATCCAGTCCCTTGGGACAGACCAAGATGGACGATATTGTAAGAAAAAGAATGTCTATCTATTTCTATCTATCTATCTATCTGTCTGTCTATCTATCTATCTATCTATCTATCTATCTATCTATCATCTCTCTAGATACATAGACAGACAGACAGACAGACAGATGACTGGGTCACTTTTGCTGTACAGCAGAAATTGGCACAACATTGTAAATCAACTATGCTTTAATTAAAATATAAATTTAAAAAATTAAAAAATAAAGATGCCAACATTACAGTTCCCCAGAAATTTAAACCTTTGAATCCCACCAAATCCATGATAAAATATTTTTTAATTGTGGTAAAATACACATAGCCTAAAACCTACCATGTTAACCATTTCTAAGTATAAGTTGGTGGCACTAAGTAAATGTACATTGCTGTGCAACCATCACCACTGTCCATCTCCAGAACCTTGTCATCACCCCAGCCTGAAACTCTGAGCGCATGAAACAGAAGCCCCTCCTGCCCTCAGCCCCTAGTAACCTGCCCTTTGTTTTCAATCATTCAACTGGTTTGCCTTTCATGGAAAAGTCCCAGGCTGCTTTGCCACAGCACACGATAGACGGAACGATCCAATAGACAGCTCCCTGCAGAGGGTTCCTAACGCAGGGTAAACAGTCAGTTTTTTGGTTCTTGCCAGAATGCTCATTAACTGTGCCTTTTAAAGCAACGTCAAGAATTTCTCCTCCAGATCTAGAGCATACAACCCGCCAGGGAAGCTTGGGCTCCCCCTAGAGTTTACTGCCTGCGTTGCAAAAAATAGCAGGCAGAGAGCTTGAGCTGTCGGTGCATGTGGAAAAGAAAGAGCAGGAAAAGATTTGAGAGCCGCTAGGGAGTTTCTAAGTACAACCTGTCTGTGCTTCTGAAATAGCACTGCCTCCCTACCCCTCTTCCTCGCACACGCTGGACCACGGTTCATAATCCTGCCAACACTTAAATCCCTTTTGCTTCCTAGACTGTCCCGAGTAATTGATAATGCTGATGCTTTAGTAAGCGATGCTGTTCTTCAAGTCAGTTTAGAGCTAATGTTTCAGCAAAGGGCCACTGTGTTCCCAGGGATGGTAGAAATCAAATGAAACAGAAAATGCAGGCCCTGACCACCTCTAGTCCCAAAGGCTTGCTTGGAACTTCTCAGAGACTGGAAGTTGTTCTTGCTTCTGCATTAATCCTTCTGTGCTGGCCAAGTTCCAGCTCGGGTAATTACATTTTCCCTGACCCGAATCCCCCTGGCAAATTCAGTCCTTTCGCGTGTCCTCTTGTGATTTTTTTCCTTAAAGTTTTTGTGGTGTTTTGCTCTTGACATGGCATTTTTCTGCAGCGAGTTTGCCTTTCAAAGAGAGGGCAGAGATGGGTGGACCCACTGGCCCTGTGTATTATCTTCAGAAAAACCGTCGGCTGAAGTAAAGGTTGGAGTCACGCTGAGCAGAGCAGAACCCGGGAAGATGAGAGACCTCGGGAGATGGTCTGATGAGTTCCCTCCCTCGGGCAGGTGTGCGATGAAACTGCTGATGCTATTCATTGACTCCTTGGGAATAAAGCCTCCATCAGCCTCTGGAGTTAGACAGCCAGTGTTGTCCCTCTTTTGGCAAGTGATTCAGACTTATCCTCAAATGGAGCCCCTGCTGCTTGGGCGTTGCTAATCCATCCTCTGTTTTTCATGTTTGGTTGGTGAATGGCTTATTGTTCAGCTCCTCAGGGTTATGACCTAGATCTTACTTTGGGATGAAGGGGTTGTAGACATTTGGAGGGCATTTGGATCAAAAAAAAAAATCACCAAAACATGCCAGCAGTTTCTCAATAATTATATTTTATATATCACTTAGTCTTCAAGCTGTGATCCATCGGCGATGCTTCAACTCACAAAGCATTTATTGAATAAGTGTGACACCTTCTCTTCCACCTAAGTCATCTTGAAGAAGTTAACAATTTCCTGTTTTGGTTTCCTTATTTGAAAAATGAAGATGATGAGAAGAACCACTTCGTAAGATCGTTAGGATGATTAAATGGGAGCGCATAGAAAGCTATTGTTGTTACCAGTATTATTATTTAAAGTATTAGTATTCTTATAAACCATTGTATTAAGCAAAGATAATATAGAATTGATCTAGATGATAATGAAATACTAAAAAAAAAAAAAAAAACCTCTTAAATGAGGATACCACAATGACTCAGCAGTGGCCCTGCCCTCAGTATACTTCCAGTCTAATGAAGACCTATGTTCTTCTTCACTGCTGTAATCATAATACCTAGATCCATGCCTGGAATTTATAGGGGAGGCCAATAGATATTTGTTAATAGGATGAATGTATAAAAGACTTAAACATACAGAAGGGAAATTACCAATAAGGAGAACTGAAGACAGCTTCATGGAGAAGTTTGCATTTGATCTTTGATTGAATTCAATAATTGGGTTCAATCTTTGACTGAAGAATGGATATGATTTTGCTAGACAGTGAAGGAAGTGAAAAGCACTCAAAACCACTTAACTGTAACAGTGTTTCCAAGTCTTTGGGGATCACAGCACATGAAGGAGATGAGAATATTTATACAAGACACTGACCAAAAGCTCTGGATTGGAACATCATCTCCAAGACCTTGGCTCTTGGTCGACTTTGCATCCCCAACACCTAGGATGTTTTTTGGCAGGTGTTCGTTGAGTGGGGTGGTGGGAAAAGTATGAGCAAGTGCTCAGAGTTGATCTGTCAAAGGCATGATTGCAGCACAGGATTCCTAAGAATATGTAGCAGTCTAGAAAGACAGGTTGGAGGCAGATCTAGGATGCTTTTGAAAGCTGTACCAAATTGGCCTTTATTCGCTAGGGCATGGGATCTATGAAAGATTTTGGGGTTGGGAGAGCTTAATAAGAAAGACAGTTCTGGGTAGGGACTGTGTAAAGGATAGAGTGAAAAAACACTGGGAGAAGAAAGTCAAAGGTGGCTGTATTTATGGTCTGGATGGCAGACAACGAGGGACCGAAGTAGGCAGGAGAACGTGAGGAAAGAGATGAACTAGATGCAAGAGTTCAGAAATACTCAGTAGGACGTCCCTGGCTTGGATAGAAAGGGGCGCGATGAGCACCATGTCACCGCTAAGGGGCTGACCCACCCTAGACCGTGCCCTGGACCTCTCTGGCTGCCTCCTCATCCGCAGACTGAGAGACCTGAACTGCTCCTTCAGCCCCGTTCACGTCTAGGATTGTAGAATGCTCTCTTCTCAAATGCTTCATGAATCAGAAAGCTCTCTCTTCCTCACCTCATCCCTCCTCCACCTCCATTTGCTGTGGCATTTCAGCTTCTTACTTTGTACTCCCTTTGTCCTTTGAAATTTTCAGGCTAATATTTCATTCAAGTGCAGCGTATAAATCTTTGCAGCACAGGGTGGATTATTCTTCCTTCCCCACTCCCTCTGAAGATATTCAGCGGGTAATTTCTTCCCTCCATTTTTCTCTTCTCCGTTTGGTCTTCTAGGGGGACCCCAACACAGACCTTTTTCTTATGAGTAAGAATTGTGTCTGATTCCGCTTTACCAGTCCAAGCCTGGCACAGAATCACTGGTCAAAAATACAAAGGATGAATGAATGAATGAGTAAGTGAGTCAATGAGGAGGAAATATCCCTTGGGTTATGTCTCACTGGCTACTGGGAGTTCTGGTCAGATGCACTAAGACAGGAGATGGGTGACATCACCTTTGGGGAGTTTGTTTTGTTTCTGTTTTATTGCTTTTTAGGGCCGTACCTGCAGCATATGAAAGTTTCCAGGCTAGGGGTCCAATCAGAGCTGTAGCTACTGGCCTACACCACAGCCACAGGAACACAGATCTGAGCTGCATCTGCAACCTACACCACAGTTCAAGCCAACGACAGATCCTTACCCACTGAGCGAGGCCAGGATTGGGACCTGCATCTTCATGGATACCAGTTGGGTTCTTAACACTGAGCCACAACAGGAATTCAGCCTTTTGGTTTTTAATTTCCTTGAGATCTCTTAAGAATCTAAATTATTTTCTAAGTCTTTGTTCCTCTACAGCTATTGCTATTACTTTCTCCTTTGCCTTTTCCATCCACAAGTGGGTACCTGCTTAAGCTCATTTGAAGGCTGGGGGATCAATAGTGCCATCCTGCATTTGCACCATCCTTTTCTCATGATTGCTGGCTTTGGTGTCATATTTGTGGGTGGCTGATTTCCTACCTTAACTATGTTTACTGGTGAGCCTTCTCATTTATAATTTTCTTGTTTCTAGTTGTGGCCTTTTCTTTTCCACCTAGAGAAGTTCCTTTAGTATTTGTTGTAAAGCTGGTTTGGCGGTGCATGTATAACTGAAGCACTTTGTTGTTCAGCAGAAATTATCACAACATTGTAAGTCAACTCTACTTCAGTAGAACTTTAAAATATGAAAGAAAAAGCATCATCCTTTTCTCTTAAGGCTGGAACGCTTACAGTTATGTGCACAGAAATTCCATCAGCGCTATCAACAGAGACTTTCCAGGATAGAGACCTAGAATGAGTTAACAAGAACCAACACATTTGCTAAACTTAAAAGAATACTCTATGATTGCGTGGCAATTGGTAAAGAACTTATTAATTAAGGATATAAGATAGAGAGAAATCTCCCAGGAGGCAAAAAGCCATTACAAAGGCATTGTGGAACCAACCTAGCAGCTGATGGAATACTCAGGGTTTCTTTAATAAAAGAGAGGAAGAGGTCACTTTTCAAAACAATAGATATAACCAAATTAATGATATATTTAGACTGTGGTAAACATAATGAAAGATAAGCAAAATCTAAAAACCAAACCAAAAAATCCCCAAGGCAATTGTCTCAATACAATCCAACCTTTCTATTGTAACATCTCGAGATCCTACACACACACCCACCCACACCATCACAAAGCATAAAAGTAAATTGAGATGGAAATCGGAATCCAACCAGCGTTACAAATGAGAATTAATAGTACACTTGCTTTCGTTCTGAAACAAGGGCATCAGGGACAAAATAAATAACTCATTTCAAGTGCCTGCAGGTTGTTTGTTTAAGACATAACCATCAAATTAACAAGGAATGCCAGGCTTTCCTCCGTTTCCCTTTCTTAGTTGTAAGTTTTCTCCCTACAGAATACCTGGTCAAACGAAAAGAGCGTTGTATTTTAGAGAGGGATTTGGTGAAATGAGCCAAACACAGAGGGTTACCCGGGAATTGTTTCCTCTGGAGTGACAGTAGAGATCCCACATACCCATTCTATTAAGATGTTTATCTCTGGAACACCCGATAGTGTCAGCCTTGTGGGCAGGTGCTCACAGGCACTGGATGAAGCAAGCTTCCCAACCCTCCAGCATCACAAATCATGAGGTCACAAGATCCTAATAACTCAGTGTGTTAGACCCCACTGAGCCTTTCATCTGTGAGGCAAACCAGACCTGAGAAATATCTTCATCAGAGGAACAGCATATCTGTTGAGAGCATGAAAATGAGAAAAATTAGAGCCATGAGCTTATGGACATTTCACGCTTAACCTCGACAAATCCTCTGCACACAAATAGCACATTCTTAAAACTTAAGAATTATTTATCCCATTTTTTTTGGGGGGGGGAGTGAAATGCATTTAAATTCATGAACATAAGATGGTTAATTGCAAAGATCACTGGATCTGGAATGCAAACATTAGATTTTTAGTATATAGAAACAATTCTCTAGCTCTGATATCAGGACATATGGGTCATTTATTGAGCCTCCTCTTTCTCATCTGCAAAAGGAAGTAAAATCCTATTTGCTCTGGCTGCCTCTCAGAGTAGATGTGAAGATACTTAAAAGAAGGTGTGCCTGGGCCCTGTATCATCTATAAAGGTGTTGTTGAAGTTGGTGATAGTGATGATGATGATGACGACGATGGATTACCAGCTCAAAGCAATTACCCTAGTCTGTCTTAAAAGAAGATGGTCGAGCTTTGTGATAAATGGTGGTAGAAACAAAGATAGTTTTTTGAGAAAAGTTCCATGAGAATGTAAACATTTATCATAATAGAAATGATTCCACAGTGCCACTATATATTGTTAAACAGGATATATTGACTGGCCCTTGAGTTTTAGGCAAAACCCAAACCACAGTAATATAGGCTTTTAACACACGTGAGGATGTAACGCATAGCTGTCCACTGTGACGTCAAACCTTCCCAGGTCCATCTCAGCACTTCAGCTAATTCTTTTCCTATGTCTGCTTCGTCTGCACCAAAATCTCCATCCTTGTTTCCTATCCTGGAGTTCAGTGTCTTTCTCAACACTCTTGTTCTACTTGTTTGGTATTTTGGTATCATTCTACTCGATGAAAAAGGTAGAGACCAAATGGGAGTTGAATAATTTGACTTGTTTTCTATAACCTACTACCTGCTAAATATTACATCAGCTATCCCCAAATATGCTTCTTTCATCTTTGTCCTCTTGTCCAAATACAGTTAGATTTTTTCTTTGACTGTTCTCTCCAGTTTCACAAGCTTGACCCCTTGCTGGGGTCATCTTCACAGACCTATCTTTGTGCAGGCCGATCTTATATTTGAGTTCATCAGAGTGTTCCTGGAGTTCTCTTGTGGTGCAACAGATTAAGGCTCTGGTGTTGTCATTGCAGCAGCTTGGGTCATTGCTGTGGCACAGACGCAGTCCCTGGCCTGGGAATGTCCACGTGCCATGGGTGAAAAAAAAAAAAAAGTGTTCTTTATTTAGTCAGTGATACTGGTTGGTATAGACTAAACTTCCAACATTTTTTTGGTAATTGGTATTGCATGTAATTAAGGTAGAATTTACTTTCATAGGGTCTCTAATCTGCCTTGAATGCCTCTTGGATTTCTTTTTAATCTTTGTTCATAGGACTATTAGGCACTTAAGAGTTCAGGGAAGGAATTCCCATTGTGGTGCAGTGGAAACAAATCTGACTAGTATCCATGAGGACGCGGGTTCAATCCCTGGCCTCCCTCAGTAGGTTAAGGATCCAGCATTGCTGTGAGCTGCAGTAGCTCCAATTGGACCCCTAGCTTGGGAACTTCCATACGCCGCAGGTGTGACCCTAAAAAAGCAAAAAAAAAAAAAAAAAAAGTTTGCGGAGAATCCCTGCTTATGCTTGAGGCTCTTTTCTTTGCTATTACAAAATTTCATAGTAGCGCTCTGATTTTTCCCCACCACATTTCCCTGTTTTCACTACTTGTTTATACTTTAAGACTTTAAAACTTTATTTTCTCTCTGCCTGGAACATTCTTTCATATCTTTTCTACATGTCAGGCTCTTTCTTATCTTTAGGTCTTCATCTTAATCTTATATCTCAGAGAGCATCTTCATGATGATTAAAAGGAGCCTCTGATATACACTCACCCATCCACCCACCCACACACTCACCCCACCTCATCACCCTACTTGTCGCTCTCATGACGTATGACATGACTGGAGGGTATCACTTGACTAACTTGCTCCTCCTGTGTTCTCTCTCTCTCCCACCCCCACCCTATCTGCTAACTCTGACTTGGATCTTGTCTGTCTTATTCACTGAGGTGTCCTAGTTTCTGGCACAGGATCCATCACCAAATAAACTTGTGTTGGAGGAATGAGTGGTCTATTTCTATGTTTTTCTGTAACCTCCAAGCAGACAGGGTCTAAACACATTAACTGAGTGAAACTGTATCAAAAGGAAAATCAATTTTTAGAATACAAATAAAATAAAAAGGTGGAGTCCTTTTCTACACTTGATTCTATTTCTTGAATCTGGGCTTAGCCATGTGACTTGCTTTGGCCGATGGCATATTGACAGAAGTTTCAACTAGAGGCTGAGAAAAATGCTTGTGAGGAGTTTCCTGGTGGTTCAGGGGTTTAAGGGTCCACCATTGTTACTGCTGTGGTTCTAGTTACCGTTGTGGTGCGGGTTCAATCGCTGGCCCAGGAATTTCCATCTGCCAAGGGTACGGGAAAAAAAAAAAAAAAGCTGCTTGTGACTTGAGGGCTTGCCTTTTCTTGATGCAGTTGGAACGCTGAGACCACCGCATGAAAAAGTACATGCTGGCCTTCAGGAAAGGCCATGTAAAGGAAAATGTAGAGACCTGGACTGCGTTTCAAGTGCTAGACATGTGAGTGGGGTCATCCTGGACCACCCATCTCTGTCTATCTGCCATCTGGATGAAAACCTATGAGTTTGCATTCGTAGAATGCCCAAATGAAGCCAGCTCAAATTGCCAACCCACAGAATCATGAGCTCTCAAATGACTGTTCTTTTAAATCACTAACTTCTAGGATGTTTTGTTACAAAGCAAGAACTCACCGGTACACTCCCTCTGCTTCCCACATTGCTTTCTAGACATCTTTTATTTGCCACATCACAGGTGCACTTCTTTAGCAAATGAACCATTTATCCACATTTCACAGAGAGGACTCAGTCAATGCCAAGAGGCTTTTCTAGTATCAATGCTCTAGCATGCTTAATTTTCTAGATCCCATGCATTAGAGAGAAATCCTCCTGAGGTATTTTTCAAGGGAATATTCACTAAAAATGTTTAGAAAGGAATTAGGAAGTTAAGGATGTGCAGACAGTTCCTGAAAGCTGGACTCCAAAACTATAACCCTGTGCTTAAATAGGGCTTATGAAATTAATAAAGCCAGCATCCAACTGTATTTGTTTACCTTATTTTGTAAACAGAAGCTATCTACTATGCACAAAAATCCTAGGCTATTCCAAGGCTACAGTCACTAGAACCCACACAACAATAATCACAATTATTATCCATAGTATTTATTGATCATCTCTAAGTGTTAGGCACTTTTCACATCCATAGCTCTGATGCCACAATAACCCTATTAATGGGTATATTTAGCTTGTGCAGAATAAGAAACTAGAGCCTGGGGAAGTTAAGACACTAGCCCTGAACCACATGGCTGGCAGGGCAGAGAACTGAAAGTCAAGCCAGGGTTAGCCTACGGGCTTTCTGGTCTACCGCCTTCTTCCTTTGGATTGACTACAGTACAATTCCTGTTTCCTTCCACGTGTTAAGGATGCAGATCATGAGCCGCACGTCCTAGGATACCTACAGGGACTGTTCCTCGCAAGAAAGCAGAGTCTCTGTCATGTATCAACATGGAAGTGATTTCACTTTCAAATAGCTGGAGTCTGTTATCCGAGGAACACCCCTGGAAAAGCCTCCTATTTGTCTACAGCATTTACTTTGCAACTCAAGTTTTAAGAAGGCAAAAGGGAATACATTAAGCCATGAACGAGATGCCTTTTTTTTTTCTCTCAGAGCCAGCTAGGGTACAATAGGACCTTCCCAAGCTTCTGAATTAAATTCCTAAAAAAAAAAAAGCAAAAACCCTCAAAGGAAAGCTCAGTATAAAAAAACTTAGAGGTCAGTCTTGAAGTAACAAACAGCCTCTATAAAGACGTTTGATGTCTCCAATTCGAGAACAAGGCACAGCGCGCTTGTCTGTGTTATTAGCATTTTACATGCCTTAAAGTAGGAAAAATGGACACCATGCTTTTAATTTAATTTAATTGATCATCTCTTACCTGTTAGTCCCACTTTAGTGTCTCCCTTCCCTCTCAGTAACAGGCTTATAAAGTCACTTCCCTTTGTTGCATCTAATAGGTGTTTGTTTTCTATCTGCTCCTTAGCCAGAGGCCCTTGTAATTTTGTGACTCGAGCATCTCACTTCCTGGAGCCCGCCTCCCGCGTCCTCGTGTCCGCCCTTGTGTGTCGACCTGTTAGTGTCCCCTCCTTGACAGCTGGCTCCTGACTTTAGTTTTCATTGTAGCCCAGTGCCGGGAGGGTTCCTGACACCTGTGAGGGCTGGTAGTGTCACAGTCACTTCTACCTCGTTGTACTCCTACGCTGCACACTTCCCACTTAGCTCGTACAGGGAATTCTCCAAATATTGTCAGTTGCTTAATTAATGGAGCGACAACAGGAGTGATCAAGCTGAGGGAAGTCCATTGTGACTGTAGGCAGATCTTAAGCATTTGTGTGTATCTTTAAAAAGAGAGTGCTCCTTTATTTCATCATTTCTTTTCCCCAGTACTCCAAACTGGATCTCTAACCTTGTTAACATGAGCCAGTTTCTTCTCCCTGCATGGCTGATTTCATAAATACAACTCCGATAACTTGCATGCCAGCCACTTTAAGAACCAGAACCACCTGTCCATACCAAACTTGGTGAGCAAGAAGTGACCAAAGACACTGAAAAAAAAAGCACAGTTTATTATTCTTTCACGTCCCTTCAACACAGCAGCCTTCTATAGAAGCCAAATTGCAGAACCTAATTCAGGATGCAAACTACCACAAAGAAAAGGAAATAACGGCGGGAATTCTCCCCTGGCTGGTTATACCTCGTAAGCTAAAATCCATGCATCTGTTACATTACGTAATTTGTCTGTGAAAACTGATTTCCCATGAATTAGAACCACTTCTGATCTCGTTACTCTTGCATCCGCTTCAACCAAACTCTCGTTGAAATGAAGCCACCGCAGTGTCTGTGCTGGGGGATCAGGCAGCACCAGAACAGCACAAAGGCAATGTGAAAAGAGCAAGAGGAAGGGACTATGTCACATCCTGACTACAGGGAAACAGTGCAAAACATCTAATCACAGCAGTGCCAGGGAACTTGAACCTGTCCAAAAAGATCCCGTGCTCTCCGTGTTTAATTGCCCTTGATGGCTGCTGGCCAGTCATGCATGACAATGCATGCGGGGTCTGGCTGCTCCCTGCCTGTGCTCATTGCTGTCAGCTCTCACTCCAGGTGATGAGCCGGTCCTCAGAGCCCGGGAGAGGGGTCTGGGCCAGAGATGGGGGTGGGGGAGGCCGGAGCCACCCCTTATGGACACAAAGTAGTCTGTACGCAAATTACCCAGAGACGGATGGAGGTCTTTAGAAACAGAACATCCTAAGAAGCTTCCATCTCTTAACATCTTTTCCCCGGGTGTCCAGTAGATTTGTTTTCCTTGAGAGAAAAGCAAATCTAGGACACTCGGTGCAGATGACTAGGACATCTGTGACCTGAGGTGTGTCGACCGGCAACATACAAGTCTCCCATTTGGTCAGTTCTATTTGAATACGTGCTTGAGGCGGGATGGAGAAACCGGAATTATTTGAATGGCAAAGGGCATTATGGTTATCGGCAGACTCAATACCTTTAGACTTCTCTCTGTCCGCACAAGAGACAAAATCACGTTTCTATTGATTCCAATGACAGTAAAAGCCCCCAAGCTCTAAGGGAAAAGATGGTTTATGAAATCTAGCGTGGCATTGATAATATGCAAGGCATTCTTCAATCCTTTTGCAGCCTAATTATTCATCTTTAGGGTGGGGTGAGCCAAGAACTTCTCCGGAGTTTCCGGACCCCTGGAGAGGCTCTTCCAAGTTGCGAATCAGTGAGACACCAGAGAAGGCAAAGTTTCCAGGAAGAGCAAAAAAGGTGCGGGTGTAATTAGGAACAACTTTCTGCAGAAGGGCTGTCACTTGTCTGCACTCGGTGATGCGTTAGGAGGAGCTTAAGTTCTCTCCGAGCTTTAATTGCCTGATCTCTAAAAATAGGCATTCCTACCTCATGGGGATGCTTTGAGGATTAACTGAGCTGATGTCGACTTGTGAGCTTCCTCGGCCGATTAATAGACAAATTGCAGGCAAATAAGGTCAAGGATTTGTATCTGTTTATTTTGGTAAACTTGGTGATAATGCGTAACGGTGAGTGGCACAAGCTCGGAAATGTGTCAGGACCAGACGTGAATACTGCCTGTGTTACTACGCGGCTCTTGAGCTGTGTGTTCCTTCTCTCATCTGAAAGATGGAGACAACTGTTCTTACCAGAGAAAGAGGTGAGAGAGCTGACCTGCAGTAAATATTCAGTAAATGGTAACAGCCCCTTAGCTCCCAGATCCTGGCGTATATTGCAGAACAAAAATCTAGAGAGAAGTTTATGGTACTGAAAATTAAATCATCCAAGGCAGGAAAACAGTCATTGATCCTGGCATATATTGCAGAACAAAAATCTAGAGAGAAGTTTACGGTACTGAAAATTAAATCATCCAAGGCAGGAAAACAGTCGTTGATTGGCAGTTTGATCTAAACTGTGTTATGTATCTTACTGTTTTCTCAGCAAGAACAACAACAGAAAACAAAAACAAAGGATGGGAGCAAGGATGTCTTATTTCATTGTCATCAAGGTTCTTTTCTCCACAACAAAACTGGTTTCACGTCTTTCTGGTTACATAAACAACATCTGTTCATTCTGGAAAAAGGGTTTAAAAGCAAACCGATCAATCAAAGTAAAGAGAAGAAAGTCAAAATGACCTGAAATTTCACAATCCTGTGATAACCGTCATTATTATGCTACGAACCGGCAGGCAATCCCACTTCTGGGCATATAGTTGACTCTTGAACAACACCAGTTAGGGGAGCCCACCCTCCATGAAGTGGAAAATCCACGAATCACTGATACTCAACCTTGCTCCTTCCTTCCCCTCCCTTCCTCCAGATCTGTGGTTCCAAATCCTCAGATGCAACCAACAGCAGATTGTGAACCGCTGTAGTATCTGTCATTGAAAAAAACAGTGGCCTATAAGTGGACCCTCCCAGTTCAAATCCGTGTGGTGCAAGGGTCACCTGTAGGTGCAGGGGAAGTGAAACCAGGGTCTGAGAGAGAGATCAAGCAGCAGCCCTGCATTCGCTGCAGCATTATTCACAGAAACCAAGATGCCTTGGAAGGTATCAGGGCCAGAGATTGACTCCTTCGGCATACCTTTTCCTTTTCCTAGGCACCCAGTTAGACCACACGAGCCAGCATCCCACGCAGTTAGAGGCAACCATGTAACTGAGTTTCAGCCAATGAAATGTGAGGTGTGACACGTGACACTTCCTGCCTAGCCCGGAAATTGTGTCTTTGATTGATCACCCTTGCTCTTTCTCCTTTGGGTTTGATACAGGACGACTGCATTTCTTGGACGTCTGTGTTGAGAATGATAGAAGAAAAATAACGAAAGGAAAAGGGCTCCCTGAATCACTGCCTATAAAGAGATTCACCTGCCCGTCAGAACACCCCTCTGCCCCTTTTTGGACATGACATGAGTGACAATTAAATCTCTGTTGTACTAAGCTGTTGAAATCTCAGGGTTTACCTCTGCAGCAGCTTGTGTTGTCATAACTAACACAACATGGTAGAACATCCTTTCACGTCCCCACCAGCAATCGGTGTGATAATACCTAAATTTTTTTCCAATAGAGAAAGGATATTTCCTTGTTGCTTTCGATTTCCCCTAAGTGGATGTGAATACATTACCAAATGTTAACTGGCAATTCACATTGAATTGAATGTGAATTTTCTATTCATATGTTTGGCCCGTTCTTCTTTGGTATTGTTTGAATTATTTTATTCTCAATCTATAAGTGATCTCTGTTGACTACAGATTTGTTTATCTTTCAAAAATGTTGAAGAGACTTCACAATTTTCATCTGGAATCAAGTCAAAGCTCAGTGTTTAAATGGGTAGAAGCTAAGTTGATTGATTGGATGTGGAGCTCACCTATACATTCTTGACAAATTACTTTTCTCTGCCTGATTTTCTTTCACAAGTAAAATAGGCATAATATCTAAAAGGCAATAAATAACCAAATATATACAGTGAGTGGTATATATGAAATACCCAAGAAAATTTTAGATAATATTAGCACCACTTCCTTTATTATTTATTTTTGCCATCCCAAATTTAGTCAGTACTTCTGTGGTCAAGTATTTCTAGCTTCTCAGTTTTCTTTCTGCCCCTGCACACCAGGTAATACAGTTTCTTACATTTACTTGAAAATGTGTTATTGTTTTAAAAAAAATTAGGAAGAATCAAAATTGGTGAATATTGTTATGCCCCAGGGTCTATTTCTGAACTTTGTATTTTGTCCACTGAGCCATTTGTCTAGTCTTCTGCCGATTCATATTGTTTTGATTACCAAAAAACCTGCAACATAATTTAACCTCTGCTAAGGCAGGTTTCTCATTGCCATTATTCTCATATTTATTTGGCTGTTCTAGCATATGGAAGTTCCCAGGCTAGGGACTGAATCAGAGCTGCAGCTGCTGGCCTAAGCCATGGCCACAGCCACAGCAACACAAGATCCAGGCTGTATTTGTGGCCCATGCCATAGCTTTTGGCTCTGCCTGGTCCTTAACCCACTGAGTGTGGCCAGGGATGGAACCGGCATCCTCATGGAAACTAATTGGGTTCTTAACCTGCTGAGCCACAAAGGGAACTCCAAAGATCTTTTGCTTTTTTTTTTTTTTTGCCATACCCACAGCATTTGGAAGTTCCCAGGCCAGGGATCAAAACCGTGCTGCAGTTGTGGCAACCCTGTTGTTTGGCTGTGCCTGCAGGATGCAGAAGTTCCAGACCAAGGACGGCACCCGTGCCACAGCAGTGACCTGAGCCACATCAGTGACCACACTGGATCCTAAACTCACTGAGCCACCAGGGAACTCCTGATGCATTTGCTATTTGACTAGAGCCATTTGGGGAGTATTTTCCTTAGACAGAGTGCATGGAAGAAAAATTCCCTGAGCCCTTGCATAGTCCATACATTTATTTCTTTTATACTGTTAGGTAATATTATCTTGGCTGGGAATAATTTCCTTGGGTCACAGTCTTTACAGCCAGTAGTCCATAGCTATGATTCAAAAATCTTCTCCTTTTCACTGTTGCAACTGAGAGGTCTTTTTTTCCCATCTTTTTTCCTCCTCTTCCCTTCCCTCCCCACCCCTCCCTCCTCATCCCTTCCCCCTTATCCCCTCCCCCTCCTCTTCCTCCTCCTTCTTCTTTGTAAATAATTGTCTTAATTCAGCTTAGAATATTTAGAAGTTTCTTCTGAGGTTCGGGAATTTTACCATACACTAAATATGTGCTTTTCTCATCAAGCCTGCCTAGAACTTTACAAACACTTTCAATATGCAGATTGGAGTCTCTTTTCCTTCTATGATATGTGTAATTTTTACTTCTCCTCTGTCTTTTCTTTTTCTGGAACTCCTCCTATGTGTGTATTAAACTCTTGGATTTACTGACTTCTAAAAATTTTGGTAAGCATTTTTCCTAGAAAGAAATCTTATGCCATGATTAAGTCTTTTTATAGGTTTCTACTCATATGTCTTACTTTCGTAGCTAGTCTCTGTCTTCCCAGAAAATTCTAGTTCACGTTCTGGGTATTCTGCTTATTTTTCCTTTCTGGTTCCTGATCCTGTCGCATGAGTTATATTTCCCTCTGCCTTGTTCCGGCTGAATGCATTGTGAGCCTTAGCGCTTGCCCGTGGGATGGTTTAAGCATCAGCAATTCCATGTAGGCTGGAGAAACAGCAGCCACTGCCCTGTGAGTCAGTGATATACCAGAAGGCCAGGGGCTGATTCCTTGTTGAGTAATGGCTGCCATTTCTTCCATTTCAAAGTGTGTGCTCTTCCAGCTTTGGGGCTTGATAGAACTCAGTCTACTTTTTCAGTGCTTATAAGTGCTTCTTATAAGAACGCCCATGCAGCCCAGCATTGCCCTTCTCTCTTGTCCATGTACAGTCCAAGTATTACCCAGAAAAAAAAATCTCACACTAGCTCTGTCTACCCTCTGAGCCCAGCTGGTCAAAGAACACCAAGAGTTGCCCGTTGAAGAGTGATGGCTTTTTGGTTGGAAAAGGGTGAGGGAGAGTGGACATACTAAGGAGTCTTTCTATTCCCAGAATTACCCACATAAAATCTTTCTTAAATAAGATTTGCCCGCTACTGTTTACTTTGAAGCTATTAGTAATCAAAATCATTACAAGTAATGTTTTATATGATGTTTTAGAAGTTAGAAGCCCTGACCTGAGCCTGTGTTTACATGGAAATTCACTTCCCTTCTTTACCACTTACTTTGGGGTATCCTGTACTATTTGTTATTTTCCACTCGTATTGTCTTATTTATAGTATATTTTAACTTTATAAATATTAACTACTCATAATAGTTTCTTGTTCTTTTACCAAGTGGTCTCTGCAAGTCTCTGAGGGCACTTCTTTAGTATAGTTACTAATCTAGCTTCTCCATTCTTTGTAAAAATACAGACTCCTTACAGACTCTATTTAAAAAAAAAAAAAAAGGCCCTGTCCTTTGGTAAGGCATTCAGCATTCTCATGGTCTAACCTCCAGGCTTCCTTTATCATTTCCATTGCACCCCTCCAGGGAAGGAAACATAACTTTTTTTTTTTTTAATGTGCTGATACCTTTGTTAGGAGTTGCATGAATTGTAGATGAAGTGTTACTCTCCTTTGGCTTTTGTTGTTACATGGTCATTTACTCGAACTATTTCTGAGAGCTGATTTAAAGCACTGCCCTCCAGTCTGGAGGGAGGAAAATCAGCTTGTGTGCTCATTTGGTTTGGAGACAAAAATCTGACAGCTCTGTCATGGGTGTGAATATTTTGCTGACAAGTAACAAATCCTGACAAGCTGGACTTCATCATCCTCTGCAGCCGTGGGTGAGAGTGAGGCCTGTGGTGAGAATGGAGATGAGTCAGAATTGGACATGGAACTTTCTAGAAGGCAGGGGAATCTGGGCATAACCACAGCGCGCGCGCACACACACACACACACACACACACACACAGCTTTCTGAGGCTGTGTATAATTCAGAAAGCTGGATTTTTGTTCTTTTCATGTAGAAAGTATAAAGAAAAAAATTCTAATGCCAGATGCTTTTTCAGCATAACCAGATTGATGCACTTAATCTTACATGAAATCAACAAGCATGCATTTTCTGAGGAAATATGCTGTGTGCCTTCCAGGTCAAAACACTGGAAAATACCAATAAATGTAACATAGCTGATGTTGTCAGAGGCTGACACCGTTGGGCAACACTGCAAGAAAGGAGGTGGTTAAGCTGCAAATGGCGGGATTAGATATAAAAATTATAGGAGCTCAGAGATGGGAGAGATTACCAAATTCTGGAGTTGGTCCAGGAAAATTCCCTGAGGAAGGTGTAGCTTGAGTTGAATCTTAAAAGATGGGTAGCATTTGGTGTTTTGGAAAAGGAGAAAGACCAGTTACAAAATCAGAAGTGGGAATGACGAGCACAGTGGATGTAGTGGATGGTGAGGAAGTCTTTCTGATCTGAAAAGTGCACTAAAAACTCTTGTAATTTCTTCTTGTTAGAAACAAGGAATCTTGAGGTCAAGGCGATTGTTAAGCCCTATATGGTCCTCTTCTGATAGGAATCGATGCTCAGAATCTTGGAAAGTCAACAAAACAGGCAAACAAAGAAATTGAAGCTGGAGGCTGGCTCAGAGCATGTCCTTGGGGGGTGGAGATGGAGGGCAGCTGTGAGCCTAGGGTATTGGGGTGACATACTGCTACTAAATGGCACCACTTGACTGTGTTACCTTCTTTTATTTTCTATCTTGGAAAACCACTTTCGTGTCGCGCTACCGTTTGTTTCATGTGTTAGCTGATTTTGACACTCTGTGACGTTGGATCTCTATAGGGGAACTTTCCATCCTGCCAAAGTGGAGGAAAAGGGGAAGGGAGTTCAGGTACGAGGTGGCACAGGTGTAGAAGTGAGTTTTAGCAATTGGACATCAACCACTGTGCCCCTGTAACTTGCTGGCTGAAGGATACTTCAAATTTGCAAATGGTGTGGAAATGCACTGGACAGGCAGATGGTTGCCAGTTTCTGTTTCTTTGAGCTTCCTTTTCAGCAGTAAGATGCAGAGCAACTTAATATACCTCATGCCAAAAAAGAAAAAAAAAGACATGCAAAAAACAAGAGAGAGAAATGGAGAAGGAAGAGCTGGTGGTAATAGTGAAGCGAAGAAGGTCCTCGAACATTTTGAGAGGCAAGTCCGTTTCCTCCTGCAGGCCTTACATTAAACAAAGGGCTGCCGAATTCCTAGCTCTGGTCAGGCCATTCACACACAGGCACTCAGATGCAGAAGATGGAAGGGAGCAGTTCTTAGTCCACTGAACCACCTCGATCCCCAGGCATTCATAGCTAAACTCACACTGAAGGATTTTCACGCATTTGTGAAAGAAAATCTCCTTCTGAAATCACTCCACTTGCAAGGTGTGGGAACAGTCTGGTAAAGATAAGAGGCGATAAGGAAAAGAATTTGAAGTTGATGGGGGGGGGGATGGGGTGGAACTTGAAGGGGAAATAAATATATTCACCCCAGAGCTGAGGTGGAACTGGGAGGTGACAGGTGCGTACAAATGGTCCAGAATGGTTTTGGTCGCTTTGAGGTTTGATGAAAAGGCCTAGAAATCTACATTAGCAAAATAGTTTGGCAGTGAAGATATTTTTTAAAATGTGATTTAGGAGGCTCGTAAAGCATTCAGAAATCACCTATTTGTATGCTGATGGATTCCGGATTTCTATCTCCATGCTTGACTTCTCTCATGAGCTCCAGACTTGCTTATTAAACTCGCCGCTGGACAGTCCCATCTGGATGTTGAAAAGGAAAGCCAGACTTACTGTGCCTTAAACAGAACTCTCGACTCCTGTTCCTACTCCATAATCATCCTACTTTCCAGTCTTCCTCTTCTTTTTTTTAAGCATTTGTAAAAACATTAACCAGTTTTTCAAGCATAAACCCTAGGAGCCGTCCTTTTCCTCCCGTTTTCCCTCTCACTCCACGTCCAGGTTCCAAACCGTTTCTCTCTCCTCAACAACTATCCCCTGGCCTGAGTCAGCAGCCTCCTCCCCGCGGACCGCCAGGCCCCATCTTCTGCATTTTCTCATCCCCATTCCTTTTCCACACCCGTGGCCGGGCCATCTTTCTAGGTCGTGCTGCTCTCTTGCTTGATAAAGTCCAAGGGCTTCTATGCACTCAGACTAGCATCCAGGCTCCTCCTTGTTTACAGCCACATGGAGGCAACTAGAGATTCTCACACTAAGTGAAGAAAGTCCGGAAGAGAAAGACAAACACCGTCTGACATCACCTATATGTGAAATCTAAAATACGACACCAACGATCCTATTTGCAAAACAGACACAGATCATGGACACATGGAAGGCGGACTTGTGTTTGCCGGCGGGGGGCGGGGGGGAGCTGGGGGAGAGAGGGGGACCAGTGGGGAGCTTGGGGTTGGTAGATGCGGAGTGTTGCACGTAGAAAGTGCGGGTGATAGGCTTCTGCTGCACAGCGTGGGGAACTGTGTGCAGTCACTTGGGTTAGAATATGACCGAAAATTAAAAAAAAAAAAAAAGAATGTGTGTGTATGGATGGCTGGGTCACTTTGCTGTACAGCAGAAATGGAAGGAACATTTAAATCAACTACACTTTAATAAAAGAAATTAAAAAAAAAACCCACCAGGTTCCTCCCATCAGGCCACGCCTTCGACCTCATCCCCCACCCCAGTCTCCACTTCACCTGAGTGCACCCCAGCCTCACTGGGCCCTGAGAGTAAGTTTGTGCAGTGCCATCTTTGCACTTGAAGTCTCTTCTGCATGGAACATTGATTCTTCCAGACATCGGCAAGGCTGGCTCCCTCACTTCACGCAAGGTTCTGCCCAAAATCACCTCCTCGGAAGTGACGCCCTCTTTAAAATAACACCTCCCCTCCTTCAACCCCTATTGTTGTTCTTGTTTTTTAGTTGTGTTGGTAGCATTTTCATTGTCCAATGTTGTGCCGTGGTAGATGACAGATGTGTAGGCAGATAGATGATGGAGACCTAGAGATAGATAAATGGAGAGAGATAACAGAGCTACACAGAGCGAGGGATAGATGATAGAGACAGAGCTAGAAGTAGGTGATAGAGACAGATAAACAGAACTGGAGATAGTTGATAGATCCATGATAGAAGCATGCGGGTTGCATAAGAACTAGGCGTTGGGATTCCTTAAAGCTGCCCGGGTGATCCCACTGAGCAGCCAAGGCTGAGAATCACAGCACTGGAGGGCCAAAGTTAGTGCCTAAAATAAACTTTCAGCTGCTAGAATCAAGCTGGAGTATTTACTGCCCACCCATTTGGTTTTATGATGGTGGAGGGATCTCTCAGAGCTCCCTTTATCTGCAGCACAGTTTAGAGAAATATTCAAAAATAAGAAGCCTACGTTCACGAGTTGTGTGTCCCTTTCCTGAAGTCTCTTTGCTAGAGGGAGAAGGACATGGCTGGGAGAGCCAGACACCTTGGCTTTGAACCCTGGCTTTACCGCCAGGGCAAGGGACCCTCCCCTGGGACTCAGTTTTCTCATCTGTAGAATTAGAATAATAATAAGCATTTCCCTCTTGGAGTTGTCCAGGAATCTAATGAATTCTAGGCAAAGGCTTCAGGCAGCACCTGACACCAAGTGAAGTGCTCTGAAAATATTTGCTGTTGTCTTGGAGGGAATGGTTCTCAAGCAGAAAATGCAGGTGGAAAATTCCTCTGGCCAACGATTTTGAAAGCAGCTAGGGGGATTGAGGCAGACTGTTTTCTCTAATGCTCGAACTCCACTCAAGAACAGAGCCAGTTAATGATTAGACCCTATAAAATTTTCCATGCCATGTGCCTCTTCCCCACCAGGCAATAGAGAGTAATTAAGAATTATGGGTAGCGGGTTCAGTGCGAAGAAAGGCATGCCTTTCCAGGGACAAGCTCCAAGCCCTAACAAGGTTACTGGCACAGGTGTCTCCTGCAAATAAATTAATGGGGAGGCAGATCCAATCATGAATCTGTCATCCCAACTTGGTGTTTAGAGTCATTTGGGGAGATGGGCCTCCTTTGCCCAACCTTGGTGGTGTCTGGAGCAAAGATTAGGAAGCAGAGTGATTTCATTAGGATAACAAGGCTGTTAAAGAACAATCTGGCACTTTAGACGGTATTTATAAGGCATTTCAAAGAAAGTCTGATCTGACAGCTGCTGTCAGTCTCTCCACGTAGGAACTGTGGTGATTTATTGATACAGCAGGGGACTGTTATTATCCTTATTTGTGAAAGTTTTAAATGTACCAAGAGTCCACCTTGACTAGCTGCAAACTTCCCAAAGACAGATAGACCTCACTGAATGTGTAAGTTGTTCTGGCACAAGGTTGTGTTTGAACAGAGTAAGTTCTCAATTACACAGTGCCACATACAGCGTTGTCACCCTATTGTAGATAAGATGCCACTTCTCAACTATCTGCTTGAGGATCAGCTACCACCCTTTCTTGGCTATTTTCTTCCACCTGGATTTCTTTTCTGGATGCATCCGAATATACAGGTGTGTCTTTTTTTTTTTTTCTTTTGACAGAAGACTATATATAATTATGCAGAAATCAGTGTTCTACGAAATGTGCAACATTACCAGAACAAAATATGAGTGATTTGTACTGAACCGTCTTCTGTGTTTAGCCATGCTGTTATACTTTCCTGGTTTAGCTAATTGAGAATTGAATGCGTGTAAGTCCAACCGTGGAGTAATTTCTTTTCATCCTTGAGTAGTGTAGAGAACAGAGTACCTTTGCGACCACAAGGCGGCTGGACAGTTGGGTTCCCTGAGCGATTAGCAGTGGAGCCTTAGGAACAGACACGTCTCTTCCCTCCCGTGGGGTTAGAGGAATGGCATTTCCTGAAAACATTTTTATCAGAGTCTATGCCTGAGAGTCACAGGACCTCTGAGTTTTCTTGGGTTGGAAGGGACTGGTAGGAACCCGCAAGGCCAAGTTCATACATTTTACAACTGAGTTAGATGAAGCCCAGGGAGATAAAGTGTCACTTAGTTATTGCTGAGCCAAGACAGGAAAGAAAGGAAGCCCATGAGTCTTGAATGTTGATATTCAGTCAGTTATCCTTGTCCTGCTGGTGTCTGTGGTAGCCAGGGTGCCGGCAGTGAGCACAGACTGTGGTTGCGCAGGAAAGAAACACTGATGAAGATGACAATGAGGGCGTTTCTTAAAAAACCAGTAGAGATTTATGCTGTTTTCCTTTTGCAAAGGGAATACCAGGATCCACTGGGACTAAGCGAAATATCAGGGTAGGACAGAGGCCGTGTGTAACTTTTCCCCACAAACTAACTGGAAGGAGCCAAACCGTATTCACCACAGCCTAGGACACTAGGTAACTCAGAAGCAAGGTTCTTGAAGCTGGACAGAGATCAGTTTTGGATGACTCAAGCAAGTGCTAATTTACATAGCTGGTAATAAATTTACATTTCACTAAAAGCTGAGATGTTTGGGGACAGACATTTGTGGTTCTCATAAGGGAAATGATTCCTCTCTTTTACAGAGATCTCTCGGGCCAGGGTCAGAATCTACTGGAGCATAGGTCTGGCTATTCTGCTGTTCTTATTCTGTGCAAAATTTCCCGCACTTTCCAATAGTGAACGTCACGAAATACAGAGAGTTCTCATTCTACTTGTGATTATCCAGGAAGTGGTACCTGTTGGCTTGGAGACTTCTCTAATTGCCGGCTTTTTGGTCACTTCATCAAACACCATTATTTTTGTGTGCCCCTAGAAATTAAAACTGGCTGGATATAACGGAGATTCTCCTCATTGCCACCAAGGACACAGCTTCAGTTTCTCTCTTAAGTTAATGGGACCTTAATTTCCAGTCGGACGTATTGGCATTTTCACTTGAAACTGCATTTCCCAGCTTCCCGTGGCATTAATGCTTGGTACTGTGGTCAGTGTAAGACTTCTGGGAAGTCTCTTTCACTGTTAATCTTTTTTTTAATTAAAGTAGAGTTGGCCTATGGAGTTCCTGTTGTGGCTCATAAGATGAAGAACTTGACTGGTGGAGTTCCTGTCGTGGCGCAGTGGTTAACGAATCCGACTAGGAACCAGGAGGTTGTGGGTTCGATCCCTGCCCTTGCTCAGTGGGTTATCGATCCAGCGTTGCTGTGAGCTGTGGTGTAGGTTGCAGACGCAGCTCGGATGCTGCGTTGCTGTGGCTGCGGCGCAGGCCAGTGGCTACAGCTCCAATTAGACCCCTAGCCTGGGAACCTCCACATGCCGCGGGTGCGGCCATAAAATGACAAAAGGCAAAAAAAAAGAACTTGACTAGTATCCATGCGGATGCGGGTTCGATCCCCGGCCTCGCTTGGTGGGTTGATGATCCAGTGCTGCCGCGAGCTGTGGTGTCAGTCACAGATGCAGCTTGGATCAGGTGTTGCTATGGCTGTGGTGTATGTTGTCAATGTGGCTCTGATTCAACCCCTAGCCTGGGAACTTCCGTATGCCATGCGCGTGACCCTTAAAAAAAGGCGAAAAAAGTCTAGTTGATTTATAATGTCGTGCCAGTTTCTGCCGTACAGCACAGTGACCCTGTCGTACACGTACATACATTCCTTTCTTATATTACCTCCATCACGGTCTAACCCGACAGACTGAATGCACCTCCCTGTGCTGATCAGTTGGACTGGGAACTCTCTTGAAAGGAGGGAGGAGTTCCCTTCGTGGCTCAGTGGTTAACGAATCCGACTAGGAACCATGAGGTTGCAGGTTCGATCCCTGGCCTTGCTCAGTGGGTTAAGGATCCGGCGTTGCCATGAGCTGTGGTGTAGGCTGCAGATGTGGCTCAGATCCCGCGTTGCTGTGGCTGTGGTGTAGGCTGGCAGCTGCAGCTCCTGTTAGACCCCTAGCCTGGGAACCTCCATATGCCACGGGTGTGGCCCTAGATAAAGGCAAAAAGACAAAAAAAAAAAAAGGAGGGAAAAGTTCTCTTCCTCCCATCTTCCATCCTGCTGCTTGAAATGGGGCTGTGATGGTGTTGCTCGCAGCCATCTGGGACAGGAGCACCGAGGCCACACCAGGTAGACTGCGATGTGGCTTCTACATTTGATCTTCGCCATAAGGCTGAGAAGCGATGCGATGTGGCTTCTAAAAGAAGGCTGGGTCCTGGTGACTGGGAGCCAGCATCTCATTCCTGGGCTGGTCATCTCCAAACAGTTTTTTGTTTTGTTTTGTTTTGTTTTTTGGTTTTGGTTTGTTTGTTTGTTTTGCTTTTTAGGGCTACACCCGCAGCATATGGAAGCTCCCAGGCTAGGGATGGAATCAGAGCTATAGCTGCCAGCCACAGCCACAGCCGCAGCCACGCAGGATCCTTGACCCACTGAGCGAGGCCAGGGATTGAACCCAAGTCCTTATGGATACCAGTCAGGTTCATTTCCGATGCGCCACAATGGAAACTCCCCAGACTGTTTTTTCATATGAGAGAGAAATTAACCCTTTAACTCGCCATTTGAGGAATACGCTTCGCATAACTGAACTTAATTCTAACATATAATGTTTAACTTCACTTCTGAGTGGAACTGAGAAAAAGGAATTTTTAGAAAAAGCTTGAAATTGGCCACTAAAAAAAAACAAAAAAAAACACCAAAAACAGGATTCACTGCAGCCCTCAGTCATGCACGCAAATCGTGTGCCCTGTTGTCACAGTTGGTCAAGAGCTGGGTATGTTTTATTTTCCAAAAGCCTTGACTGGTTTCAATCCTAGAGAACTAATCCCATCTCTGAATGCTGATCTTGAGGTTCTAATGGCAGGCAGTTTGGGTAAGGAAATGGGGAGAGTATTTGAAACTTAAAATAGAAGTTCCTATCGCTCCGCTGCAAAAAAATAAGACCCTTGAAAGTACGTCCTTGGATTATGAACAAAGAATTGATGTCATCGGGAATATCTGTACCCTCTGTAATTGATGGCAAACTTATTTAAAACTGTGGCCACACTTTCCTATCCTGGCTTGACATAGAACAGAAAGAGGTTTTTACGTGGAGTCAGAAGATATAAATTCTAATCTCGGTTCTGTGAATTACTATCCATATAAACATGGAAGAATCTATTGATCTCCTTAAGCTTATTCCCTGTGTTTAAAAAGTGATAATAATTCAGAGGGTGGGTCTGAGTATTAAATAATACAGATGAAAATATTTAGTTCAGTGCTTTTCACACAGTAGGCGCCTTATAAATGTCGGTTAATGTAATCGAACTAGTGTGACACTCATGACAGTTTGAAGAAGACATGAATCAGTACTCAAGTCCCATTTAAAAATGCACAGGATATCTGCTGTCCATGAGTCCCTGGGGGCAATGCAGCCGACGGCCACTTCTCTTGAAAACCCAGCTTAAGAAAAAAACGAATCGATGACCCTAAGCTGCCCAAGGATACATGGCAGCTAATCTCTTCACACTTAGGTGTGTGAAACCATCCAATACCAGCTACATTCTCATTTTTAGATAAGCTGCAGAATGAAATACATTTTATCACATGTTTGGCTGAAATTCTTCTGCAGCAAAATATCTCCCAGGCAAGTCTGTGTTCCCAGAAAGTATATAAGGAAAGGCAACAGAAATTGCCGTCTACATTCATTCGCTTCCACCCTTTTTGCTGTTTCGTGAGTCTGGCCTTTGGAATGATTTATGACACTGGGGACGGGCCACACAGACCTGGATCTGATGGGTTCAGTGAGGACCAGAAGAATCGCGGTGGCCCTGAGTAGACATGAGAGCAATACAGGACGAGGTGGAACGTGTCTTTCTATCTTAACTGCAGTTGTGTGCGGTCTGTGGTATTCAATTCAGAGATATCCTGGGAGGAGAGGAGAGGGAGACAAAAACAGTACAAAACTAAGATGAATTTCTCACCCAAAATACCTTTCACCAGCCCTGGTCTCTGACCCGGATGATCCTAGCACAGTTCCCATCTCTGTCCCAGCCTGGTGCCTTAGCATCCGTCTCTGACGGGAGTGAAGGTTTTGGGTAAAGAAGGTTACAATTCTCACCAAGAGAATGGGGTATCTGTAAAGATTTGGTAGTAAGCATAGGCAGTGGCAGCCGCCTCAGTGATTTTTGCAGCTCAAGAAAATTCCTTTGCTTAAAGAAAATACTGACGTTTCTATTTGCTGAAAGATCCCAATTGCAGTATGTGGGAGCAAGGAAAATATGTTAGGATCAGTTATACATTAGGCATATAGATGTATGATATATGTGTGGGTACGCATATATATATACATATATATATATATGTATAAGGTAGAGGTTAGGTGTCTTTACAGGTATTTTCTCCTTTGATCTTAAAGAGTTCTATGAGATAGCTGACTTTATTTTACTTTGCTAAATTAGGAAAGATGAAGGTCAGAGATACTAAGAATCGTGAAGAAGGGAGTTCCTGTCGTGGCTCAGCCCGGGTGACAAACACATCTGGTATCCATGAGGAATATGGATGCAATCCCTGGCCTCGCTCAGTGGGTTAAGGATCCAGCATTGCCATGAGCTGTGGTGCAGGTCAGAGATGTGGCTCGGCTCCAGCGTTGCTGTGGCTGTGGTGCAGGCCAGCAGCTGCAGCTCTGGTTTGACCCCTAGCCTGGGAATTTCCATCTGCCTTGGGTGCAGCCCTAAAAAGGAAAGAAAAAAAAAGAATAATGAATAAAGTCACAGAGCTAGTTAGTGATAAAGCTGGTAGTGGGGCAGAGCCAGTTATGTCAGACTCTGAAGGTTTGATTTTAAAATTTTAGTGCTTTGGTCCTGGGGGTAAGTCTTAGCGGCAGGAATGTGTTTACTTTGCCTTTTCCTGAGATAAGCAGGAATTGTTTTCTGGCACACTTGACTGTGGGTAATATGCCCCTAGTCACGTATGAAGTGATTAAAGGCATAGAGAGTAACAGAATGATCTGATTCCAGTCTCTGTTCTAGAATATTAGCGATGTGTTCTTTCACAAGCAGCTGTAAGTCTCGTGGTCCTTATTTCTCAAACACCTACGCAACACGATACCCACCCTACCCACTTGCCTCACTGCTGTAGGTAGCCTTTAGGAGGGTGCCGAATGATCCTTGCATCACAGTGTCCAATTTTGTGCCGCTTCACCCCTTGAGCCTGGGCTGGATTTGCTTCTAACAAATTTCCCAGAGGTCACTTCGGAGGTTGGTTGGCTTACAAAAACTGTGATGTCCATCTCAAGCTTTCACTTGCATTTTCTTGCTAGCTCACGGTTCTAAAGGAAGCCAGCTGTCATGTTATGAGCCGCCCTGTGGAGAGGCCTACGTGGTGAGGAACCCGTGTCTCCAGCCAACAGCCAGGAGGGAGCCGAGCTTGCCAACAACCATGTGAGTGAGCTTGGGAGCAGATCTGCTCCAAGCTGTCCCCTTATAAAAACTTCTGGGCTGATGTCTCGATTGCAGTCTTTTGAGAAATCCTGGGCGGAGGTGTCCAGGAAGTTGCCTCTGACAATAGACACTGGTTAATAATAAATATTGAAAGCCACTAAGCCAAGGATAATTTGTTACGCAGCAAGAGATAACAAATACACCTGGAAATGAAAAGAAATACAATATCTAAAGCATCTGGTACAATGTGACCTCCCCACCAAACAAATCATAAATTTAATCATTTGAAAAATTATGTTATGGAGGAAACAGTAGAAAAGGAAGCAGCTATGTGTGCTGAAAGACAACATTTTGCTATATCAAAATACCGCCTATAGCTTGCTGTGACATTAGGCAGCCATATCTTTCCTTTTGACAGCTCTCTACCCTGCGCCTCCATAAGTGGGAAAGGAAAATTGACTCCACAATAATTATAATAATAAATGGCAAAATTCACTTGAGCTTTTGCCTATCAGTCAGCTGTCACATTTGTCACTGGGCTTCTAGACACTGATGTGACCAGAGTCTGAGATCAATGGACAGGTGATGAGAGTGTGAATGAGCATAACTACCAGTGTCAGCCTGATCCCTTTAAATGCACTCGGTGTCCTGTAGATAACCTGGAGGTCATGTCGATAGTTGCCACCTGCTCTGTCTCTTGTCCCAACGCCATCGGACGACAGGGCGTTTCCGAAGCAGGCAGAGTTGACTGCAACAGCAGAATGACGTTTTATCATGGATCAGGGCACATCATTGTCCTGTTAAGTCATGGCAATTCTTCTCCGTCTTTGAAAGACAGACCAGTTCGGTCTCCCTACTGCTAGTGGTCTGAGGTGCTCTCCCTGCCAGTGAGTTGAATCTGTCGGCTGCAGGTGTGAGCCGACCAAATACATTTTTCCTAAAGCTCACGTAATCCTTTATGTTAGTAGGTTCCTAGCGGCGCCATCTCCCCCCAACCACCAAAGACAGTAGTCTGAGCTTATCATTTCATACGAAGTAAAGTCTGAATTGGTGGAAAGTTTAAATTGATAGCACACTTTAAAAGAAGGGCAGTTTAGGGAGTTCCCGTTGTGACTCAGCAGTAACAAACCCAACTAGTATCCATGAGGAGGCGGGTGGGATCCCTGACCTTGCTCAGTGGGTTAAGGATCCGGCATTGCTCTGGACAGTGGTATAGGTTGAAGACGCGGCTCGGATCTGGCATGGCTGTGACTGTGGCGTAGGCCGGCTGCTGCAGCTCCGATTCTACCCCTAGCCAGGGAACTTCCGCAGGCCGCGGATGAAGCCCTAAAAAGACCAAAAAGACAAAAAAGAAAAAAAAAAGAAATGCAGTGTAGTGTTTTTAAATATATATAGTACCTTCCCCTAACTGCCAAAATAAAGTTTGCTCCCTCTGGCTCTAATGAACAGATTAGCGGCAATAGCATTAGCAACATCATTTGCATAAAATTAATTTGCTAAAGCCCTTAAAAATAGTGTTCAAAGTGGCTTAAACATGCTCACTGCCTATTTACACTATTAATTTGCTAAGTAAACCTTTCTTTTTAAGTAGGGCAAAAGTGAAATATCAGTTCAGCTAAAGTTGAGCCACCACCAAGTCCTGAAACAGTGAAGTTCTAGATGAATCTGCTTTTCCCCTACAAGGCTGGAAGATATGTCTAGGAGGCTAGCTCCCAGGAAACTGAAAATCCAGATAGGTTTTAAGCAGTGGAGCAACAAGGAAAAGTAGCTCAGCTTTGAATCTGATCAGGGGCCTCTTCCGTTAGTTACAAATGCAGGTTTTCCTAGACTTATTTCTCACTGAGCATAAAGTTGCATTGTAATTGATTCCTATTCAGTGGAGAATATGGGTGAGAAGCAGGTAGAACTACGTTGTAAAGTTTCCTGAAAGATGGAGAACAAAATGAAAGAATGCAAATATGAGCCTGATCACTTATTTTCCTCAGCTAACATAGACATTGGTTACCCACACTCTTACAAATGAAGATTACATGGAGTAATTTGCTATTTAAATACTGACAGTATTCTCCAGATTATTCCTTGAACCCAAGGCAACCCTGGTGAATATCTTATCAATAGGGTGTGTAAAATGGCACTTGATAAGTTATATCTATAATTCATCTGAAAGAAAGAAAATGCAAAAGAAAAACCAAGAAACTTTTGTAAGTGGAATATTTTGGAAGAAAGGGCAGTAGTTTCAATACAATCATTGCTAAGAGAAGAAAACAAAGACTTACATATGCGTGTTTGTATACGTGTATATAAAAAGATGAACATTTGCATGAATATTAAATAATGCGTCACAAATACAAAGCTATATTTGAAAAAGCATAGGGCAGTCTAAATGATATGCAAGCACCTGCTAACAGTGGCAACCTCTGCAAACCAGAGCCAGTTGGTGGGTGAGATTAAGATCGTCTGTCTTTAGATATTTTTATAATGAGAATACATTCGGGATTACTTAGAATTACACTTTTTTCATTTAAAAAAGTTAAAATGCTAGTATTTTAAAATACTCGTCTAGTATTAAAACATATGTCTGAAGTTCACCTGGCAACATCCAATCTCTTCAGTCATCATGGAGTCTTAAATCAGCCTGTTAGTAACTCTGTAACATTTGGCCTTTCTTTAGTCAATATTTAACCTATCAGACCTAACCCTCCAAAGAGCCCAGAAGTTCAAAACCTGCTTTGTTATTCAGGCTCTAAAAAGCCAGGCCTATTCATTTCTTCTTTAAAAAAAGAGATGAAAACTCTATCGTAGGTAGCTTCTTGGCTATGAAGGGAGCTCGGCCTCCCTGGTGATAAAACGAGTATGCTTCCCATTTTCCCTTGAGTCTCATTTAGGCCTGTAAAAGGAATGTAGAGTTTTAGTCTTAAGCATCATTTTATTGATAGATGACGCTGGAGTACAAAAATTGCGTCGTTAATGGGACAGCAATTCAGACCTCTCTCCCCCTCCTCCATCTCTCTCTCTCTCTCTCTCTCTCTCTCTCGCTCTCGCTCTCGCTCTCGCTCTCGCTCTCCTTCCATCTCCACTGAAACCCAGGTAACCAGGTCACCATTCTTATGGCTCACCTCTTCCAGAAGGTCGCATAAATCAGCGAGCCTTACAGCATGTGACTTTCAAGTCTGGCTTCCTTCACTTACTACAATTCATTTGAAATTCATGTATCAGTAATTCCCTCCTTTTTATATCAGAGTAGTGTTTCGTTGTCTAGATATACCACAGTTTGTTTATCCATGCCCAGATGATAAATAATGGCGTTGATTTTTGCCTGCTGTGAATAAAGCCACCACAAACATTTAAATATACATCTTCGAATAGACGTATGTTTCTATTTCCCTTGGTAAAATACCTGGGAGTGAACTTGCTGGGTCATATAGTAAAAGCATAGGTTTACCTGTATGTAAAACTGCCAACTGTTTTCCATAGTGGCTGCATTCCCACCAGCCATGGATGAGAATTCCAGTAGCAACACAATTTCCTGCTGTGGTGCTTTCGTGATCCAGCTTGTCTCTGTGGAGGCGCCGGTTTGATCCCCAGCCCCGTGCATTGGGTTAAGGATCTGGTGTTTTTGCAGCTGTGGGGTACCTTGCAGCTCCAGCTCGGATGCGATCCCTGGCCAGGGAACCTCCATAGGCCAAGGGTATGGCTGAAAAAGCAAAAAAAAAAAACAAAAAAAAAATGTAATTACAGTAACAGGTGGGTAGTGGAATCTCCTTGGGTTTTAAGTTCTATTCCCCTAATGACTAATGACGTTGAGCATCTCTTCGTGTATCTCTAATTTCATTCCTAAATTTAAAATAGTCTTAGAGGAGGCTCCGGTGTAGGTGGATCAATCGTAGGAGTGAGCGGGTTAAGGGGCTTCAGGCTGACCTCGGATGTCAGCTGGGGATGCCAACTAAACCGTGCATGAATCTTAGCCATCTTCATATCCCTGGCACGGACCACTGGGGCTTAACATTCAGTGAGCATGGCACTTAATAATGCATGCTCGCCACCTCCCTGTAAATGCGCTGACTGCTGCCCGCTACACCTGAGCTCCTTAAAGGCATGGGCCGCTCTCGAAGGTACCTGAGCCTTCAGACCCTCCCAACTGAGTTGCATGCTGACCAGGACTTAGCTGTGTCTGTTCCCAGACCTGTGTTATGCAAGTTGTACTTGATGTTGTAAATATAATTATTGTGAAAATGAACTAAATCTGAGCGAGAAAAAGAGTTCTTCCTTTAAAAAGGTGAATTCTGGAGTTCACCTTTTTAATGACTCTGCGGTTAATGAACCTGACTAGCATCCATGAGGATGCGGGTTTGATCCCTGGCCTTGCTCAGTGGGTTAAGAATGGGTGTTGCCATGAGCTGTGGTGTAGGGGCAGACGTGGTTAGGATCCCGCGTTGCTGTGGCTGTAGTGTATGCCAGCAGCTACAGCTCCAATTCAGCCTCTAGCCTGGGAACCTCCACATGCCATGAGTTCTGCCCTAAAAAGACAAGGAAAAAAAAGCGAATTCTTAGAAAACTTAATGATGGCAAGTCACTAAAAGTTGAGATTAAAAAGGAAGAACGGTAACATAAAAAGAGTGGGCGAAATGGCAAAAATCTAGAAGTTTTTTGCACTCAGAGTACATCACAGGCGTCTGAGTTTTTAAGTCTCATGCTCTCCAAATGAGCTAACAGGTCAGTTATAACTTTTTACGGTATTTTAATGCAAGGTGAGTCTTGGAGAGTACATTGTGCGATTTATGCAGGAAAGAAAATGTCAAACAGTGGACAAGGAAATGTTTTAAAATGATGAATTAAAGTTCATTTATTAGTATACAATTATAAATGTTAAATGTATTTGTTTTTAAAGCTCTCAAAATTGCAATTTTAATGTCTTTCTAATATCTTATCATGTAACTACATTACAGTTTTCTTAACCTTCTGTCAGATATTTAGGAAGTTTTTATTTTTTTACTTTAGCAGTCTTGTGTTTTGATTTAATTTTTTTTTTTTTTAATATTTGGAATACATTTTTAAGATAGACTCTCTGAAGTGGAATTAAAAGATCAATGGAAAAGATTCAGGGAATTTCCCTTGTGGCTCAGTGGGTTACAAACCCAATTAGTATCCATGAGGATGCGGGTTCCATCCCTGGCCTCACTCAGTGGGTTAAGGATCCAGTGTTGCAGTGAGCTGTGGTGTAGGTCACAGACGTGGCTTGGTTCTGGTGTTTCTGTGGCTGTGGTGTAGTCCAGCAGCTGCAGCTCTGATTTGATCCCTAGACTGTGGGTGCAGCCCTAAAAATAAATAAATAAATAAATAAATAAATAAATAAATAAATAAATAAATAAATGAAATTCAGGTTCCTATAGAAAACTTGGAAAAATATAGAAAAACATGAAGAAAGACAACTCAAGGATGAGATTTTAATTAATGTATTTCCCAAGAACTTTTAAGGATTTTGTTTGTTTTTTCGCCACACCTGTGACATGTAGATGTTTCCAGGCCAGGGATCAAATCAGAGCCACAGCAGTGACCTGAGCCACAGCAGTGACAATGCCTAGTCCTTAACCGCTAGGCCAACAAGGGGCTCCCTAAAAGTAATTTAAACACATAATTATGATCATATTGTGTGTATAAGCATAGTCTTGTGGCCTATTTTGAAATCTTTCTTTAAAACGTAAGCATTTCCTCATATTATTAAATTTGCTTGACAGTGTCTCTTTATTACATGCGTATTAATATTTTTTATGAATGTGTCATTGTTAAGTGCTCTCTTACTAATGGGCATTTAGGAAGATTTTCTCTTTTTTAAATTATAAATAACAATGAAGTGAACATCTTCACCACTTTCACATGGCTTCCTTAGGTTGGCTTCCCTGACACAAAGTAACCAGCGAAATGCCATTGGTATTTTTACAGACGTAGCCACGGTATATTCCAGAAAGAGGGGATCGGTGTACACGCTCAGCGACAGCCAGGGCAATGGTTGCACATCTGCAAAGTGCAAATGGTACCCAGCCTGATTAGGTAGCAGGTCACACCTGGAAGTCCTTCTGCCAGTGAGCTTATCCACGGGAGAGCCACCCAGGTGGATGGAGTCGCACCTGTACTCTCTTAGGAAGTGGCTCTTTTGTATTTTACAAAGTCAGTTCACCTTGCCATCGTGCAAAGAGTGGTTTGGAGAAAAATGCAAACAACACAAGCTTCCTCCACAGAGATATTTATCTTTTCAGTTCATCTATCATCATAGACTCTCGTGACTAAACCTTCTGGCGGAGGTTTAAAGGCCCCCAGGGGTCATTATCATACACCTATAGGGTTCTCTGGCTGCTTAAGTATTGATTTATCCATTTGGAATTCCTTCCCATTGATTTATTAGGCCTATACATCTTCTGGTGGCCAGCTTCTGTCTATAAATGTGGCTGGAAGGACTGTTTCACCATCATGTATTTTATAGCTCGCTGACATTCATTTACCGCCTCTCCTATTTGTCCGATGTTTAGTATTAATGCTAATGGGTGTTACAAGCCTGGCCTTGTCTGTGTGCATTTGGGGCCCTGCTCAGTACAGCATATAAATACTAATAAAAGAAAATGATCAAACTGGCACCAGAAGAGAGGACCTTGTGAGCCGTATGGATTCCGTGTCCGTTAAAATAAAGGAAGAACCCGAAGAGAAATGGGTTCAGAGAAGAGAGAAATAGAATCCATTCCTGAAGAGCACTTACTGTAAAGGCATTCCAGATTGTCTTTGCTAAGATCATGGGAAATCGGGGTAAAGGGTGGGGGCCAGAGGGAGGGATTAAGACGGAGTAGCCACATCTGTAAGGAAGGCAGAGATTTGCGGGGCAATCTAGTCGGTGACAGCATTCTAATCCGGCTTCGCTCAGATACAGAAATCAGGGCAGGTACTTGAAGAAACAAAGAGGAAGTCTAAGAAGTCATTATTTATTTTTACTGCTCTTCCGTCTACGCAGTCAGTGCCTTGAATGCGGTGCGCGGTGCGGCCCCTCTGAGTTGGTTATCAGCAAGCACCACTCTGAATTTAAATCCAGCCTTTAGAAACTGCCGTGGCTTTTGGCAACTAACTGACTCACCCTCCTGGTTCCTGAATGTGCTTTTATTTATGGTTTTATAGTTAAGCAAGCCTGCTTTGTTCCGTGGACTTCTAATGGCTTTCTGGAGCTACCGTTAACTGATAGCGGTCTCCCAAAGTGCCCGAGGCTGCCTTCTCTATCTATGGTCCCCTCCTGGGACTTCTGCAACTACCTGTGTAACTATCCTACGCCATCCCCGTCTCCAGTAAGCTCTCTTTCCCTCGATACAGAGATGGCTTACCCAAGCAGGTTCTCATCAGGGATGAGGAAAGTGTCAGACCCCCAGCAAATCCCCAGCACCCTCTCCCTCACCCTCCGGCTGCAGAAAGAAGCAGCCAACTTCCACTGGGGGCCGGCTCTCCCTGGGCGTCCGGGAGTTGCCCCACTGTCCTCGCAGCAATTCTTGTCTCAACAAACTCTTCTTTTCTTCACCTTGCTGTGAGTCTGGAAATTATTTGTCCAGCCTGTGCTAGGACCACAACAACCAACCCGGAAGCTCTCCCAACCCCGTTCTTTGGGGGCTTTGGGGAGCCAGCATTACGCAGGCAGGAATGAGTAAATCATCGGTGGTTGGGGACTGAACTCAATCTCTGGTGCCTTTCAAGCCTAGAGGGGTGGGGAGGGGCTGAAAATTCCAACCTTCTAATCTCATAGTGGGTTCCTCTAGGGAACCCTATCCTTAGGTGAGGGGGGCATTATGCAAGTCACCTCATTAACATTGCAAAAGACATTTAATTGCTCTCATTCTTTAGGAAATGCCTCGAGTTTTAGGAGCTCTGTGCCAGAAACAGGGACAAAAACCAAAGCTGTATTTCTTATTGTCCATCATAGCATCACTTATTTTCTTGTTGTGTACTCAAGGACCCTGCTGTGAGGCTATTTGTTTTTGGCATTTTACAGAAGAGGAAATAGAAGATTTGGGAGTTAGATATTTTTCTCAAAGGCATCAGCTAGTGAGGGATTTGAATACTGATCACTGGGATGCCAAACCCCAAACAGTGCACCCAAGTTTCTTCCATCAGAACATCCAGACATGAAATCCCTGGTGTCGACTGAGTGTCCAGTCTTAGAACACAGGGCAGTTCCTCCGAGCAGTGACCCTCTGCTCACGCTGTCCTTTCTTCATGTTTCTCTGCATAGGGTTTTTTGTTTGGTTTGGTTTGGTTTGGTTTGGTTTGGTTTGGTTGGCTGCATCCGTGCCATAGAAAAGTTCCTGGGCCAGAGATGGAATCTGAGCCACAGCTACAACCTACACCACAGCTGCGGCAACGCTGGATCCTTAACCTACTGTGCTGGGCCAGGGATTGAACGAACCCAAGCTGCCGCAGAGACAATGCCAGATCCTTAACCCACTGTGCCACAGTGGGAACTCCTGCATAGGGTTTTTATTGTTGTCGTTTTTGGGGTCCCTTTCCCCCAGCTTTGCCTTGACTAATACCTAGAGAAGTGTGGGGGAAGTTGCAGTTGAGAACCAAATGGAGGTGTGAAGTGACTGACAGCAACTATGAGGACCCTCCCCAGGAGATGAGTGGGAGAATAACAAAAGGCCTTTCTCTTCCCTGGGACTGGCTCAGCACCCCGAAGAGTCTGCTGGAGACAGGCTCCCAGGGACAGTAGTACAGCTACTGACCAAGTGGACTGCAGGCCACCACCCTGCAAAAGTTTGTCTCTTCTCATCTCTGAAGCTTGTAACCCAGGCCTTCAGCTGGATTCCCTGTGCTTAGCAGACTCCTCTGTCCCTTACCTCAGGAGGCAAGACTGGCTAAATGCTTCCTCTGGCTGGAATTTCTGTTGCAGAAATGTAAATGAGAGATGTAAATGCTGAATGGAGTCTGAAAAAGTCTCCGAGTTGAAAGGCTGTGTGTTCAGAAACCAATCCACATGCATCAGTATTTGTCAGTGTGTTTGCTGTTAGAATTTGTCCCCACAGGATCCAGTAACGCAGGACCTTTCTCAGGCCTCTGAATCTAAACTGTTTTTCAGAACATCCTGAGCTACCTGGCTGCCTGGGCATGCTAAATGCAAGTCCAAAAAGCCAGGGAGTTTGCTGGGTGCTCACCTGGGTGAGCTGTAACCAGCTCCTTGTCTTTCTGTGTTTCTTTCTATATAAAAATGAAAATAGGATTTCTGGTTTTGACTCAGAGGCTTAAGGATCCAAGGCTGGTCTCTGAGAATTCGGGTTTGATCCCTGTCCTCACTCAGTGGGTTAAGGATCCTGCATTGACTTAAGCTGTAGTGTGGGTCACAGATGCAGCTCAGATCCAGTGTTGCTGTGGCTGTGGCATAGGCCACAGCTGCAGCTCTAATTTGACCCCTGGTCGGAGAACGTCCATACGCCACAGGTGCAGTTGTAAAGAGAAAAAGAGATGAAAACAGTACCTGCCTCACTAAGGATCACACATCCATGCTTTGAAATCATGTACAAAGATAAATCAGATTGCACCTCATTTTTACTGCATGTATTTAAATGCTTGGTGCTGTCACAGAGTGCACCAGGAATAGGGGAGCAGTACCGCCCAGGATTTGGGTGAAAGGCTCCTTCCTTGCTCTGGCCACAACACCCCCACCCAGATGAGGCGTCCATGCCCCTCCCTCTGGACCATGCTCCAGGTACTGAAGACCCCAGAATTGTCCAGCCAAAGGGTCTTGAGTCAGTTTTCAGGACTTGAAATAGCTTCTTCCTAGGGTCCAGCCTCCCAAGGGTGAAGTGCACCACTGAGTCCTGGGGACTCAGTGGGTCCTGGGGAGGCTGTTTGCGAAGGAGCTGTGCAGAGAGCTTAGACATAGGCTGTCCCTGCCTGCAGTCCTGCGGTCACTCACAGGGACAATCTGAGCTGGGAAGGGAGGATAAGGTGGACAGGGCACAGGCTGGGGGCTGGGAGCTAGGGCCAGCTTTCTCCATCTTTCCGTGTTCTGGGTGCAACAGCAAGAATCTTGAGCACACTTCATCTGAATACGTCCTTCCAAGTTGTTATGAAAGGATAGCTGTGAAAGTAAAAGAATGGGGTGTATTATTTTTAACAGCTTTTAGGTTGATTTATAACTTTTTGGTTGATTGCTTTTTAAATATTTACACATATGGTATAAGAGCCTCCACTGGAATCCTTAGTCCTGGCTCAACAAGTATAAGGGGAAGGGAGGGCTACTCGAAAGCACAAGGAAAGGTAAAGCAATGGTTCTCAGACTTTACTGGGCATTACAAATCTCCTGGGGATGGAGTTACCGGCATGGCTCAGAGGAAACAAATCTGACTAGCATCCATGAGGACACAAGTTAGATCCCTGGCCTCACTCAGTGGGCTAGGGATCTGGCGTTGCCATGAGCTGTGCTGTAGACGCGGCTCAGATCTGGCGTTGCTGTGGCTATAGTGCAGGCCAGCTGCTGTGGCTCCAGTTCAGCCCCTAACAAGGGAACCTCCACATGCTGCGGGTGTGGCCCTAAAAAGACAAAAAAAAAAAAAAAATCTCCTGGGGAGTTTCCATCCAATTAGTATCCATGAAAATCTGGGTTCTACCCGTGGCCTTGCTCAGTGGGTTAAGGATCCAGCATTGCTGCAACCTGTGGTGTAGGTGGCAGATACTGCTCGGATCCCGCATTGCTATGGCTATGGCATAGGCCTGCAGCTGCAGCTCTGATTCGACCTCTAGCCTGGGAACTTTGTGCTGCAGGTACAGCCCCTAAAAAGACAAAAAAAAAAAAAAAAAAAGAAAATCACCTGGGATGCTTGTTAGAACTCTAATTTTAGGCCCAAACTCTCCAGATGTTTAGGTGCTATTGGCCTGGGCTGGGACTCAGAAAGGGGCATTTTTGCTAATTTCTCAAGTGGTTTTGATGGAAGTGGTCCAACAGCTACTCTTGGAGGGTCACAGAACTCCCTGGTGGATTTAATGATTTCACTGACATAACACACCCAAGAGAAACAGCTAAAACATAATTTTGAAGCCTTATCTGAGCAAAGTAAAAAAAAAAAAAAAAGTAATAATAACTTTTAGAACAAACCAGAATGAAAATACCTAAAATAATGTTGTCCCCTGCAAGCAGTCCCCTTGAAGGTTAGACGCTTATCCTAAGAGGCAGCTATTGCTCAAAACATTTTGACACTGATTTTTTTAAATTGCCTTTGGAGGTAGATTATGAACCACATCAGAAAGCCAATCTCATTATTTCACATCACAGTTTGCATTTGACAAAAAACAACATTACCCAGAAGGATGATGCATATTACTTAGCAGATTTAGTTCCTGTGTTTTCCAAGTCAAATATGTAATAAAAGAAGATCTATTATCTAAACACACCTGTTTATTTCAGCTTCCTTCTGAAACTATACCAAAGTGACAGTGAAGAAAGAAAAAGAGGCATAAATCTGCACAAAGAAATGAGAAAGCAAAATTCAGGAGAGAATGGGAACCAATATTTTGGGAACTGGAACATGGATGGAGAAGTGGCCTGTGACCTGGCAGACCCAAGAACACTACAGCCTGATCCTGTCAGGGGGATAACTAAGACAGGTTTCACCTGAAATGCATGCCTTAGGTATTAAAGGCGACAAGTAACTCAAAGCCTTAGGAGTGCTGGATGGGGGTGATAAAAAGCGGCTTTGTTGAACAGATTTTTAAAGAGCAAGTTGACCTCCAGATCCCTTCCCCCAGCCAGGCAACAGCCTTTCCCTAACCCAAGAAGAAGACATGAGGGCCATTCTCTGAAATCCCCACCCAGAGAGATGCTGCATCCTGAAACACCAGTCCACGAGGCAAAGGTGGGAGTCCTTACTAAAAATGGGCCATTCATTGAAAATATACTGGACACTGAGACTCCAGCTCCCTTTTGTTTGATGACCAAAATACAGACTTAGGCCTACCAGGCTGAAGATTGAAGAATATGAACAATCTAAGCAAAAAGACATAAATAAGAAATTTTGTAATTAAGGATCCCCAGTAAAAGAGTCTAGTCCCTGCTGCTCCATCCTCTGGTAAAGCCCACCAGTCAACAAGCCCCATGTGGTTTCCAGTGAGCTCCTTAGTAGTTCACTCTGAAGGATAAACAGACAGCTAGGGAATCACCAGACATATGATAAAAGTCTACAGGAAAGGCAGAGACTAATAACATGGAAAGTGGAAAGAAGAGAGGCAATGCAGGAAACATGAAAATTATAAAACAGATGAAAACATTCTCAAAACTTCATAATTGATATCCTCAGAAAGACTAGAGAAGATATTTTAAACACACAAGGAAGGTGCTATCAAAAGAAAAAAGAATTCTTGTAAATATCAGAAATTTAAAAATCCAGTAGAAGTGATATAAGATAAAGTTGAGCAAATCTCCCAGCAAAAACCCTAAGACAGGAGCATGTCTGGTATTGAAGGTGTTTCTGAACCATGCATGTGGAGATGGAAACTGTTGAGCACATCACTCTGGGGTTAACAGGTGGCATACCACAATGGGTGACATGGAGACAGTCACCAAGAGAGTTCATGAAGATAGAAAAGATGAGAGGTCCAAGGACTGCATTCTAGAACACACCAATTTTAACAGGTCTAGGAAACAGAGATTAGTAAAGGAGATTGCAAGTAAGTGACCAATGAGGTAGGAACAGAGTGTCCTGGAGGACAAGTGAAGAAAGTATAGTGACCAGTCACATCAGAGGCAGGTGTTGGGTCCAATCAGATGAGGCTAAGGAAATGAACACTGAATTTAACAACGAGCTCTGAACAATCTAAGCAAAAAGACATAAATTGGGTCTGCTGATTCAGAGCACAACGATTTTTTTTTTTTTTAAAGATCCACACAAGGCATGACAGTACATTTCAGGACTCCAGGGGTAACGAGACCTTAAACCTTCCAGAAAGAAAACTAAAACAAAAAACAAAAAAACAGATGAAATGCACGGGGTTGGGAGTCAGGATCCCACAGGTCTTTTCAACAGCAAAAAAACAGAAGAGAAATGGCTTCAAAATTTCAAGAGTTGATGATTTCTAACCTGGAATTTTGTTCCTAGCTAAACTATCAATTAAGTGTGAGGGTAGAGAGACACATTAGACATTAAGGACCTAAAAAAAAACAGAACAAAAAAAAAACAAAATAAAAAACACTTACAGCCCAAATATCATGTTGAAACTATTAATGAATATGCTCTAGGAAAATAAGAGAATAAACCCAGGAAGAGAAAGTCATGGAATCTAGAAGACAACGCATCCAACCCTGAATGGAGATGAAAGAGATTTCCAAGTCAGTGGTAAAGGGCAGTCTGAATGGCTCTCTAAGGAGTAGCCTGGAAAGCTAATGACACAGTCCAGAGCACGCAGGGAGAGCACTCTGCAGGAGGGATGTTGCCAAGGGAAACATGAAATTAGAGCTTCTTGCGTGGTTGACCAGATTAAAAGAATGTGTAGGGATCTACTGAGGAGTTTGGGGATGAATTAATGACTGGTGCATAAAAACCTAAACTCATGACAAATCCTAGGTAATTAACTCCAGGAAAAAAAATAGATGGTGGAAAAAAAAAAAGAAATACAACTACAACATGTTATGCAACTAAGTTGTCCGTAATACTTCCATAGGTCCAATAATTAATTATTTAATAATGCTGTAGCCAAAAAACAGGAGTATACCTATTTTGGAAAACTAGGAAGACAGCTGGTATTTTGATGTATGGGGGGGGGGCGGGGAGAAGAGGAGGGAGGGTTATGAGGCAAATGCGGTAGGAGAGGTAAGTTTACTTTCCATACAGGACATAAATACCTAAAAATGAAAAACTGGGAATATTACAAAGAACCGAATATGTAGATGCTTACCTTATCTTAATGCTTTGGCTTTTTTTCTTCCATTATGATTTGTTACCGGGTATTGAATACACCTCAATATTCAATAGAGGTAGACTGATAGACTGGTTGCTATCCTTTCTTCACTTGTTCACTTGGCACAATAGCACCTTGTCATTGATCCATTCCATATATAACAGTTTGTATCTGCTAATCCCAAGCTCCCACTCCAGTGGCTCCTGTCGTCCCTCCCCCTTGGCAACCACACATCTGTGCTTCATGTCCATGAGTTTGTTTCTGTTTCATAGAAGTTCATCTGTATCATATTTTAGATTCTACATATATGTGATAGCATGCAGTATTTGTCTTTCTCTGTCTGACTTACTGCACATAGTATGATAATCTCTAAGTCCACTCATGTTGCTGCAAATGGTAATTATTTTATTTCATTCTTTTTTATGGCTGAGTAATATTCTATTATATATATAATGGAATACTTATATGTATATAATATATACATCTTCTTTATCCATTCATGGTTTTCTCTGGATAAATGCCCAGGAGTGGGATTACTGGAGTGGGATTACTGGAGTGGGATTACTGGATCATATGGAAACTCTATTTTTAGTTTTCCGAGGAACTTCCATACTGTTTTCTGTAATGGCTGTACTAATTTACATTCCCACCAACGGTGCAGGAGAGTTCTCTTTTCTCCATGCCCTCTCCAGCCTTTGTTATTTGTGGACTTTTTAATGATGACCATTCTGACCAGTGTGAGTTGATACCACATTGTAGTTCTGATTTGCATTTCTCTAAAAGTTAGTCATATTGATAATGCTTTGTGTTTACACTTCCTAAAGACCTCCCTGTCCTAAGTGATACCATATATCCTAACAGAAAGAAAATGGATGACTTTGGACGCAAGTACCAGAAAATGTTGACTTTAATTGGCTTAAACAATACAAGACTTTATTACCTTAGGAACTAAAAGTCCATAGGTAAAGCAGGATCCAGGAGTGGTGAGTCAGGGCTTCAGCGCTGCTTGGACCCATCTGATCAGTACCCCCCTCTGTGATGGATCTCACCTCCAGTTGGCTCCCTTCAGGGAGATAGGTTGGCCACATTAGTTCCAGGTGTGACAACAATAATCAGAGGGACCATTCTTCATTCTGTCTCTTGAAAGTGAAGATGCATTTCCCAGAAACTCCTACTCAGCTTTTCCTCATGTCCCTTTGGCCAGGATTGTGTCACATACCCATGCCTACCGGGTGATGGACTCAAACCATTTGTATCACCCTGTGCGGCTGGGGCCAGCCTGCCTGCAGCACATGGCTAAGCCCAGGAAGAAGAGTGCGGACCTTTGAAGAAGACAGGGTGGACACAATGAGCTAGTGTCGCAGGTGTTGCTAGCACAAGGCAGCCGTGAAGCACGGAGTCCTGGAATCAATGCCGTCTGCCCCGTGGTGTGAAGCTAGGGTTGTACATCCAAAGTCAGTAATTAAGTTGGCTTGGAATTTGATCTGGAGCTAACTTTAGGATAAGCTATGCATTTTTATGGGATTTAAAAGAAAAACCCATCATTACGCAATTTCAGTTCCAACAATTCGTACTAAGCCGTGATTTTTCAGGCACTGCTTAACTCATCTGTAATTTTCTTTTCCTTTTCTTCTGTCTCTACCCAGCCTACTAAAGCTTTTCATGAATCACACGCAGCACAGAGGTGAAACCCTTCTGAAGTCCTATTTTGTCCACCACAATTTCACCAAAGCCGGTGATCTGCAGGTCTGGGGCGGCGTCGACAGTGGCTGCCTGCGTCAGGAGTAATTAACAGATGTCAATGGTCAGGGAGTGGAAATCAGTTCAAGCCCAGCTGGAGCATTTAGCTATTTTACTGCTGCATCCTTTTAGGCCTCTTTCAGCTTATAAATATTAATTTAAAGACTACCAACAAGGACAGTAAACGGATTTAGGCATAAAACTTCCTGTCAGGGGTGATTTATACCCAATAAAAGGAGAGCAGGATAGAGAAAGCCTGCTTCGCTAAGTTTATGATAGACAGTGAAAGAGTACCATCAAAATAAAAAGGCTTTCAGTCTGTCGTCGGCTGTGTGGGTGTCTCCCCGTCTTAATAAGCGGCATGCTAGAATTGTATTGTTTGCTTTTATCAGTTCCTTGCACTGTGGAGGAAAAGTTCTACTGATTTGCTAATTGAACTGATACAGATTTATAGGCTCAAAGCCTGTGCATAAGAGAGATTATTAGGACTTAAAAGATAATAGCACCAGCAAGAAAATTAAAACCGCTTTCCCCACTTATATTTCAATAGCACATAACTTCGACCCTTTCTCCATCCCGCGATGGACTAAGAATGTGTTTGAGAGCAGATCTGTCTTAGGGTCCGTGCCAGATGATTCGGCCCCAGAGAGCTCAGCTGCTGCCGTTGTACCTTGTACAGCCCACGTGCGTCTGAAAGCGAGGTTTCATTGACACTGCTTCCTGGGGTCACCACTTGACACTTGCAGATGATCACTGCTGGGATACTTCTCCATACATCTTGAACCCAGGGGCACTCTCTGCTTTTGCTCCGGACTGTCTTTTCATGTCGTCTACATGAAGAACAGCCTTGGAAGAGAGAGAAGGTGTCTCCCTGGAGCAAAGCGCACCTGAGGATTCCTCTCCCATAATATAAGCCACTGTACCTGCAGGGACACCTGGCCCCCTTCTTATTGCCATGCGTGAATTGGGGCCTGGGGAACCGAGGCACATGCTGATACTCTGGTTATTGCTTTTGCTGTTGGCAGTGCCACCCTTCGCCTCCGATCCGTGTCTTCTGCTAGCACCCGGGGGCACGCTAACTTCTTAGCTTACGCATAGGCGAGCTCTCAGACCTTCAGTTTGTAAAAGTCATCACTAATGTGGACTTAGAAAAGCCATTTGTTGGGATTCCTGTTGTGGCTTAGCAGGTTAAGAACCCAACTCATATCCATGAGGATTCGGGTTCCATCCCTGGCCTTGATTGGTGGGCTTTGCTGCAAACTGTGCTGTAGGTAACAGATGCGGATGGGATCTGGCGTTGCTATGGCTGTGGTGTAGGCTGGCAGCTGCCTACACCACAAATTCCAATTTGACCCCTAGCCTAGGAACTTCCTTATGCCACAGATGTGGCCCTAAAAATAATAATAATAATAATAATAATTTAATTTAATTAAAAAAATAAAAAATAGAAAGTCATTTGTCTAACTTTTCCAATCAAAAGGAGACTAGCACCTACCTTAAACCATACTATGTCACTGTTCTCTAAATTTCCAGATCTAAGAAAGTGCAGTTTTCCTTTGGCCATAACCAGTGAGAAGCTAATAAAATGATGGTTGTTAGGAAGGGTTATTGAGAAAACTTTTCTTGAATCTTTAGGAAAAAATTCCTTTTTTTTTTTTTTTTGCCTTTTGTCATTTTATGGCCGCACCTGCGGCATGTGGAGGTTCCCAGGCTAGGGGTCTAATCGGAGCTGTGGCCACCGGCCTTCGTCACAGCCACAGCAACGCAGGATCCGAGCCGCGTCTGCAACCTACACTACAGCTCACGGCAAAGCCGGATCGTTAACCCACTGAGCAAGGGCAGGGATCGAACCCGCAACCTCATGGTTACTAGTCGGATTTGTTAACCACTGCGCCACAACTGGAACTCCAGGAAAAAATTCTTAACCTTCTGACCAAAAAAAAAAAAGAAAAAGAAAACCATGAGATAAACTAAATGATCAGGTGACCAATTAATGTCACTTCCAGTTCTTCAACTCACACATGTACTTAAATTAAATATTAAGATAATAGTTCCTACTGTGGCACAATGGGTTAAGGATCTGGTGTTGTCTCTGCAGCTGTGACACAGGTCAAGCTGTGGCTCAGATTTGATCCCTGGCCCAGCATATGGCTGTGGGTGTGACCAAAAAAAAATATGTATATATATATATATATAGAGAGAGAGAGAGAGAGAGAGAGAGAGAGAGAGATTTATATACATAAAGAAATATTTATGGTCAATAGAAACATCAACAGACTACTGTATCTAAAAGTTTAGAAATATGTGTTTACATGGCAACACATAACTCAAGAATGCTGAAATGTCTATACTTTCTGGTTAGCTAAGGCTAAGGTCTTTGGCAATGTCTTCTTTTTCTTTCTATTATTTCTTTGCTTACCAATATAAAGCACTCTTTAATGCTGGTGGGTGAAGGAGCAGGTAATCAAACAATCTATGCTATTGAACTTGCTGACTAATATCAGGAAAGACTTAACACACGCATGAGTCAAACGAGTGAAGGAGAAAAGGGGGGGAAAAGCCCATGGCAAGGGTTCAGTGTGGGAATGGCTGGCCTCAGGATTTTAAAAGGGAATATTTATATGGAAAATACTACCTAAAAACTCCACTCCAGTGTTTGGTCAGTGAGGTGAGTTGAGGGCCAAAATATAGGAAGCTATTTCTTTGTGTCTGGATAACTAGAAAAAATTAATTCATCCATGGTTAATTTTTCTTTTTTTTTTTTTCTTTTTCTGGCCACACCTGCAGCATATGAAAGTTCCCAGGCTAGGAGTCAAATCAGAGCTACAGCCATGGCCTACATCACAGCCACAGCAATGCCAGATCCAAGCCGAGTCTGCAACCTACACCACAGCTGACGGCAACGCACTATTCCCAACCCACTGTACGAGACCAGGGATGGAACCTGCTTCCTCATGGATACTAGTCAAATTCATTTCTGCTGCACCACAATGGGAATTCCCATTCATGGCTAATTTTTTGTGTCTTGGAAGTCACCAAACACTGTTAGTTCAACTCTTATAACTTCTAACACTAATACAATCTCGTTTTTAAAAACCCATTGCTGACTTGATTGTGTTGTAAAAGTGGAATTTCACTCTTGCTTCTCACGATCTTATAATCTTCACTTCGGCTTTGTCCTGCGAGCCAGTGGCGGTACTAGGATCCAATAAATTCAGCACATCAAGAACTTTTTTACCATTTCCTGGCTGATTATCCGGCTCCATTCAAGAAGCTGGAGGTCACGCCCAAGAATATGTGAGCCATTATGGTCATTCTCTATTTGTCCCCAGGTAAACAGTGAACCTTCTTGAACCCCAGGTTCTGCCTAAGGACAGATGATGCCCTTAACCAAGTCTTCTCCCACTTACATCTTCAGAGATGTCAGGATTGGTCCTCTTAGACCATGAAGGGGAGAAGTACATTGAGCATTATCTCTTTTATGGACAAGGATGGGATTTATATAAGGAGAGGTGAGCTGATAGAGCCCATGATAAAAAACGCTGAGATTACCTGAAGTTCCCTGGGACATCCGTCCAAGACTTAAAAGTAATGGGAGGTGCACACGTGGAAACCAACCCTGAACGAGTACCTTCCGAAAGAGAACAGTATGGTTGAACAAAGCTCTGATGATGGAATTAACATGAAACAAAGGCCCTCTGAGGAAGATCAGTCTGAAAAGAAATGAAGAATACATAAAACTTGGTTTAATTTATGGAATTTATATGCTGCTGACCAGTAAGTAGAAAGTTCCAGTCCCTTGGTTCTCACTATCACTCATGTATTACTTGTCAGTAAATGCAATGCACTCAGAACATAACAGCTACGGTAATATTTCTGTTCCCACTGCAGCTTTATTACACCCATGAAGCTCTGTAATCTTTAAATTCCCTCACTGTTAACATCTGCTGAAACGTTATTGGTCCCAGCATAGCCAAGCTGCTCTGAAATTACATTTAGCAGAGTAGTTAATGCTAACAGTATAACTCTCGACGCAACCGTGTTTGAAAAGAGCCTTATAACAGGCAAGATGATCGCGCGTTCTTTCAGCTTTATTTCTTTCTTATCTGTTTTGTATCACAGTCTCATTGGATGGGAGTGTGCCATTTGAAAAAGAGCATATCTGAAACATATATTGTTCAGTAAACACCGTAATACATTTTTTTTTAAGTTTCATAACCTGAACTCACTTTTTCTGGGGCTTTTTTAACGAAATGACATTCCAGTGCAAGATATGATTATAAACGTAGAGTGGCTTGAGGAGGGAAATTCAGCTATTTTATCACCCCATGAAGGTACTTTGAATGTTTTAAATCCAAATGGTCCCACACATGAGCAAAATAAACAGGTTGCTTACGGCTCTTGTTAGTGAGCATGCATTCATCCTATAATCATAAGGTGGTTAACATTAAAAAACAAAACAACTTTGCCTCGAAAAACTTTGTTATAATCCTAAGTACATAAACATCGCATTGACGTTACTGCAAAATGAGTGTATCAATATATTTATATCAATATAATTGATATTAATATAATTATTTCTATTTAGTATGCTAGAGCATGATATTTAAGCATTTTTAAACTGTGGGCATTTATCTGATCAAGTAAAAGCCATTGTGAATGGCTTGGTAAATACTGAAGTTTTCTCTTCCCCAGAGAATATTCTTTCCCAAGTTAAAACACTAAATTTTGTATTGAATTTCACCATCAAGTAAAAATATATATTAATAATTTATTATTACAAAAAATCAGATGAATTTATTAAGTTCTACTCTTTTTTTTTTTCAATTTTATTTTTTGGCCGAGTTTGCAGCATGCGTTAAGTTCAGGGTCAGGGATGGAACCCTCACCACAGCAGTAACAACCCTTAACCCACTGAGCCGCCAGGGAACTCCCAAGTTCTACTCTTTTCGAGGGCAGGAAATTTGTCTTACTAGCAGTGTAGAGAGCAATATGTTAACACAAACTAGTCAAGCTTCCGAAAGAGGAAAGAAATCTGTGCTCAAGAACGTTCACACCGTAATTTCAACAAGCTTTTCCATAGCTTTTCCTCAAGTAAACAAGACAGTTGCCAAAGGTGGTGCTGTAAACTCTATTACAAAGATAAAATTTTATAAAATGTATTACTACATATAGTTGTCTCTTGAATATTTCTATATTTCTGTCACGTGTAATAGTCTGTTGGGATCAGAGGGCAGTTTATGTTCTTAGTTCTTTCTGCAGAATCTATGCCAAGATATAAGCAAGATTAAGTCCTTTCTAATAAAAAGGTTTTGAATTCTTTCTCCCCCGCCATTCTTATCCCATGAATCCTCATAGTCCTGGAGTTTCTTATTTCCCCTGCCAAGAGCAGTATAGCCCTTGTTCAGAAATCTTCCAGTGCCTTCTACTTGCTGGGGTCCCCCAATCCAACTTTATTCAGTGTCTCTTGGACTAGATTTCTGGGTCTCGGCCGTGTTTCTGCCTGCAACTGAGACAGTGTCCCTTCTTCAAGCTGAGCTCCCGCTCCCACGTACTGACCCTCAGCATCGCCACTTGCCCAGCTGTGCTCTGTCTCCAGATTCTAGAGCCCTGATTCCTCTCTGATTATTGGCTTCCCTCTCTGAGCCTAAAGCCTTTCTGAGCCAGCTTATATTCTATCACCCTATTTCTTACCTTTGGCTCCCTGAATCCAAACCTCTTTCCCCTGCATCCACTCTCCCAGGTTGATGAGATCAAAATATGACTTCCCTTGGAGTTCCTGTTGTGGCTCAGCGGAAACAAACCTGACTAGTATCCATGAGGATGCGTGTTAGATCTCTGGCCCCACTCAGTGGGTTAAGGATCCTGCGTTGGCGTGAGCTGTGGTGTAGGTTGTAGACATGGCTCAGATCCTGAGTTAATGTGGCTGTGGTGTAGGCTGGCGGCTACAGCTCTGATTCGACCCCTAGCCTGGGAACTTCCATAAATAAATTAAAAATAAAATTAAAAAAATAGCTTCCTTTATGGTATTTAGCTGCCTTCATGTTATATCCAGAATATTTGTAATAAAAGCTCTGCACAGAAAGAAGCCAAAAAAAAAAAAAAATTCATGGGTTTTAAAATATATTCACAAAGTAATTTAGCAGAGAATGCAAAACGTTTTATTATCATTGAATGTTTACCTTTATTACGCTCATCTCCTAACTTTATACAAGAATATGCATGTAGGAAATCTCATATTTGAGATCTAAGCGGTACCTGATTAATGAACAGCAGTAAATTATAACTTACCAGCTGGTTTTCCAACATTCAACTATAATAATCATCTGAATTCGTATCTTCTTTTTCTCCTTTCTTTTCCTCATCATTACCATAAAACTAGAAGCATATGGAATGATATTATTAAGGCAAGGTGAAATCTATGGAAAATAATTAGAAAAAGGAGACAGAAGGTTGTTTAAAACCATTGTCCTAGTAAGTGCCTGTGAGAGAATGCCGTTTCTGTTTTTTTTTCTCTCTCTCTCTCTATTTTTTGGCCCTTTAGGACCATATCTGCAGCATATGGAAGTTCCCAGGCTAGGGGTTACCCTGGAGCTTCAGTTGCTGGTCTACACCACAGCCAGAGCAACACGAGATCCAAGCTGCATCTGCGACCTACACCAAAGCTCACAGCAACGCCAGATCCTTAACCCACTGAGTGAGGCCAGGGATCGAACCTGCATCCTCGTGGATACTAATTGGGTTTGTAACCCACTGAGCCACAATGGGAACTCCCTCTGTTTCTCTTTCATCTTCTTCAAGATTTGTCATCCACAATGCATAAAGGGGTTCTATCAACTGACCTAAAGAGACAGAGTAGAAACAATTATCAAAAGTTTATTACTCGGTTTCCAGCCACTGATGGTTTTTATTCCTCCACTTACATATTCCTATCAAGTTTTTGCAAATAACAGAGAAGAGTAACCTAATGGATTTGTTCTAATTGTCTGTTATACTCCAGCTGTGAATGTTTTAAGTGTGTTTGAGGCTGAGAAATGCATTTTTTTGGAAAATATTTGGGAGAAGGATTACAATTAAGTGGGAATTTAAAGAACCATTCTCTGTGTGTATTAAAAGTCACTCTGGGGTGAGTTTTAGGGGTCCATTAATATAAGCAGCAAGTTGTATGCATCAAGTTTTAATTCCAAGGCAAATGTTCATGGAGCACCAAAATAGACTCCGTTGGGTCCTAACACTGAATTTTAGTGTGATGATGTGTGCGATGACACGTAAATTAGGTTAGAAGCCAAAGTTTGCAAAACATTGCAATTTGTTGATTGCATATGTCAAATTCCACTGCGGAAATCTATTTTGTCATATATAGTAACAAAAATTAGCTCAAACGTAAAATAATCCATTACCATCCATCATATAATGCCTCCCTAATAAATACTAAATAACCAAGTTGAACACAAAGCCTGTGAAGGAAAGATCCCTCTTTCCATTTTGAAGAGATGACTTCAAAATATTTGACTTTCTCTTGCCCAGGTGGGCTGAAAGTATACAAAAAAGAAGGAGAAGGAGGAGAAGGAGAAGGAGAAGGAGAAGGAGAAGAAGGAAGAAGAAGAAGAAGGAGGAGGAGGAGGAGGAGGAGGAGGAGAAAAGCAACCATATAAGCCAACAGTGAAAAGAAATATTCTTAAAAGATGACATTTGACTGGTCATTAAAAATTGACATATTTGGAGCTCCCTTGTGGTGCAGCGGGTTAAGGATCCAGCATTGCTACTGCTATGACTTGGTTGCTGCTGTGGAGCTGATTCAACCCCTGGCCCAGGAATTTTCACATGCTGCAGGCATAATGGGTTAAAAAAAAGGAAAAAAGGAAATACTTGTTTTTAAAAACTGATTCTTATAATTAATTCAATAGCTATCTTTATTTATAAACAATGAAAATATGAATATAAAATATAAATGTAAAATGTCTAAGAAATTTTATATATTTTAACTCGTACCCATATATTGTAGCAGTACATAGTAGGCACTCAAAAATTATTTGTTGAATGAATAAATGATTAGATGAATGGCTATGAAGATTAAATGTCTTTTTAGTCATAAGTACTCACAGAACCATTTTTTCTTATCGGTAGACATTTATTGCTCACCCTCTCTCTCTAGAAGCACCATGCCTGGTTGAGAACAGAAAGAATGTGGGACCTGGTCCCTCTCCTTAAGGAACTTAGAATCTCATTTGTAGGAAAAATGCAAAGGTTTGATAGTTCTAGAATTTCCTTAAGTGAGTATAGAAGATAATTTGCAGAAAACACTTCCCTAAAGAGCATGAACAGTGACTGCTCTTGGGAGTTCCTGTTGTGGCTCAGAGGGCTAAGAACCTGATTAGTATCCATGATGATGCGGTTTTGATCCCTGGCTTCTGATGTTACCACAAGCTGCATGTAGGTCACAGATGCAGTCTGGATCCCGCGTTGCTGTGTCTGTAGCTTCACTTGGACCCCTAGCCTGGAAATCTCCATATGCCGCAGGTGCACCCTTCCCCCCCAAAAATAGTGACTACCCTCTGGATGGTTAACTCTGTCAGTCTGGAAACCAACGGTCACATATGTCTAGCTTACTACAGATGGCAAGCTCCCTGTGAGTGTTAATGGCCAGGTGCATTTCATACTGATGGAAAGAGGATGAAGACGACCCTGCCATTGGTCTGCTCGGATCTTCATTGTTAACATTCCTCAGTTTCCATCCATGGCAACCTTCTGTCTGCCTCCTGAGACTGCGCCTCGTCTGCACCCCGAAGTTTCCAGCAGCCCCTGTTTGCTAATGATTCTCAAGGCGGACTTCTCAACTGCACTCTGGATCCAAACAACTCCTAGATGGCTCCCCTCGGATATTCCACAGATATTGCTCCTTAGTATTCCTAAAACGGGTTCGGTTTAAGATACTGGGTTCGCAGGACAGAGGAAAGGGGGGTGACTGCTAGTAGGTAAAGCGTTTCCTTGGGAAGTGATAAAATATTCTGCAATGAGTGGTGATGGTTGTACCACTTTGTGAATGCCAAAAGGCGCTGAATTGCACATTTTAAAAGAATGGATTTAATGGTATGTGAAATACACCTCGATCATAAAAAGGAAAAAATATGACCCAGTCCGCTCCTGTGTCAAGATTTCCTGTTATGAGGAGAGGAGCCTCCCTTAACTACCCGTGCTGAAATCTGAAGGCAGGTACAAAGTCTGATGTTTCATTATATTCCTAACTGATGACAATAATAATAACAATGATAACGTAGTTCAAAAAGTAACAATACAAAATCAGTAACTCTTTTTGAATACATAAATCTTAAAACTCGTGCTGAACTTACTCTCTTTTCTTCAATTCCACATTTAATCAATCAGCAAGTCCCTTCCACATTTAATCAATCAGCAAGTCCTACAGACACCCTCTCTGCAAAAAGTCCTACTTTTTTCTCTTCATTATCATCAGTGCCATTATTATCTTAATTCTGGATCTTGTCCTCTCTTCCTGGACTGCTATCCTGGTTTTTCCTTGTACTTTTCTCCAAATTTGTACTATGAAATTAAAAACAATTTAATTAGGAGTTCCCCTTGTGGCTCAGCAGTAACAAACGCAGCTAGTATCCACAAGGATGCAGGTTCAATCCCTGGCCTTATTCAGTGGGTTAAGGAGCCAGCGTTACGATGAGTGGTGGTGCAGGTCACAGATGCAGCTTGGATATGGTGTTTCTATGACTGTGGGGTAGGTTTCAACTGCAGCTCCAATTCAGCCCCTAGCCCAGGAACTTCCATATGCCATGGGTGCGGCCCAAAAAAGAAAAAAAACAGCTGTAAGTTCTGCAGTGAAGACAATATTTAATAAAGAGACGGAGCTTGTGAAATTCACAGTTATGATGAAATTTATGAGAAGTTAGTAGAGCTTCTGTGTGCATTGTATAACCCCTTTTGGTGGGCACTTGATGCAGATTTCTCAGGGTATTTTCCAAAGCAAGGTTTTGAATGGGATGAACCAGAATGTTTGATTTTAAGACTGTTGATTCTTTACTAGCGCACTGATTAAATAAAAATTCCGCAGGAGAAGGCAAGTTATCACTCTCACTTCAATTCAGTGATTCCATTACATGTCATTCCCATTATGAACAGAATCCTCAATCTTATATTCTTTCATTCAGAATATACTGATTTTGAGTACCTACTCAGAAAGCAAGAACACAGAAAAAAATGAAGAGAATATTTTCTTTGCATTGAGGAATCCCAGTCTCGTGAGTAAATGATCTTTAGTCTTCCTTCAGTAGTTAAGATCTGCTTGATTCCGTGTCCCTGTAGGGCGGTGACCTTCACAGCTGGGGAAAATAACTGCCTCTTTCAAGAATTCTGGAGACTTTCTCTTTGTCAGACTTCTTAAAAAGACCCACCAGTTTTGCAAGGGTAACATACCCATTTGAAATGAACGCTGGTTTTGCTCAGACCTAGACTTCGCTGCACCCAGGCCCCGAGTCCCTGTTCTGTTCCCCAACAAAAAACTCCTGCTTTAATTTCTACGTGCACTAACACCCACTCCACCCAGGGTTGTGGTTCCCACTGGCCTCTGTGTAGTCCCTCCAGGTGCTGGAGTATTGCCCCATCCCAGCCCTGGCGACTGGATTCCTGGCTCTTGCCGCCACCGGTCCTGCAGGCTGTTTGCCTCTGGTGACTGTCTGCTCTTGTTTGGTCCTCGTCCTGGCTCCAGCAGGGTCAGGCTGTCTTGCTAATGAACCACCTTCACCTTCACGCCTGTCCCTGGAACTTTCCAGATCAGCACCCCGCCCTGGGTCTCCCTGGTCTGAGGGTGTGCAGGGCCCAGCCAGCCTTCAGTTGGCGAAAACACCAGCTTCCCAGATGGCTCAAGAGAAGCCTCCAATCAGCCTTGCTGCTGGTGCAGCTCTGGACCTTCTGTGTTAAGGAGAGAAGACAGGTTCTGCACAAGAGCAGGAATTTGAAATATCCAGTTTAGTCCCCAGGCATCACTAGCGGCCCTGAATTCCAGGGTTCGGATCCTGGTGTCTTGAAGCCACTGTATGTGAGTGGAAAGGCGGTCAAGAGAAAAAACGGCTGGTAGACAGACAGAAAGACACCCTCCGCCAAAGCTGAAGACCCCACTTGCTTCTCCAAAGCAGCTTGACTCTTCTTCCCCGGCTGCCAAGGGAGAGATGTGGTCAATGAAGAGATGGCAGGGAGAGCTCTTTCTTCCTGGCCAGCAAGAGGGGGAAAGGATTTTTTTTTTTTTTTTCTAAATAGAATTATTAGAGGTCAAATGGAAGGAAAGCAAGAAAAAGAAGCTGGTGGTGTTTGTAAAAGCGCCGAGAAGAAAAGGCTGTGCCACCATCAAAGAGCCGACCCCGCCCCACCCGCATCGCTCAGCACCTGCCCTTCCCGTTTTCCAGTGGAGCCAGAGCTACCTCCCCTGTTATAAATAGCAGCACAGATGTTGACAGAAAAATGCTCCCTTAATTACCATACAAACTGCTTTACTTGAGTGAACCGTTTAAAGCAGCCTGCAAAGGAAGTTCACTCGAGCAATTCCGCATATTACAGCTAATGAACAATATTTCCTCGCACCTATTTAGTGCTCATTAAAATGTAAAAGCCTTTCATTTTTAAACCGACGCACGAGAAATCATTCTTCTCTCCCTCTCTGTCTCTGAGCAGCTTGGATGGAAGCCGGGAGAGGAGCTGGGCTGGGCTGGGCTTGGGGGGGGACGGGGATTGCAGCGGTGAGCAAGAAACCCAGTAAATGGCTGGGGGCTCATTAGGATCCCTGGAAGCCACAGCTTTTCTGGAAGGAGGTTCTGTGTTTGGAGTTCAGCAGGCAGATCCTTGGACCCGCTCATCCAGCACAGGCAGCCATCCATGACCGAGGACAGCAGACAAAACTACCCCAGGCAACACTGGGAGGTGGAGAGGGGCCAGCCCCGGGAACAGTCCTTCCAAAGGAATAAATTCTTAGCGCTGGGTTTCTCTAGTGTCCTGGGCCTGTGTTTGGTGCATCTTTATTTTCAGGCCTGAGGCTAGAAGATAAATATCAGATAAACCTTGAGAGGCTACTTGTTGCAAAGAGAGAATCTATCAAGTGGTTTTTATTTGTTCCCAGAGGGCCTTCGACTACCGCCTTTAGTATTTTGATCATAGAACACAGAGCCCAGGAGACGGAGGCGTTCCCCTTCATGTATTGGAATGAGCTGGAAATGGAGGACAGTGGCAAATGAGAATTTTCTGGAGGACTGTGACGGGTCCTTTTGAGATAAACAGCAAAGGAAAAAGAGTTTTGGCAAAATACGTGCCTTGAGTGGATTTAAGAAACCTCTGCTTTATATGGAAAAGCTTTCCCCTTTACCAAGCTGTGAATTCCAGAGACTGGAGAAACCACAGTGAAGCAATACATTTGTGGTTATGCGCGTTTAGAAGGAGGAAAAGCCCAAGAAAATCCTATGTCCCCAAACTGGACACACATGAAATTGACACGAGTCACGTGGCATGCACTCTCTGCAACTTCAGTCAACTGGCTGGATCACGTGTTTAACAGTAAAGACCTAATGGTCGGGACTGGCCAATATATATTTCTTCTTTTCCTTGTTTAGTTCTTTCTTTTTCTTATTCTTGTTTTAAACAATGGACACAGAATCTTGAGTATATTAAGGAACATTGTCTTTCTAGCCAAAATGGATAGCGCACCTTTCAACCTGAAATTCACATGACTGAAAAGCCCCAGCTTTTGTTCTAGAAGGCCTTCATTTATTATACAAGTATTGAGTGCCCGAATATTATGCCAAGTGTGGAGGCTACAGAAGCCAGGAACCCACAGACATAGAAAAAGTCGTCCCGCTGTGCTGGTAAAGGGGACAGACTGCTGTAGAAGCCGGTGTGCCACCAGACAGTGACATAGCGGGCAACGCTATGGCCTTCTTTGCAGAACTAGGCAAATAAATACTTGTTGATTCTTGGGATAAATGTTTGTTAGGAAGTGGCAGGCAGGCATAGGGGAAAGGAGGAGCAAGAATACACGTGAACCTGCTCTTGTGACAGGAAGAAGGCACTGGGAAAGAAGAATTAGGTCTGTACTTGGCTTTTAACTAAGGTCATTTGAAAATGGTCTTCAACACCCATCTCATTTGCTTCTTTATGCCTGCCAATTTAGTGTTGTATTCAAAGTGATTAATTAGTTTGTAGCACAGGTTTATTAGGTAATCTTTCTGTCAATCAAAAATCACTAGCGTCTCAGGGCAGAATCAAGAGCACCCAGAAATTTTATAAGGGGGCGAATTTACGTCATTTATTGTGTTTCAAAACTAAGCACAATCTTAACACGTGAGAGTATGTACAGGAGTTAATGTGGGTATTATTAAAGTTGACAAGAGTATTTGGCCCTCTTGAATGTTTATGGCTTATTTTCTATTAGGACAAATTTACTTCCAAAGTATGAATCAATCCTTTATATTTTCTCGGCACTACTAACTTATGCGTCGACTATTTTCACTTTTCTTCTCATTTGGACCCATAAAAATGTGAGAAACATATTGTAATAGAGTAAAATACTTGCTTAAGGCCATGTTATACCCGAAACCAGGGTAAATAGTTATGATAATAATGTATCCAGGAATCAAAGATATTTCCCCAGTTAAAAGTGCATTCGCATTTTGCTACTCTAGAAACAACGAAGACCCAGAAGCATCATTTCTTAGATGACAGAATATTATATATATTTCTGGTTTTATCATATGCATATATGATTAATTTAGTTTTTCTACCATTAAATACAAGTTTTACTACAGTGATAGTGTTTCTTTGACAGTCTTTGAAAGTTAATTAAAAAATTTTGGGAAAAATCAGTGATAAATATCACTACTTAATTCATCTGTTTCTACAAGAATAATTATATCAGTTTAGTATGCAATGTAGATAGTGAACAGAAAATGAAAACTACTCTTTGAAGGCTTTTTCACTTAAACTGTTAGCCATTTTCCTCTGTCTATGACTCTACCAATTACATAATTAATAGATTTCTTTCTCCTAACAGATACCAATAAAGCAAAAAAGTCTAATAAATAACAGGAACCAATAAATATTAAATACGATTACTATAGTCTTATCTATTTTTTTACTGAAAAAAAAGTAAAAAGTTTTTCTTTAATTAAGGTACAAACTGCAACAATATATTGCTGATAATGTTAGGAATATGAAATGTTTTCATGCTAAAATGTCATATGGCATTTCATCATTATTTGCTTCTCTTGACAATGTCATTGTCCATTTTGTGGATCTTATGGAACAGATTACCTGAAGTTCTGTAAAAATGTTTCATCAGAAGAGTTCTAAGGCTGACCATGGAAACAGCAAAAACAAACAAAACACTGATAATCAAATGATGATCTGAAGAGACAAAAGAATAATCTAAACACTACACAGCAAACTTCATTCTGATGGGTTTAGTCTCTTTTATCCAGTGCAATAAAGCAAGCTGTGGTTAAAAAAGGAAAAAGACAACAGGATATATACACGCAGTGTTTAACTGAGGCAAACCAATAATTCATAGCCAGAATTTTGTTTTTAAATTTTCCAGGTAAGGACCAACAAACGGTAAATGGCATCATATCGGAAACTCTGGGATATAGCTTCAATCACCTTTCAATGCCTCCAAATGCCTCCATTTTAAAAAGAAAATATATTTCATTGATTTACAAGGGCCCATATAAATTTAGATATGGCTTGGCCTGGGAATTGTAATTTCAGTCTCAGATAGGCCCCACGTTCAGCCTGAAATGTATCTGCAGAGAGAGAGTGAGCGGCTGGGTGTTAACAAATTCAGTGGGGCTCTCAGGGAAATGTGTTAGATATCATTCGGAAAGTCAGCTCTGCCTGAAAGATAAAAGTCTCCTCCCCTCCAAGCGCCCCCCCAAAAAAAACAAAAACAAACAAAAATTCACCCCACATTGTGTTCAGATGATTTTTCCCCCCTCTTAACAACGCTTAATGTAATCTCTCTCCCGTTTGCCCTCCCTTCTGCCTTGTGGATTTTCAAGAAGAGCTCTTTGGAGCCATTTAGACTCATGCGTTTCCGTATGTGACATGAAATGGCAATGCAGCCTGTCTTGGTGTGTTGGAGGCAGAAAGGGCAATAAAAATTGAGCAGGCTATCTTACTTGTCTCCTTTGCCAGGCCTCATCAGAAAAAAATAAAAGGGAATGAGTTGTTTGGCTGAGCATCCTCAGAAGGAGGTAATGACATCGTGCGGTCCGCGGGCGCGCGGGGGAGAGGCCACCTCGCACGGCCCGCGAGATGGATGGGACTGATGGCGACCCAGCACACACATCCCGCCTGAATATGAACAACAGATTTGTCAGTGTGTGACAGGCTGACAGCCCCGCTCCCAGCTGCTTGTCCACTGTTGTTATATCAGTACCTCGTCTGAGTATTCAGCAAAGAGGCAATCTGCTTCTCCCCTCCCTGCGTGGGAGGCAGGTTGCCAGTTAAAAAGCAAGTCCTGGCTCCGGGCGGCAGTGCCAGAACGCATTGAAAAGATGCCATTGAAACCCTCGTGTGCTCCTCCGGCGGCATAGCCCGGGCCTGGGAAGTTCAGTCCCCCGGATTAGGTTTGGAAAACAAAAGAAGATAACTCAACATGAGATCTACGCTGGCAGAACATTGTAATTGAGCCTCCCTAAGTGTCCCCACGGAACTTGGTTATGAAAGAAGAAAAAGCCTGCACTGAGACTGGAGCGAAAGTTTGTCCTGGTTCCCGCTGGTGCGACGTTCTTGGTGGGGGGTGGGGCTGTGTGTGGTTGATAACGTGTCAGTGAAAATACACCGTAGAGCTCATCGGGCCCCGCAGGCTGGTGATGAAGATGAAAAGTTCGCACTGACTCGTGGAACTGTGTGGATACGATCGGTGATGAAATATTGAACAGTGAAAAAATTATAGAAATGCATTTACCAGACTTTACTTGGGTCACTGTAAAGACTTTAAGTACCCAAAAATATTCACTGTAGTTCTAAAATCTATAGAAATGGATCAGAAAAATTAGAAAAGTTACTAAGGAAACATCCACTTTTTTTTTTTTTTTTTTTTTTTGGTCTAAGAGAAAGGATGAGCTAAGTTATGGGAAAAGGAGAAAAGCAGAAGCAATGAATTTCAGAGGAAATGGAAATGGCCAATTTGCTCAGAATGCGGAGGTGTGTTGTTGAGAAGTCAGAGCATCACTTGCTGCTCTGATGGGGCGCTGCAGACTGGAGTACCGGCATCTCCGATACTTTGGGTCTAAGAAGTGAGAACCCAACAGGACTTACGCCACGGTCTTCAGCGGCTCCTTCAGAGCTGTTAGGACTGTCAAGCCATTAATAAACAATATTGAAAATGCCTAAACACACATTTGCACAACAGTCCCCAAGGACTCAGGGAAGGCTAGCATAGGTTTGTTGGATCGGTAATTATCACCATTTCACTCAAGGTCACAGCAGAAGGAAGAACTGGCCGTGGGGTCTTCGACCATCCTTGCCGGGGTCACAATACTGCAGTGTAGGGCTCCACAAGGTTCCAGTGATCCGCTCTCCAGCATCCCTGGAGGCCTAGGCCCCACCTGCCACTGGATCCATTTGTTTTGTCAGGTGTAAGACTCAGGAGATGCCAACATCCTTTGAAGTTTGAGGTACCCTCCCCAAACACAATCTTTAACTGACTGAGAAGATGTATTTATGTATGTTGACCAAAAACAGTGGTAATAAAAGCTATGCTAGGAAAGCATTCATAAAATTCAAGTCAAAATGCTGTCGTTTTTTTCCCCCGCTCAAAGTTAGCCCAAATATCTAGTCATAGAGGACTAGCTGAATAAATTATCATACCTCTATGCAAAGGAATGCTCCGTGGCCCTGATGAAGATGTTGCTGACATTCTCAAGTGAAAAAAAGGAGCTTACAAAGCTGTGTGTGAAACTGTGATGGTTTAAAAATTATGAACTATTAATTAGATAGAGAAATGAATGGGTGAATGGATGGGTGCCCAGAAGGATACTTAAAATACAGAACAAACAGATGTAGAAAGTAAGATGCAGGGCATTTCTGTGTTCTTCTCTGTGTTTTTCTGTACTTCTGAAATTTTTCTCCAACAGTCTGGTGCCTTTTCTATTAAGGGAACATACTATTAACATAAAAATCTCTCAACCACAGAAAGGCACGCTTAGATGATGGAATTGCTACTCTTTTTGATTTCCTGTTACGTATTTGTGAGAGGTATAATTTTTTGATTTCCTGTTATGTGTTTGTGAGAGGTATAAAAGTAATGCTGTTAAACAGTGTAACACAAAACATCGCCCATTAAGGGCCTAAAAATTGCCTTTTTTGTTATTTATTATATAATATGTAAATATTTTCATAAGGACTCCAGATCATTTTTTGATAGTTATGTTAGGACAGGTTTTTTTTAATCCCATTTCAGTCCTCCAAGTTTGTAGTCAGACTGAGACAGGAGTTCCCTTAGCGGGCTCGCAGGTTAAGGACCAGAAGTTGTTTCTGGGAGGTTGCAGATCCGGTCCCTGGCCTTGCTCAGTGAGTTAGGGATCCATTGTTGCCCCAAGCTGCGGTGTAGTTCACAGGTGCTGCATAGATTCGGTGTTGCTGTGGCTATGGTGTAGGGTGGCAGCTGCAGCTCTAATTCGACCTCTAGCCTGGGAACTTTCATATGCAGCAGATGCCACTGTAAAAGGAAAAAACAAAAACAAAAAGTGACGCAGAAATAGCGCCTATTCAGTTTGCAGTCTCTTTGCTGATCGTGGCTTCAAGGGACTGAATGACGATTGTCCTTTCTGCAATCATTATAAATTAGTAGATTATATGCAGTAAAATATCTGGTATAGATGTAGTAACATAGAAATACATAATGTAACTTATAGAAGGAGAATGATATACATAGAGAAAGCTCTCATAATTGGCCTTCTAGATTAACCAGACCTCTGCATATTCTCTATAAAACATATTGAATGATGTTCCTACCCAGTGGAATCCTTGAAACTATATTCCAGTTTCTTTTAGTGACTGTTTTTGGCATTGCCATTTACTAGTGTTTGGATTCATTTATATTTTCTTCTAGTACGATTTTTTTTTTCAGCTGTGCATTTTCTCTGGATTTCTGATTTATATAAGAGGGATCATAAATCAGTTTATCTACGATTAGGCACTTGTAAAATAATAGACCACTTTGCTTTATAACTTTCTGGGCCACACCTGTGCCTGCTGGGAGTTCCTGGGCCAGGGACTGAATCTGAGCCGCAGCTGCTGCAAGCCAGATCCTTCATCCATTGCACTGCAACGGAAACTCCGTAACAGACCACTTTAGATGATACAGTCAAGGAAGCTCTTCAAGCTGAAGAATGTGATGACACAGGAGGTGGAACTGCTCTTTGTTCATAGGTGTCTGCAGTCAAACCAAAACCTCCCACAGGGGAGCGTGTTTCTTTTCTAATTAAAGAGTTTTCTCTGGGAGTTCCCATGGTGGCCCAGCAGAAACGAATCCGACTAGCATCCATGAGGACGCAGGTTTGATCCCTGGCCTTGCTCAGCAGGTTAAGGATCTGGCATTGCCATGAGCTGGGGTGTAGGTCGTAGACGTGGCTCAGATCTGGTGTTGCTGTGGCTGTGGTATAGGCTGGCAGCTACAGCTCTGATTCTACCCCTAGCCTGGGAACCTCCTCCATATGCCGCAGGTGCAGCCCTAAAAAGACACACACACACACACACACACACACACACACACGGCATAAAGAGTTTTCTCTGGATACTTACCCGGAAGTGGAATTGCTGGTTCATACGGCAGGTCTGTTTTTGCTTGTTTAAGGAACTTCCATACTGTTCCCCATAGCAGCTGTACCAGTATACATTCCCACCAACAGTGGAGGAGTGTTCTCCTTCGCCATATTCTCTCCAGCATTTGTTATTTGCAGACTTTTTAATGACAGACATATCTCATTTGTAGTTTTGATGTGCATTTCTTTAATAATTAGCAATATTAAGCCTCTTTTTTGTTTTTTGTCTTCTTGCCTTATCTAGAGCCGCACCTGCGGCATATGGAGGTTCCCAGGCTAGGGGTCTAACAGGAGCTGTAGCCACCGGCCTTTGCCACAGCCACAGCAACGCGGGATCTGAGCCGTGTCTGCAACCTACACCACAGCTCACGGCAACGCCGGATCCTTAACCCACTGAGCAAGGCCAGGGATCGAACCCGCAACCTCATGGTTCCTAGTCGGATTCATTAACCACTGAGCCACGAAGGGAACTCCTATTAAGCCTCTTTCACATGCCTATCAGACACCTGTATGTCTTCTTTGGAGAAATGTCTATTTTAGGTCTGCTGCCCATTTTTTGATTGACATTTTTTGGGTAGTTTTTGTTGTTGTTGTTATTGAGTTACGTAAGCTGTTTGTACATTTTAGAAATTAAGTCCTTTTATTGTACACCTGAAACTAACACAACATCATAAACCAACTATACTTAAATTTTAAAAAGGCTTTATTTTGCTTTTGCTTTTCACTGATGGTTTTACTGACTAGAGGAACTCTCAGTTCAAAACTTTTTCTCTTATAACTTTGAAAATATTGCCGCAGTGTTTCCTAGCATTCATTAGCTGTTATGAAAAGTCTGATGTCCGTTTGATTTATGTTCCTTTGTAGATAATATGTTCCACAAATACACCTCCTTCAGCCCTTCAAAAAGAATTTTTTTCTGTGTGTGTCCTGCCTGACACTCAGTGAATTATTTCTGTGTGAAGATTTATATTGTTTATTTATTGTTTTTCAGCTCAGGTAAATTTTCTTTCTCTCAATTTCTTGGATTTTCTCTCCCTTCCATTACCTCAATTATTTCCCCTTGCAACTCTTAGTAAATTGATTTTAATAGGAATCTAGTCTTAAGAAATGTTTACTGGATGGATGAATCAGTGCTTTGTTGGCATCCACCAAAATAACAGATACTATCACAAGGCAGCAAAAAAAACCAAAAACCAAAAAACAATGAATAAGGACATTTCTGAGGACAACATAAAATAATTATTTTTAATTTATGCCACATTTCCTTATGAGATGTCATTTTAATTTAGATTATCCTAGTTGCTATCACCTCAGTGTTAAGAGGTCTCAGCCAACTGGTCCCAATTAACCCTGTCATATGCACATTAAAAATACAGTTGGAGGAGTTCCCATTGTGGAGCAGCATTTCCTAGTCGGAAAGGAATCTAATTAGGAACTATGAGGTTGCAGGTTCAATCCCTGGCCCCGCTCAGTGGGTTAAGGCTCCAGCGTTGCTGTGAGCTGTGGTGTAAGTCTCAGAGGAGGCTCGGATCTCCTATTGCTGTGGCTGTGGCGCAGGCTGGCAGCTATAGCTTTTATTAGACCCCTAGCCTGGGAACCTCTGTATGCTGCCGATGTGGCCCTAAAAAAAGAAGACAAAAAAAATACAGTTGGCATTATTACGTACTACTTGTTTTTATTTAAAATTTTTAAAAATTATAGTTGATTTACAATGTATTATTTTCAGCAAAGTGATTCAGTTTGTGTATATATATATATATATATATATATATATATATATATATATATATGTAATTTTTAGATTCTTTTCCCTTATAGTTTATTTCAAAACATTGTGCTATACAGTAGGTCCTTGTTGGTATCCTTGTTGGTAATCTGCTTTACAGATAGTAATGTGTATGTGTTAATCCCTAACTCCTTATGTACTTATTTTATTTCTAACGTAAGCATTTCCATTTGGAGGAGGGCTTAACAAACAGCTTATTTTAAAATAGCAATGTCATTCTCTCCTGCTTGTATTTTCACAACTCAATGGTCAAGAAGAGATAAATATCCTTGGAAATTAAGAAGCAGTAAAAACTATAAGGCTCTTTATACATATAAAATAAATAATATGAAAAGGAAGAGAAATATTTCAGTTGTCCAGTATTAACTAGCATTTCAGGGAAAGATCGTATGTAACGTCAGTGTAATCTTGGCACACATGTCCATACTTTAACCAGAAAAATAAGCCCTAGAAGCTATTTATCTTTAACATGCTAGATGTTAAGAAGATATTCTGGAAACCGATATGCGGCCTATTTATGTATATTTAAGAGCTCTCATTTAGAGTTAAGTGGAAGAAGAAAAGGCGAGATTGTCTTTGCAGATGTTGTGAAGGAATTCATTGCAGGCAATCATCATTTAATATCCAGTGCTGACTTCTTGAACAAGTGCTTTCTCTCAATGATAAATCAAATGAGTTGGCACTAACAATAATCTCTTAGAATATGAATGAGAAAAGCAAGAATATTAAAACAATAGAAACATTAACATAAAAAATAAGCCGTTATAGCAAAGAGCAGCAAAGGAAATTGGGAAACTATTCTGAATTTTTTATGGTTGATGTTAACACTGTCTAGAGTGGGCCTATTGTGTAAAAAAGCCAAAATACAGATTGAGCTGTAAATATTTATGCATTTAGATGTGACATGTGGTATACAAGTTGTTGGTATTGCTATAACTAACATTTGAAGTGCAAGAATGGGAAATTTTGCCATTTAAAACGCAGACACCCAAAACAACAATTTTCTCAATAGTCTGTATCCCATGTTCTCTATGGATGTGACTACTTTCTAGATTTTGGGTTTTTTGTTTTCGTTTTTGCTTTTTTCTTTTTACGTCATACTTGTGGCATATGGAGGTTCCCAGGCTAGGGGTCAAACTGGAGCTGCAGCTGCAGGCCGACACCTCAGCCACAGTAATGCCAGATCTGAGCCACATCTGCGAGCTGCGCCACAGCTCATGGCAACACCAGGTTCTTAACCTGCTGAGCGAGGGCAGGGATCGAACCTGCATCTTCATGGAGATTATGTCAGGTTCTTTACCCACTGAGCCACCATTTTCTAGATTTTGAACAAGCCAGACACACATTTTCCCATCTCTGTTTACAGTCTGTTTCCTCCACCTATGACATCCACCTCCATCTCTGTATATGGAAGACTTAATTTTCTTTAAGGTTCAGCAGAAAAACCGGCCTGCTTTCACCACCTTGCTAAGCAAGTATCTTTCATTTTTGAATATCTATAGTTTTATATAAAATTTGGGGTTCTTCTGTACAGTTACATAACTTTATGGTTTTATGTGATGTTATTTCATTTGTTATTCCTTATAATCCACTGGGAAAGTGGGACCAGAAGGAAGAAAAATCGAAGCTTCAAAAGATTCAGGCTTCCCAAGAACACCCCGCTGTGTGCCGAGGTCAGAACTCCGACCAGTGACGTAGTACATCACACTGCATCTCAGAATCTTACTCTTCTCTCTCTCTACAAGGTCAAAGATCATGTGAGGGCAGGAAGAAAACAGTTACCCGACTTCTTAAAATTTCCAAACAGTGGCAGGTTTTACATGGATGCATAGCCCCAGATGCTGCCCAGTTTTATAAATACACTAAATTTTATCAGTCGTAGTTAATCAAAATCACATAAGAGCTCCCACTGTGGCTCAGCAGGTTAAGAACTCGACTGGTATCCATGAGGATGCAGGTTCCATCCCTGGCCTTGCTCAGTGGGTTAGGGATTCGGCACTGCCGCAGGCTGTGGTTTAGGATGCAGATGAGGCTTGGATCTGGTGCTGCCATGGCTGTGGCATAGGCTGGCAGCTGCAGCTCTGATCCCACTCCTAGCCTGGGAACTTCCATATGCCATGAGTGCGGCCATTAAAAAAAATGCATAAAAAATTGACCCTAGCCTCATAAAATAGACAGGTAGCTAAATTATGAAGGACCCAGGGAATGCAGTTAAGAGCAAAGCAAAGCATTTTTTGTTAACAAAATTGAGGAGTCAGCAGGCAAACAGGGTCAGTCTGGATGCCACATAACCAAGAATTCGGTTCCATCAACAGATTTGTTCTATCGTAATTCTTCTACTGCCAGAGGAAACGAACATAACTCTGCACCTGTCCCAATCCTGGCAGATTATGATAGCACAGGGATTTTTGTCATCATCCCCCTACCCCCTGTCCCCAAAACCATGGCATGATGTGGGAGTTCCAGGGCCAGGGGTCGAACATGAGCCACAGCTGTGACAACACCAAATCCTCAACCACCAGGCCACCGGGGAGCTCCCACGTAGGGATTTTTTTTTATTTTTAAGTTTTACTGAAGTGTAGTTGATTTACAATGTTGTGGTAGTTTCTGCTGTACGACAAATTGATTCTGTTCTCCATGTACGCACCTGCATTCTCTTTCAGATTCTTTCCCCATAAAGATGACCGTAGAATATTGGGTAGAGTTCTCCATGCAGGACAGCGGGTCCCCATTGGCCAATCATTCCACATGCCTCAGCGGGGATTTTTAAAATAGCTTGTACGCTGTAATCCGTGCAGTGTCAGAATAGTTTCTGATTCTGAAATTTCCTCATTTCTCCTGCCCGCCTCTGCCACAGGGATGCGTGACCCAGCAGTGGCTCTGACCTTCATCATCTCTTCTTTATTTTTTTTTTCTTTTTCAAGCAGATATAAGCCTTTTTCTACTCAGCTTTGGTTTTATTTGTATTCCTATTATTAAAGTGGTCTTTTGGCTACCAGCTGCTGCTTTTCCGCATTTATGAGGATTTGGCTGTTATTGATTTATTTTTATTTCGGTGGCGGGGAGTCCACCGTTCAGCTGTAGCAAGGGGGCCATCAGACTGTATTTTGTGCGTTGACTATGCATGAGGCATACCCACCCCGGGGCTCTGATTTCAGCTTTCTGGGCCGCCTCTTGCCTCCGAGACTGGGGCAAGTTGCATCCTCCATACCTCCTGGAGTGGGTGCAGGTAGCGGGAGAGACTGAGGCTTTAGGCAAAATTGCCAAATCCCATATTTGTACGCCAGCAGGCGCTAAGTGAAGAAGCTTAAGCTTCGCATTCCTACGGTCTGCAGCCGGCAGACCCTGCAATCAAACCTGGAGACCATCTTCCGAAACAATTGTCCCCGATGACAGCTTATTATGGAAAGAGTCGGTTTCAGGGAGGAGGCTTGCCAATAAAACCAAGTGGAAAACAGGCTCTCTTCATAATTCCCACTCGTGGACTTCCAGTTTTATAGCGGAGCTCTTATTCAGATTTCAAAAACCACTTTGTGGGCCTAAGGGCCCTGGAGGTGGACAGGCCCGGCGGGAGGCGGCAGCGTTAAGCCCGCAGTGGGTTCGCTGCTTGGTAACCCCTTCTAGCGGACAACCCGGAACATCTAGTTAAGTGCAGGTCCAAGCAGCGGCCAGAGCTAGTGGTTCACCTCTGATTTCGGTGCTAAGGTCTGGATTTTCCGTCCTGCAGAACGATCTCATGGACACCTTGATCTCTAACTCAGAATAACACGGTTCACCAGCAGGCTTGACACCAGGTCACCTGTTGTAAAATGCCAGCTGGCCCCACTAAGAGGTCACACTCGCCCGAGGAAAGAGGCTTAATGATTTCTTGTCACCTCTGGCAAATACGTTGTTTACAGATTTCTGTGAACGTTTCCTCTTAGTTAAGAAAATCGGCTGGCTCGTGTCCAGGGCATTTGCTTGAAGACGTATTTTACTTTAAATAAAACTGGGCAAACAACCGCTGCGATGTTGGTATTCTCAAAAATTTGAGGCACCTTTAAACAGTCTTAATTTTTCGCGTTCAGCCTTTGGGCCTGTTGACTTTCTTTTTTCCATTCATTCATTCGTTTATGTAGTCAGTCAAATCTCGATTATGCATCAGTTATCATTGAATATGGGGTAACCAATGGTGGCTATGTAATTTTGTGCTGAGCAGCTTGAAATAAAAATAGGGATGTAAGACAGAGAGTGAATGATGGGAGAATGATTAAAACAGTGATCCCTTCCTAAAGACATTCAAAAATATTATTTTTATTCTGTTAATCGGTATTTGGAAAAGGTGCCTTAAAAATGTTATAAGGGTAAGGCTGGGGGTAAGAGATGAGATTGAGTCTGATTCTAAATGGACATAGATTACTGGGGAATCTTTCCAGCCAGACAAAAGGAAGGCCGTAAGCAAAGGAAGGGAGTGGAAACACCACTGTGTACACCTTTGAGAGAGGGAAGAGTCACTGGATTAAGGGGTGAGCAAGAGAGAGTCCTGAAAAGAATCAGAGCATCACGGGAGAGATCTGTGATAACATCCCCCTCCTGTGACCAGTGCTTTTTGGTGTCTGTAAGAAACTGTAAATGGATTTCATCACAAGAGGTAATTTTGACGGCTGTTCACTGCCCAGGACTCTGCATCTGGTTTCATCATGAAAGAGCACGGTTATGGATTTATAATGTCTGCCATGGACAAGGAAAGGCAGCATATACAGCATTCACGTTCCATCAGATTTGATTGTATTCAATATAACATTTTTTTCTTTTTCTTTAAATTGAAATAGTTTTACAATGATTCAGGTATATACCACAAACTGCTCTTATGTATGTATATCTATCATAATCACATTTATATCATAATCATATATAATCATGATACATCATTTATATCATATCACATATATGATTATGTATGTTATACATATGTTCTTTTTCATATTCCCTTCTATTATAAGCTATTACAAGATAATGAATATGATTCCCTGTGCTATATGCTAATCTTTGTTGGTTACCTATTTTTTATATAGTAGTGTGTATCTGTTAATCCCAAATTCCAAATTTCTCCCTTCCCCCCCTCCTCTTTGGTAACTGTAAGTTTGTTTTCTATGCCTGTGAGTCTATTTTGTTTTATCAATAAGTTCATTTGAATCAATTTTCTTGGATTCCGCAAATAAGTGATATCATATTATACTTTTCTTTCTCTGTCTGACTCATTTCACTTAGTGTGATAATCTCTAGGTCCACTGATATTGTTACAGATGGCATTATTTCATTCTTTTCTTATGGCTGAGTTATATTCCATTGTATATGTACCACATCTTCTTTATCTTTATTCCTCTGTCCATGGACATTTCGGTTGCTTCCATGTCTTGGCTGTTGTGAATAATGCTGCTATGACCATCGGAGTGCATGTATCTTTTCAAACTAGAGTTTTTATCTTTTGCAAATATATGCCCAGGAATCTGGTAGTTCTGTTTTTAGGTTTTGAAGGAACTTCCACACTGTCCTCGGTAGTGGCTGTATCAGTTTATATTCCCACCAACAGCAGGAAGGTTCCCTTTTCTCCACACCCCAATGTAACATTTTAGACAATTTGGGTTTTTTTTTTCTCCAACTGAAAACAAAAGATATAAGTAGGGCTCGCATTTCCCAGCACGCGTCATGCCACTATATCAGTATCGATAGCTGACAACTATTCAAATCAGAGGAGCGCCCACCCTCATTGGCTGGTGCTTGTGCCAGTTTTATTATGAAATACTTAAATATCATATCTGAATAGAAGTTGGATTTCTCCCAAAAGAGTCCAAGTCCCTTGGGGCCAGTGAGTACAAGATGAAATTCTTATGAATCTTCATAGCAGTCAAATCAGTGATAAGTGTAAATAAATCAGGGAAAGCGTAAATGCTCCATAAATACTTAGCAAGGGGCATTTAAGTTGGTGGTGGAAAGCAAGCCCATTCTGCATGGGCAGGATATGACTGTCATTGGTCTCATTCTGCTCTGTAATGAGCAGTTTACCTAGCCTAATGACCTGCGAGCTACTTGGGTTATTTTCACAGCTGCAAAAGTCTGATTAAAGAATAGACCCCGGAAGAGACACAGCCCAAGCCTGAGCTACTCATCAACCAGAGGATGGACCCAGGTCCTGTGTCCCCTGTGAAGGTGCACTAAAACCCTGTCCTGGCCCAACATACCACCAGCGTGGTTTGGAATTGGGGAGAGGTTAGATTCTCAAGTGCGCTCAAGTGTTAATGCCCGTCACCCCCAAACTGGGCTGAATTGTAAGCCATCAGCAGATTCACAAAGGGAGTCAATTAATTCATGAGATTTCCTAAGAATTTCTCCTTTGATTTTTTTAATGTTTTCCAGTAGAACAGATGCTTTTCTCTTTCCTTTTACTCAAGCGCTATTTTCCTTTTTTTAAAAAATTCTAGTCCAACCAAGCCATACTTTCCCCATTCTAGAACTAAAGGGTAATTCTTGAAATAATTCCGTTTATTTTGCATCTTTAAAATACTCTTGAGATTATTGGACCCTCTCTGGAGCCGTTATTTAGCCAACGTTGTCTATGTTTTTCTTAAAATCAGTCCCTTTAGTCTTTCATCACTTGTCTTGATTTTTTTCTGAATCTGTTCCAATTCTTCAAACTGTATATGCTATTAAGGTCACTACACTGAACCCCAGTTCTTTAAAAGAAAAAAATCTATTTCTTCTTCATTGTTCTGGGAAACCATGCCTAGTCTCTGGCTCAAAGTCATATTGTCAAGTTCGTGTTATTCTGTATTTGTGATTAGAAGCCTGAAATGTCACAAGACATATACCAGGAAATGTTGTCAAATGTCAGTTATGTGGACCCCACAAAACTTGAATTGGTGGTTATGGAGACTTGGGCTGGACTGGAACACCTGTGCATTGTAATAATAGTTTTATCAAGTAAATTAAGAGCAGAAAGAAGTTACAGGGGGAAACAAACTATTTAGAGAAAATGAAAATATTTCAAAACTTCATGCTATACAAATGCTGTTTGCATTCAAACACTGGCTTGAATATGAACTTATTTAAATAAAATTTTATGCAAGTTTAATTTAAATTGTCGATAATTTCACCTGTAAACAGTTACACTGCATATCCTTAAGAATTAAATAATTTGGACTTTCTGCTGGTATAGGAGAAATTTTCCCCCATTAGTCTACGTTATTGAAGTTAAGTGTCATCTAATCTTTACAACCGAGAAGAACCAATAAGAGGTATTAATTCCTTTCTGTGAGGTTCACAGAAAAGCGATAGAAGAAACCCCCAGCACAGAGTAGGCACCGAAAAATATCAAGCCCTTTCCCTGAACAACCTCTTCTTTTTATAAATCTGGTTACAAAAACCAGATTAGTCAGGTGAGTGTCCTAAACTAGTAAAGGATGGACCAAATTTGAATGCAAGTCTGTGACTGCTGGTTCAGTGTCCTTTCTGCATGTGTTGCATCTGTGCCCCAGATACAAAGGCAAGGTAACCATCAAGACTAAAGTGTTGCTCTCTGTTCCCTGCCTTTGCCCCGGAACGCGTGTCTGCTAGGCTAGAGGAAGATAGTGAGCTGGAACAGTGGACTGGGCAGCTGATGAATCCAGGCAAACCATCTTAGCAGTGACAGCCACGTCCCCACCAATAAGCAACAGCACAACTCGGTAGCCTGGGAGTGTGTTAGGCAAGTAGCTTTAAAATGGGGTAGAAAGATTGGAATTAATGTTGTGGCCTAACAGTTTAAGAACCCAACATATTTGTGAGGATGTGGGTTCGATCCCTGGCCTCACTCAGTGGGTTAAGGACCCAGCAGTGCTACAAGCTGCGACATAGGTCACAGATGTGGCTCAGATTCTGCGTTGCTGTGGCTGTGGTGTAGCTCGGCAGCTACAGCTCTGATTTGACCCCTAGCCTAGGAACTTCCATATGCTGTGGGTGTGGCCCTAAAGAGACAAAAAAAAAAAAAAAAGACTGAAGGAAGTGGCCTATCATAACTTACAGATTTGCCATTCTCTACAATGTGACACATAAAAATTGTAGAACAACTTGGGAAAATATCCTGTGCTGTGTACTCATTAATATATCTGACAAGTAAAGTGATATTCATAATTCCTCTCCAGTCTTATGATAGTCCCTTGAAGTAATGGGCCTTCTCTATTGATATTAATTACTGGATTAGTACTAGATAGAGTTGGGCTTGGTTTAAAAAGAAAAGAGGGCAAAAAAGAAAAACGAGGCCAAGACATTTAAAATACTCCATTGCTAGAAGGTGGAACTTTATTAAAGCATTATGAGGTATAATAGTTCCTTTAAAGCTATAAATTCTTGGATAATTGAACAATCAGAGAAAATTCAGTTGGTCAAGTTACAGTAGTACTTTTCACTGTGTTTCATATTTTCACAAAATATACAAGTAATATATTTTCACCAACACCCAGCAGAAAATTAGTACTATCTGGAAATAACAGAAAGCTTCAGGTAACTTGCATAAAAAGGGAACGTTAATATAAGATAAAGGAGTGTGTTATGGGGCTGGGGATAAACCAGCAGCAAAAGATTATAAGCACGATAGACTGCTCAGGAGTCTTGTATTAACCTGGATAGGCTGTTATTTTATCTCCTCTCTCCTAATATAAAAATCTGAAAACTGGACAATTAACTGTCATTATGATTTTAGATTTGCTTTATCTGAAACTGTGATGGATATTGAATAAATACTGGCTTAAGTACTTGAGCTTTTCCTTTTTCCCTCTGTTAAGTATTTAATGATCTGTAAATAAGCACTTGAGAAAATGCTACCTAAAGGGACCCCGTGCTCTTTTACAACGTGAAAAATCGTTGCATAAGGTTCATGCTTCCCCCTCTGATTTACATGTTTGCTAAGAAGATGTTTAGACTCAGGTGGTCAGTATCCTGCCCCCAAATATAAGAGGCCAGCTCTGTGGAAAGAATGTCACACTCTCTTACGGAAACGTGTTGCTTCTTGCATCTCCCCAGTGACGGTACTCTGAGCTTTTCAGAAGAGAGCATCCGGCCAGCTTAAAGCAGGGCTGTAGGAAACCCAGACTTTCCCTCCCGTCTTCTTTCTCTGTTCCTCTGCTCCATCCTTTTCCTCATTACGTACTGATGTCCTCGGCTGCCTGGACCAATGGCTTCCTCGTTCAAGAGGAACGAGTTACACCTAGATCAGAGTTTCTCTCTTTGTTCCAATTCCAGATTCCTGGGAATTGTTTTAGGGAGCGGGAGGAAGGGTGGTGGTGTGGAGAACTGTTCCCAGAAGACAAGACTTGGGGAGATGACCCAGCAGGGTCCACCCTAGAAGGCTGGGCTGGCATGTGGGCCAGGTTTGGGGACTTCCTAACCTGGTTCTTCTAGGACAGTCTTTCTCTACTGCATCCTCATCCTCAGGTCCGTTTCTGAGAGTAGAGTTTGAGAATCTCTCAATTTTTTAAGTCCTTCCTTGGTGATCCTTTTTTCTTTCTTTTTTTAGGGCCGCACCCTTTGCAGATGGAAGTTCCCAAGCTAGGGGTCGAATCGGAGCTACAGCTACCAGCCTACACCACAGCCACAGCAACGCGGTCTCTGAGCTGCATCTGCCACCTACACCCCAGTTCACGGCAACTCTGGATCCCTAACCCGCTGAACAAGGCCAGGGATCGAACCCAGGTCCTCAGGGATCCTAGTCAGATTAGGTTTCTGCTGTGCCATGATGGGAACTCCCCCTTGGTGATTCTCATGCATGCCGATGTTTGGCACTCTTCTGGAATATAGTCTCCGAAAGATTCTGTGGAAGAATTTCGATTTAAGCATCTCAAGCAAGCAGCCTAAGGAACTTGTCATAGCATTAGCATTATTCGCGGGCTGAGGACAGGCTCACTGGTTCTGCATCTCCCAGTTCCGCGAGGTCAGTAGCGTGTTCTAGAGCCGTGATAGGGTCAGAAGTCCTTGATGGGCGTGGCCAAGGGTTCCTGGATGATCTGCAGTCAACCAGTAAGAAGTTACTGAGTGCAGGTGGTTGGATTCTGTATTTTTATTGTGTTTAGGTTCTAGTAGAAGGGATTTTGATATAACTTATCATTTGGAGTCATAGCAGAAGTTTATGATTACGGGTATGACCATCGATGGCTGTGAAATTAGGAAGATTGTTTTAATATCGCTTAACAGTATTGGGAACTGTTAGCAAAGTAAAAATACGTTAACACGTTTGACATGCTTCCCTCAACCAGAAGAGCAAACAAGCAGGAACAAAATTTATCACTTCATTAGAAACCGGAAAAGAGGAGTTCCTGTCATGGCTCAGTGGTAATGAACCCGACTAGTATCCGTGAGGATTGGGGTTTGATCCCTGGCCTTGCTCAGTGGGTTAAGGATCCAGCGTTGTCCTGAGCTGTGGTGTAGGTCACAGACGAGGCTTGGATCCCAGGTTGCTGTGGCTGTGGCTGTGATGTAGGCTGGCACCTACAGATCTGATTCAACCCCTAGCCTGGGACCTTCCATATGCCATGGGTGTGGCCCTAACAAGACCAAAAAAAAGGGAAAGAAAGAAAAAGAAAAGAAACTGGAAAAGACATGATACCTAACTTTGAGCACTTACAGTGTGCCAGACACTGCTAGCATATTTTACGTTCATGATGATATTTAACCCATATAAGTCAATGAGGTAGCCATCATTATTTCTAACTGCAGGACAAAAAAGTGAAATTTGTGAGACTGACCTCAAAACATGCAGGAGGCATTAGGGCCAGGCATAGACTCTAGCTTGGAATAATTCCATGCCTGTGCCATTTATGTCATGACATCAACAGAACAGAAGCAGCTAGCTCTTGGTAAAAACGAACCCCTCTTATTTCTAGGCAAACCCTGTCATTCTTCAAAGGCGCAGTTCCAACCCCACCTGTCGGTGCCGCCTGTGCTGATATCCCTTAGATGGTGTTTTCTCTGCACCATTCATTTGATACTTACGAACCTATTGTTATCATTTTTTCACATTTTAGTATCTGAAATTGGGAGGGAAACTACGGTCAAGGACCGTAGTTTGCCGGTGTTTTTTCTTCTTTCTTAATGATACATGCCATCAAGGTGCATCGTAACCTTGATGGCATCTTAGACTCAGTGATACATGGCATTTGCGGCTTTGATATCTGATGACCTGTGTCACAGGGAGGCGCCCTGGAGATGGTATAACGATGGTGTAGATAAATAACTACGGCAGAAACAGCGCCCACAAATATCCATGGTTTTCACTACCTCTGGCAGCTTTCCAGAAAGCCAGGTGGGCCCCCGTGACGAGGTCTGGCCAGTGGATCCTGGACAGAGTGACACCTGTCACCCCCAGGTCAAGGCAGTGAAGTGCCTGTGTGCCTCTTCCATCTCCCTTTCTCTGCCACAGCAGACTTGGGAGCCAGTGGGTATTAAGTGCTCATTTATTTAACAGATTTACAGTATGATACATTCACTCACCTGATCAGTGGGCCACGAAGGCTCCTTCTACTGGGTTCCTACTGAGCGACGACCCATTCCTTTACACACTTGACCCTTTATTTTCATTAAATTTTTTTTTTACTGAAGTATAGTTGATTTGGAATGATCTGTCAATTTTTGCCGTACAGCGAAGTGACTCGGTCATACATATATGTATATCTAAACAGTCTTCTGTCGTGTTCTATCACAAGCGATTGGACATCGTTCCCTGTGCCATTCAGCAGGACCTCATTGCTGTCATCCTAACACACCTGAGACTTTAAGCAGCTGTCCTGGGGGGCTGCCCCCTTGTTCCTTTCCTCTTCGTGCTCTTCTGTCACCTGTGTGCTCAGCTAGACTTCTATAGGCAACATTCCTTTATAATAGGGTCTGGCGATGGCAGAGAAATAACCTTAGAAAGAGGAACACAAGAAAAAGCACTGGATTTCTAATAGCCACACGGTTGGCGAGATTGCAGAAGTGACCAGGAAAGTTGCAAACAAAGGGCTGTCCCTCCAAACTGGAAACATTTCGACACAGGCCCACTTGCTTCTTGAGAGATCTTTAGGACTGACCCGTCAACAAGATAACTTTTCCAGCCTCCCTGGAACTTCTCATCCTTTTCAGAATGCAAGTCTGGATTCATTTTTTTGTACTGTCTCAGGACAATCCTGTTTGTGAATATGCCTCAAGGTATCAAACCTGAATTTTCTGGGTCTGCAAAAAGTGCCGAGGGAAAAGACTATTTGCTTTGATGTAATCAGATTCTCTGGAACCTAATCCTATATCCTATTTATGGCTGAGCTAGCCATTCAAAATTAAAATGAACCTTTCATCCGTGTGTATCATAAATGGGCATTTATCAGGATTATATGATTTTGCAATCTATCTGAATACGTAACTTGAATTTGTTTTCTTTCCGTTTCACTATGTAATTACCATCCAACAATAACAAAAGTGACACGTTTGAAGAACAGATAAAATGCTGTAAATTGGCCGGTAATGGTGATATTTCCTCATCTTCTGAAAAACCCATTTATTCTCTCTCTCAGCAAATCAAGGCATTGTCAGCCCATACTCATCGTGTGGCCAGAGGGGACCACCGATTTCTAGCTGCGAGTGAGTCCCGGAATGCAGATGAGGCCGCCTAACGAGGGCTTTCAGCCCAGGCAGCTGGTTTTTGCTTTTGCCTGAATTTCTAAATCGTCCATAATGGGGCCAAGACCTCCCAAGCACTAAAAAGAGCGAGCTGACATGCTGGACAAACTGTTAATTTTTTCCTGAAGAAGCTGCTATATTGCACATCTGTCACCGTGGTGCAGACAATTACTCAGTGAGTGGGGAAAGAAATCTGCTGCTTGTTTCTAGCTGAGTTGTTAAGGGACGCAGTGGAGACACACAATGGGGTGGGGGTCAGAACGTGCGGGCTTCCTGTGTGCTTGGGATTCTGGAACGCTGTCCCCTGATGCTAAAGGAGGTGAAGTAGATGATGACGTGCGGAAGGGAGTAAGGAGTGGTGAAGCGAAAGGACAGGTGTATAAAATCGGGGGGGAGGGCGTTAAGAACCAAGCCGCAGAGATTATGGACGACAGTGCCTACTCTTGAGAGCCTCAAGACACCGCGGTCATTGTTTTAAAATTATTGTGGCTTGTACTTTAAACGTCACAGCCTGAATGTGCGCTGCCAAGTGCTGCACATCCACTTAAGAAATTGTCTTGTGAATCCCATACCGCCTACCTGCCGCGCGGATCATCTCTCGTTTTCATCATCAATGGCAGCCATCGAGAAAGAACTTTAATTGGGTTGTGATGATCATTGTACAACTATAAATGTAATAAAATTCATTGCGTTAAAACAAAAAAGGCGAACTTTAGAATTAGCTTAGCCACACGGCCATCTGATAGAGCCCGAATGTTTTCATCCTAAACTCATTTGCTCATCAAAACCATGGAATTCTGGCCTTTGGAGAAATTCACTTCAGCAAGGGGTGTAAGAACTTGTTTGCTTTTGGAAAACATACTTTCAAAGTATATAATGAGTTAGTATCCTATTTCTCATCTTTTCTGCTTTGATTAAAGAATGCTGCCTATAGGAAGAAATATACATTTCCTCGAAATTTAATAAGAAGATGAAAACAGGAAGAAAATAGGTACGAGTGTTCTTTTTGCTTGGGATGGTATCGTAATAGTCTGGTCTCTACCATAGTTTTATCACCGCAGGATTAAGTATCATACACACATTTAAAATGCTAGCAACTTATTTTGAATATCCAAACTAAGGAGAAAAGAAAAAAACCCTAAGGGCCTTCAATTATTATCTAACTTCATCCTTGAAAGATGAAGGCGTAAACACAGGACTTTCCGATACTGCAATGGGAGTGCGGTTGGTGAATGTGAGAATGATTTAAACCGCCTGCCAGTTCAAAGACAGAAGACAACTCTAATGCAGAGATAAACTAGAAGTGGCACTAGTAGATCATAATCCTGGCAGCTAATGGCACTGACTCGCTGGAGACAAATCTGGATCTACTTAAGATGTCAGGTGTGTAAAGTAATGAGTCTTTGCTTAGTGGGAACCCAGCAGAAGGAGCCTTCATGGTCCACTTGTCAGTAGAGTATGTATTACTGCAAGCCTGTTAAATAAATGAGTATTTAATATCTATTGGATTAAAAAAAAAAAAGAAAGAACTCTAACAACTCACAACTCAGTTTTGGGGGAGAAAAGATACAATTTTCTTAACACCGTCAGAGGCTTCCTACAGCAAACGGAACTCAACACTTCAATGAGTATTACAAAATATTTAAAATATCCAGGCATGATTATGAGGACAATTTCCCAGAAGGAATGGAGGGACCGTAACACATTTGATTCTGATGGAAAACCTGCACTTGCTACTTTAGAATCAGCGTCTTTGAATGGAAGGAGGTCTTAAGCCTCCTAGTCTAGCCCAGCTTCAGAGAAAATAAACAAAACCAGAAAATGTGGTACAACAGGTCACAATCAGCTCTGGGTAAAGGAATCAAATATGCTTACCAATTTTTTCCTTTAAAATTTTTTTGGAAAATATTGAAATTTTCCAGGGCTTAAGAAGACGAACAACGAATTTAACTGCACTGTTTAGTGTTAACTGTCAATGGGGTAGCCATTAAAAATTTTTTTAAAGTCCTTTCAAGTTTATTTTTTGTTGCTTTAAGAGGGAAACATTGAAAGCACAAAGACAATGATGCCTTATAAATAATATTCTTAAATGTTGTTTATTCTTTCATTCTTTGCTGTATTATTAATATACCTGTCTACCAAAAGAAAAAGATCCAAAATATTCTTTGCTGAACAGCCTCATTTTACAATACCAATTTAGATCACTTTTTAAAAAGAAAGAGTATAGGAGGAAATGGTTTTTAAAAGCATGTCAACAGTGATTTTTCTCTTTCATGAAATATCTGCTCAAAACGAAAATATATTGGAGAAGCAATTGCCAGTTCAATTAATTGCAAGAATACCAATTCACAATGTTAAAATAGTAATAAAATGCAATTATTTTGCAATCCTGTCTGTATATTGCACATAAACGTGCCCCGTAAACACACCTATATGTGTATATTAGGGGTGTATTTAACCCTACCGTCTTAACTTTTGTTTGACAGCAACAGTACGAATTATCAAATCTATGTTTTCAAAGGCTGAGACCAATTCATTAGTACATTTTAGTGAGTGGCGGATTTTCTTTTAAGAGTGCCATATAATTGAAAAATAAAAGCAAAGGAATTTGAGGGGGAACATAGCTTTAACATTGTATGTGGGGAGAAGGAAGGAAGGGAGGAGACGACTCCATAGAGTCTGATCAATATCAAGCATAACAATTATATAAAGACAAAAATGTCGAATTGCTGGTAGAGCCATGCTCAGCCTCTCTCGGCTACTGCTGGGCAATGGATAATCTGGATAGTCATGGAAGAGACCCATGCACTCTCTAAACTTTTTAGCACAAGCAATTAGTTTGATTCGGGGCTTTGGATACTGCAGAATAGAACTGGCTTTATGAAGAAGAGAAAAATCTAACCACCTCTTTAAGGAGACATGACAGATACATTCTAAAGCATGAATTCCTTTGAATGCTTTGGGTTCTGTGGGCATAGTCACCGGTAAAAGTTACTTATAACTATATATAAAACATAAATTAGTGGATCTCATATCGTAAGAGATATTTGACTTACATTAAAACTTGCGTTTTTCGGTTGGGTTTACTCCTTCAAGTTCAGGTCCAAGCAGAACTTCAGGGGTGCACTGAGTTTTCTTAGGACTAAGGGTGAAGGGACCCATGTGCTCCCGGCACAGGTCTGTGTGGGAGCGGGCTGCGGGGGTGGGGGAAGAAGCCGGAGATGTTGTCACTTCTCCACTGTCACTACTGATTCACGTATTCTGTATAGTTAAACACGTCCGTAGAAGCAGAAATGTTTTACTGCCTCTGTGAGCCCCAGAGAGGGCCCTAAATATCAAGACTGAGATCTGTGTTCTGTTAGGGAAGATGTGAAGATGAAGTTATTGGGGTGGGGAGGCTGGCGTTAGAGAACACCCCTGCTCAGTGAGTATCTTAGAGGGGCTGCTTCAGAACGTCAGCACCTGTCCAAGCGGACAGCGAAGCTGCAGCACTGGGTTAGGCTCGCCTTGCCAGCTGGTGTGTGTTCTGGGACATTCGGAGGTGATGAAGTGAGAGAGAGAGGACAGTCCCTGGGGAGTCTGGGGTCAGTCTCAAGACACCCTACTGGGTTACCAGTGGCTCCAAATTTGGCTTTGCAAAATTCTAGGATCTTAGAACTTTTCTGGGCAATGGAATGAAACATACACACATGCACGCACACACTTCTGAACAGACCCTGGAGCGCTAACTGCTACCACGGAAACGTTCTAGGTCAGGATGCAGACAGTCTCCCCCAACTTTTACAGCTTTGTAGATAGAACACGTATTGAACAAAAATCGGTTTTAAAAAATGGCTGATTTCTGGGTAACGACCTTGTACGCGGTAATCATACGACAGGGTTGCGTGTCCAGTAGGCACTCTCCAAAAGGGCATCTCCTTTTGTCGCCCCTGGTCCCCTAACCAACCTGTCCTCTGACCACAACACCCCCGGGAACGACGGTAATTCTTACAAGGAAGGGGTAATCTGGCCAGTCGTTAAGCCTTTCAAATAGCAGGCCGCCCTTCCTCTCCCCAGCTGGCAGCATCATCTTGAGGGCACCGACGGGGCAGGTCTGTTCCATGCAGAAACCTCCTCTTACCCCCTTTAAAAAGTAACTCTCGGGGACTTACAAATTTTCAAACCCTACTAGAGAGACGCACAGAGGAGTTTTATCACAGTAAGACTACTCCGTGTTGGTACGAGCATGGTGCATACAAGTCACTACAGGTTTGTCCGAGCCCAGAGAATGTTCAAGACTGAGGGTGAACTGTGGTCTGAACTGTGGGGTCTGGCCGATCGATGACGTGTCACCGCAGGTTCATCACTTGTAGGAGATGCACCGTGCGGGTGGGGGGCGTTGATAATGGGGGCGGCTGTGCACGCGTCCAGGCAGGGAGCATATGGGAAAAGGCTCTATCTCCCCCTTAACTGTGCTGTGATTCTAAAACTGCTCTAGAAAGACAAGGCTTAAACAAAAATTACAAAGGTGACTCATGCGTGTGGTCTTGGCCTTCACTCAACCAACGACGGCCATTGTAAAGGGACTGTTATTATTTTTAGTCCTTCATGAAGATGATAACTGCCCCACCTCTAAACTAAGAGCAAGTTAGAAGCTGTGACATCATGGAGCAGAGGATTCAAGATAGAACAATACTCGGCAGGGGATAAAAATAACTTGTTTTGCTCAGTTTTAAAGTAACTGTTTAGATGTTAGGAAGGGCAAATCAGTACCATTCATTTTGTTTGTTCACGTTGTAAATGGGCTGGATTGTTGTCAGAAATCTGAATTCTTGGGAGAGCCATTAAAATCTTTGAATAAGTTGATTCAATATTCTGACTCTTGATGGTTAAAACTGAAAGTCGGTTTTTACTACAGTTGAATTGATCTTAAAAAAATATCAACCTTTGGGAAGAAAGAGGTAGAAGTCAGTCTAGATGAATAGGATTTACAGTGCAGTCGTGGTGAATTTAAAAAATACATTTTTCTTTCCATAATTCTTTTACGTTCTGCATGAGGTAAAATGTATAAAATCTGCATTAAAGTAAGGTTGAGGGCACTCTGGTGATAACGACGATGAGGTTTATTTTTGTCACAATGTCAGAGGGAAATATCAACTGCTGCTTGTCAACTCTGAACTTCATCCTACACTGTCCAAGGGCAGAGGTTTAATGGGTGTAAATCACCCTGTTGGGGAACCCTATCCCAAAAGCCACACTCCAGGAATATGCAACTGGCCAGCCTTTCAAACTAAGAGGTGCTTAGGACGTCGATGTGCTGAGGGTGTTTTCAATCACAACGGCCAGGGATGATGGGAAACACAGCCCACTCCAGCCGGTTTAGAAATCCGTGGGCATGCTCACAGTTGCCTGGCTTGAGCGTGCACACACACACACACGGATGAATCAAGCTGAAGCATTCGAAGTTACTGACCTAGGAGATCAAAATAAATTAGAGCGATGCGCTGTTCTTTCCTACCTAGAAAGAGCTGAAAAGGGCTGGGAAATCCTTGAAAGGTGAAGGTTGTAGCACCATGAATTGTGATGAAATCCCACTTCTCTCACTGTGGCAGAACTGCGTGCAGTTGGGAAGCTAGAGGGAGGAGTCTGAGGCCCTGATGTGAGATTTCTGCTTCGAAATCAGAAGCTGTGTTGTCACTTTAGAACAACGGGACAGAGATCGCCAGTAACAACTCGTCCAACATCTCGTCTTTGCCCTTCTTCTTAGGTGGGTTTTCCCGAGTGGGAGGTGGTGGTGGCGGGGGTGGTTTTGGGGAGAGGAAAGCCAAGTCCTAATCCTTTTGGCCTCTGCATGGCTTGAATCGGCTCCGCGATCCCCTTGCCGTCTCGTCCGAGGCCCGACCCAGGTGTCCAGCCCATATTCTGGAGCATTCGGTTTCCAATGTTGCTGTCTAGGATCGGCTGGGCATTTTCTCCTACAATGCCTGAAATTACAAAATGACCAAAAAAAACAGGATAAAGAAAAAAAAAGTTGAACACAGGTGAAGATGCTCTTGGGCAAAGAGCCATATTTTCCTAAATTTTTCTTTCAACAAGGTATTCGGGAGGGTTGTTTATTCATCTCTGGAGAAGGAGCTTTAGGAGCAGAGGGATCGATGGGAAAAAAGGCCCCGTTAGAGTTTCAGCTCTAACACTCAGTAGCTGATTAAGTCATTTAACCTCTTAGGGCTCCTGTTTTCTCATCTGTAAAACTGGCGTAATACAAAGCAATCAAAACTCAATTACTAGATCATTTGTGGTTACTCTTCCTTGATAATTAAGGAAGTGATTATCAAACAAACTAATATTAGAGACTGTGGAGGAAGAAAGGGGGTGAAGGTATTTCGAAAGAACCTTTGTTTGAGTGAGGACACGAGTCGCTGCTGTCTCCTAGATTGGGGCTTCCCCAAAAGAACCGAGGTCATAAACTTACAGGGTCCAGTGTTTGCCCACCAGCCCTCCCCAGGCCCCCAGGGATAAAGATGGCTGAGTTTTCAGAGGTGTGCAGGAAGCCCCAGGCATACCAGCTCAACCCTGGGCCCAGCACACTTCTGCTCTGCAGTGTGGGCTAGGTCTTCCCAGACAGGCTGATCACTCACTGCTCTGAAAGGCTGGCGAGTCAGTTGTCGCTCTGGCACCAGCCACACGCCCCCTCCCCTCCTTTCCCATCAGCGTCCATTCTTCCTTCCTGATGTGGGATTCTGATAGCACTTTCCACCCCTCAGTCCGTGCACTGGACTCCTTCCCTAAGACTGTGTTCACGATGGCGGTGATACAGGCACAGAAGGATCCCTGGGCATTACTCATAAAAATATTACTTATGGCACCGCAGAGTCAATGTCCTATTTCTAGACCTGGGTGGTGGCTACGGCAATGACCGATTTATTATTGTTCTTTAAAACAGTACCTACACCTTCCCATGGATCTCTGGCAATGTGTATTTCACAGAGAAAAAAATCAAATAATAATAAGTAATAAAAGAGATGTCAGGGTTGAACTAAGTATATTTTATCTGTACTGGGCTTTCTGGGGAAGAGTGAGTGGGTTGTTCCTCAGGATTCGAACTGAAAGAAGGAAAATGCAAAGGGCTGGAGTTACAAGTTTTATAACTAAAACTGATGAGTTGAAAACTGTTGAGTGTTGGAGCTTCCATTGTGGTGCAGCAGAAACGAATCTGAAGAGTATCCATGAGGATGCGGGTTTAATCCTCGGCCTCGCTCAGTGGGTTGAGGATCTGGTGTTGCCTTGAGCTGTGGTGTAGGTCACAGAGGAGGCTTGGATCCTGCGTTGCTGTGGCTGCGGCGTAGGCCAGCAGCTGGAGCTCCAATTTGACCCCAATCTGGGAACTTCCATATGCCACAGGGGTGGCCCTAAAAAGCAAATGAATGAATGAATGAATGAATGATGAATAAATAAATAAATAAATAAATAAACTGATGAGTTTTACAACTGAAACTATAGAGTAATCATTAACTAATTTTTGGATTTGTCAACCTGGTTCCTAGCTCATTGAAACAAGTATCGTAACATGTAATGGAAAAAACTTTTAATTGCGAACAGCCTGACTGGACAACAACTGGCATCAAAGAAAAATCCTTTGACTAAGAACTGTTATTTACTGTTTGACAAGGGCAAACTACACATACACAGAGATTTTAAATATATATATACATATATATTTAATTATATCACAATATACATATAAATACATATAAAATATAAAAAACAGGCCTCTTAATTACCAAATAAAATTAAACAAAAAGTTTCCTGTCAAAACTCTTGTTTAATAACAAAAAAAGGCAATGATTTTCAGGTATGTCAGGTGTACCAGCATTTTGTCCCATATCCCTAATTTTGTAGTGATTGAGATGAATTAATTCCATCTATAAGCTTGGATCAGCGAGCCAGTGCTGCTTTAGGCTACACATCTGTTTCATCATATTTTTGATGCAAGGACTTGCAAAGGCTCAGGTTTAAAATTTCATATTTAAGAAAAAATATGAGGTCAATATAAAACGTCTTTGCATGAACTCCTAAACTGTGGTCAATTCTCAGTTCTAAAGAGAAGAATAAAAAATTGATCCCCTACTGTAATTTTAAAATGTTGATTTTTCCAGCATGGTGGCCCAGTAGTGGCCACCCATTCCTCCCTCGCTTGGTTTTTATATGGGCAGAAAAGAATCCATTCTCTCTCCCTTTTTAATGCTGGTTTCATTTCTCTTCTTAATAAATATAAAATAAAGCGTTATCTTTCCAATAAAAAATGTTTTATTTCTCAAATGCTGGATCTTTCCACATCGAAACAGAGATTCCTGAAACAAACAAAAAAAAAGATGCCTTTCCTACACAACCTTAAAAAAAAACAGCAGATACTTCATCTTTCATGGAAAATGATTCTAGAGTGAAATCTACGGTTGGTCTGGCATCCTTCTTTTATGAGATTAAGACATGGGAGTGAAACAACTCAGTCTCCGCACAGCATCTGACAACCATAATTTCCTTTTCTTTTGCTCCTGGCGGTACTAAATCCTTTAAGTCCTTGCCTGGGAGGCTCTCCCCTGCTCGGGCAATTTGAGCAATACAGAGCTTGCTAGCCCTTCCGCGAGCTCCCACTCCCGGCCCCCTTCATGCTGGATCTCTTTTCTCTATTACAACTGAGTCGGTCCTGTCCCCTCGAATCTTCCAAAGAGTATTGTGGATGGTAATTCACTTGCGTAATTGGCTCAAGAGATGAAAATCTTGTATCGGCCTCTCTTAGCTGCTAATCTATCCAGCTGACTGCAAGCCTAATTGGCAGCTTGTTTAGCAATTTGGCTCCTAAAGTGTTGTATTGATGTTGGATAAACAGCCAATGGAAGGGGAGGTGACACAGGCTGCTTCCCACACAACAGCCAGGGCATTGCTTCAGTCCCAACCCTGTATGCAGGCGGCTTTTTAGTGGTTTGTGCTCATTCTTTTTATCCCAACCTCTTTCCCCATTACTTTACTAGCCACCTGAAGAGAAGGCTACTGTTATTATTTGTGACATTATTAGAACTGCAAGTTATAATGCTATCCTCTGTCCTCAGTAACTAATTTAGGGACATGCGCTTTTGATTGCTGTTAAGAAAATAAACAGCACTGAGCACCCTGTGAGATGTGAGAAAGGGGTAGGTGTCCTGCTCTTTGTCAAATGTTTTAACCATTTCATTTCCTAATATAGAAAAGGCTCACTAATTTAGACCATTCAACATTTTATCTGCAATACTGCAGATGGTTTTCATGTGAATTTTGTTAAATAAAATCAGCTTTAGTTAACTGCTTAAAAATAAAGGCACTTACTTTGATTTTTAAACAATTTTTTTATTATCATTGATTTGCCATGTTGTCACTTTCTACTGCCACAGCAGTGACCCAGGGCACTTCCTTTTTAAATAATGAAATGTAAAACCAGTTTCTTGTTTATTTTGTTACATGATAAAAACTTTGCATAGTAGGGAATGAAAGGGATGTCTGTGTTGACATGTTTGGAGGAGAGTGTTTTTATTCACAGATGTTTTGGTTATACAGAATGTATTTTTTATAGAATGATCATGCATCGAAGCATCAAAAAGCTGAAATCTAAAATAAAGCTGTGTTAGTTCTGAAGGCATATAAGGATGTTTGTTTCCTATAATATAGTCAAGACCACTGAAGGTCTACCTACCTTGTACCTGGCATATCATTTCCTTGTCAGGGACTTGACATTCATTATGTCCATTTCTCATAACAAGTGCTCAAGGGGGGGAATTACATCAGGCCTTAGAGAGATGAAGTACTTGACTCTTACCACCTAACCGCTTAAGCTTACTCTAAAAGCCTACCCACTTTCCGTTACCTGCACTGCCTCCCTCTGAGAATCAATGGCAAATAGACAATTTTAGTGGAGATGTTGCAAACTATTTAAAAAGTAATTGGGTCATATTAGGTGCAATATTAACTCAGTTTGCATTTGGACAATATATATAGCATAGTACACACACTGACGTACTTGAATAACTTAAAATATAAGATACCTGCCGCCCTTAGAGATTACCACTGCTTCTGTGTCCATCATTTCTTTTGATCTTCCTTATCAGCCTGAAAGGTTATTCCTGGCTCCATTACAGATGCAACTGAGGGTTAAAGAGAGAACCCACTTGCCTTAAGTCAACCAGTTAGAAAGTGTCCCAGTTAGAACTTAGGACAACTGAGTCTTAAAGTTATCCTTTCACTGACTGAACATTGATCTTTGAATATTGTATATCATCATCTTCTACTATTTCTTCTGCACATTTCTCCAAATGACTGAGATTTTAATATAGTCACGATTTTTTTTTTTTTTTTGGCTTTTTGGCTTTATCTAGAGCCGCACCTGCGGCATATGGAGGTTCCCAGGCTAGGGGTCTAACAGGAGCTGTAGCCGCCGGCCTTCGCCACAGCCGCAGCAACGCCGGATCCTTAACTCACTAAGCAAGGCCAGGGATCGAACCCGCAACCTCACAGTTCTTAGTCGGATTTGTTAACCACTGAGCCACAAAGGGAGCTCCATTTCAAACTTCCTGGAAAAAAAACTAGCATAGTAAGTCTGCTTGAAGAGTGTTCCAACTCTCCTGAAATACCTCAGGATTCATTTTTTGTTATTAACCTAGCTACCCTAGTTTTCTTTGGCTGATCTTTAAATGGCAATTTATGTTTTAGTTGTATTTATTGTGAACATACACTGAGTTTTGTCCTTTTTTCATTATGATAATCTCTGAATTTAACTGATACATTTATTCCATTTACATTTATTGTGATTACTGATATATTTGGATTATTTTTTAACATATTACTTAATACTATTTATCTTACTTTCTCTATACTTTTTGTTTCCTCCTTTCTGGCATCCATTGCTTGGTTATACTGGCTTAAAAGTTATGCATCATATTTCTTTTCTTTTAATGATTACCTTTAAGTATCAACATGCATAACTGACTTATTATTCCATCACATTTCACATATTATTGTTGTCCCCAATTTTAGCTCCAGCCTACTTTTATATACCCAAATCAATCCTCTTTATAGTCACTGTCACCATAATTATTACTTTTATACATTCAATATGAGTTTAGCTCTATGCACGTTTAACAATTTCTTTGCTCCCAATTCCTTCTTGATTTTTATTCCTTTTTATGGATTCCATTTTCTTCTACATGAGTTACTAAATTTAGTAATAAAGCATCTTACCTGAAAATGTCTTAATTTCATCCTCATCACTCTTGAGAAATAATTTAATTGGAAATAAAACTCTAGGTTGATTCAGTTATTTCATCTCAGCACTTTGAAAATATTCTCTCTTATCTTTGGACTTTACTGCTGTTTTCAAGTTTGTTGCCTGTGTAATTTCATTCCTATGTAGGTTGAATCTTTTCTCCTTGGCTGCTCTTAAGTTCTTCTCTTTGTTTTTGGTGTACTGAAGTTTTATTATAGTATGTCTGGGTATGATTTTATTTATATTTACCATGTCCTCATAAAGACTTATACTTTTTGAAGATGAAGGTTAACGTTTTCTTCAGTCATTATTGTTGAATTCTGTCATTATTGTTGAATTCTGTCAACATTCTCCTGGAATAGCGCACCTCTCTATTTTTTCTACTTTTTCTGGAAGTCCTATTAGACATATACTGAACTTCACCTCCTTCAAATACCCTGGGCAATTTAAAAATATTTTCCCTCTTTTTATCCCTCTGTGCTTCTTTTTGGTAGCTTCTTCAGAATTTAGCCCTTAGAAATTTTTTTTTTCAGTGCTGTTCACCCTGCCCAGTGAGTATATAATTTTCAAGATTTTTTTCATAATAAATCTCAAATTTCTACTTGGCTCTTTATCACAGTGGCCTTTTCCTTTTTCAGTCATTACCTTTTGTTTTTATTTTCATAATGAATTCTTTTAGTTTTGGTTTGTGAGATCATCGGCAGTAGGTTTTTATTTGTGGTGATTCTTGAGGCTTGGGGTTGAAGGTATGCACCTCTAGAGTGGTTTAGCATTTGCTTTAAAGACCAGTTTTTAATGATAATTTTTGGGTTGGTATAATTTTAAACTAGAAACTCAGGTGTGGGTAGGCTCTTGGTTATAAATCTGAGTTTTCTACTTGGAACCCAGGTAGAAACCAGATTCTTTATTTTCCTGTGCCTGTGGGTGAGTTTTGCTTCTGGTCTGCCCGATTCTGAGCATAGAGCTTTGAAATGCTCTAACTTGATAAGGAACCTTACACCCAGCTTCCCATGAGGGCACTGACAAGTTTTCTGAGATTGGCACAGGCATGGGGGCTGCTTAGGACCCTTTTTCTCTTTTTTCCCTGTAGTCTCAGCTATGCAGCTATGTAAGAGATGGTTTTACATTTTATTCGGTATGTTCAGGTTATCTGTGGTTTGAGAACTTTCTCGTTACTCAGTCTTTTGTATTGTCAGGAGCAGCAATTATTTGCTATCTAATGCATCCTTAAGTGTTTCTTGTACCATATGGCAATGGAGAGCTGTTTAAGACTCTGCTGAGGCACAGAACTGAAAGGTGGTCTATATATGCAAGAAGGGGAGAGTTATGTGCGACTTCCCTAGGCTTTTGCTATATGTTCAGAGATAGCTGGGTTTTGAAATTAATAACAACACCCTCCCACCCCCCCGTTTGAAATTCCTGCCTGTTTGAAACACCTGGAAGAGATAAGATAAGCTACAGTGGTAATAAAAAGAGGTAAGAAAGTAAAAATGTAATTATTGATAGGACAAATTTGGAAAAGTGAAGAGCCATAGCACCTTGGAAAGGAGCTTAGTCACATCAAACGTTTCCTGATATGTTCAGTATGACTTTTAATTGAAAGAATACCTTTTGAAAAGCTTCACCCATTATGATTTACACCTTCCTTATTGCCTTAAATATTCATACAGATTATTTTATTACTGAAGCATTAGTAGGATGCAGAGGGAAAAACCGAAAAGTCACAAAAAGCTGTAATGAATCTTTTTGCCAAGAACTTGAATGTCCATAAAGACACAGTATAGATGGAGCAACATCTGTATTGACATACTGAACTGCAGTAGGCATCTCTTTGCATAATTTAAAATGTAGAGAAGAAAGTCCACTACTTACTGCGAATACTTTCCTATGATAATATTTCAACAGAAAGTAAAACAGTAACAGCAAATACTAATTGTGGACAATAATGAATTCGGTAATGTGTAGTGGCTAAAATATTTTTAAAAAATGTAGTTGCCACAATATCTCAATCAACATACTTAAATCTCTTTGCTTATCAAATCCTCAGGAAGCTCTGACTTCTCCACAAGACTATAACCACTACTGCTGATGGCCTTTTAAAAATGTGTTAATAATATTCCTCCTATTTTGCTTACTGCTTTTCTTCACCTTTACAGATGACATTTTTCAAACTATAAAATTCATTCTGCTTGCAAACCTTCCCGCTTCAACGGTTCTCAGTTTTATAATAGTAAATGTACTATTGCTATTGAGACATCCACTACCCTTTGGTATGTGACTTTGAATGAGGCAGAGAACAAGCCATACATTTAAAAATCAATACCTAACCTTATCAATATTCATTTTCCTTTGTCAATACAAAATACAAAGGTGAAAGAGCAGTAAATAAGCTAAAGCACTGAAATAAATTCGGTGTTCCTGTCACAATTAATAAATGTTCAACCGATAACACTGCTGGCCGGTCTATAGCCTTATAAAGCGACTCAAATTATGCTTCAATGTTATTGCTACAACGGGGTGAGTAAAAATTTCAATACACCAGCAGATAAAGATGATCAGATGTGGGGTTTTTAATTTCATAGGGGACTTTCAATCTTTTAAAAATATTATTTATTATGAACACAATGTATAATTGTTGATCTTTAGATTTTTAAATTGTTGTGTAAATCCAGCTTGAGATTATAAAGTTAAAGGGTCTAATTATAGTTTTCTGACAATTTTTTGCTATATCTTTTCTAAACTCGCTGTTTGAGCACATAATATTTCATATATAAATCAGAGGGGATCATTAAACAATATTGTTAGCCTTTTAACTCTCTCTCGCGATTTGAAATTGGCAAGTGTTAGTTTCATCTGTCTTTTTCCAGCTTAGGTTGAATGTTGACTAAAGCTAGAAAAAACTGTGAAAATTCATATGTGTTTTGGGAGGTCTACAAGGGCCTATAAAATGGCAAGAAGAGTCTCTTTAAAATAATTCTACCGGCTAGCTCCCTGCTGGAAACTTACAAATAGAAGATGCTTTGTTATGTGACTGATTATACCCCAGAATTGGAAAATTGTAATTTTTGGAGACAAGATAATCTAGGATTCATAACCTCATTATCAAAGTGTATTTATGCAAAGACAACTCGTACTTGAATTTGGATCATAATCTTCACTTTAGAGTTGATTCATTAGTATTAGAAGATATTCTTTTTAAGACTGAGGAGTTTTAAATAACCTCATTCTCTTCCCCTCTGAGAGGAACAGTCATGTGTGGATTTTTAAAAATGCATGGAAAATGAGTAACATAATTCTACTCCAGTACTGTTTCATTAATTACAAAAGTGCATTAAATTTCTATGAATTATGTTCTTTCAAGTAAAAAACCAGCAATAGGATAAAAATCTTGAATCTTAAGAGAATCGACAACAGTTCTGAAATATAACATCTGGAGTGTAAGCTTACGAATGTTTTAGGCTAAAGTTTAATGTTTATATTCATACTCTGGAAAAATGATTTCCTCTGACGCTACTGAGTTGTAACATAAAAATCACCTTGTAGAAATAATTATATTATCCTCTCCCCAACCATTATGCGTTTTCCTTCTCACTTCACATATGTTCAGAGCATTAGGACCTGGCCCTGATGTTCTCTCTTCCTTTCTGCGGACTCTCAGGTGCTTTAGTCACTTTCCGAAGACTGCTCCTGTCCTCTTTCTGCCACCAATGTTTGAATCATTGAAAGGCAGGAGAATTCAGGGGACCATTCAACTGGAATGGGAATATTAAAGGATCCTACACCTGCCTTATGAAAAGATTTGAAGAACTTAACAACATATATTTTCTCTAAAAGTGACTATATGTTTCCGTATAAAGAGATATATTAGAAGTATTCTGATGAATGTCCTGTATCTTGACTTAGCAGATTTAGATAAATCTTTGATGGCACTTAAGATGTATAATAGTCTATAGAAATGCAAACAAACTATATAAGCGCATCTCTAAATATAAAGAGGTGTGTGTGTGTGTGTGTGTGTGTGTATGTGTGTGTTTAATTGCATAAAACATATGGAGTAAGATGGTTTTTACATATAGAGTCTCACAAAAAGGCCCTAAGTGTGATATCCTGGCGAGAGCATCAGGCAGATGTTGGCTTGAATTCTCCCTTTGCCCCTTCAATCATCCTGCCTTCTTGGGTAGCTAAGAGGAACCTAACACGTACACATACAGTGATGATAGTAACAGTTAGGTCATCAGGTTGTCGCAAAGTTTTGGTAGGCACCCAATAAGTGGTAAATGTTACTCCACGTAAATACAAACACCTTCTGTACACAGGTGTTTCCTGCTTCCAATTCTGAAAATTCAACGAAGTTCGAGGACAAAGATTGGATATTACACTTACAACGACATGCATAATTTCACAATGATGGCTTTCATGTAGATGGAACAACTAACTGTATTGTGGCTGCTCCAATTTTAAGTTATTCTTCAGTTCTTTAGTGCTGAACCATAGGACAGGTCTACTATACAGAGAAGTTAGGCTTCATATCTTTTATTTCCTTTGAAGTGACCAGGTCAAGAATATCTGTCTGTCTGTCTGTCTGTCTATCTATCTATCCATCCACCTACGTATCCACCTACCTATATCTGTATCTACATATTTCCTCCTTCTCACTGCTTACTCTCCTGTTGATAGGAATCTTATTTTCATATTCTATAATTAATCGTGAAAAAAATAAAATTTTTCCTATAAAAGATTTCCCTGGAGTTCCTGCTGTGGCTCAGTGGGTTAAGAATCTGACTGCAGGAGTTCCCGCTGTGGCTCAGTGGTAACGAACCCGACTAGTATCCAAGAGGACTCAGGTTGGATCCCTTGCGTCGCTCAGTGGGTTAAGGATCCGGCGTTGCCATGAGCTGTGCTGTAGGTTGCAGACGTGGCTCAGATCTGGTATTGCTGTGGCTGTGGCGCAGGCCAGCAGCTGTAGCTCTGATTCGACCCCTAGGCCTGGGAACTTCCATATGCCATGAGGGTGGCCCTAAAAAGACAAAAAAATAAAAATAAAAGAATCTGACTGTGGCAGTTTAGGTCGATGTGGTGGCTCGGGTTCGATCCCTGGCCCAGCATGGTGGGTTAAAGGAGCTAGTGTTGCCACAGCTATAGCTGAGATTCAGTCCCTGGCCCAGGAACTTCCATATGCTGTTGGTGCAGCCATAAAATTAAAAAAAAATTCCCAAATGAAGTTGAGAGGGACAGTTTAAAATCTTAATAATTCAGGGTCCCAGGCAACAGGCCAATGCTTGTAATATAACTTTGAACTTGATCAAGTACCTACATGGAAAACATTTTCTCATAGCCAGTTCGCTGTATCTCAAACCCATTATGGTTGACGGCTGTTCACTCCTACGTGCGTGTCTACATTTAATGCCCAGTGTGCCCCCTCTTCTCACAGGTTTTTCTCTCTGCCTCCCTGACTCCTCCTCATGCAACACAGACTAACCTTATTCCTAGTCTCCCCTCCAAGCTTGGGTCTTTCCTTTTCCAGGAAGCCTTCCTGCCCCTTCTGGTCCAGCGATTCTCTTTGCTCAGCACTTGTGGTTTTCCTTGTACCACACTCATAGCATAACATAGCTTTTGAGATGGAAATGATGAGAGATTTTTTTTTTCTTCTTTTTGGGCTGCCCCGCAGCATATGGGATTCATGTTCCAGGGATTAGATCCATTGGATCCTTCAATCCACTGTGCCGGGCTGGGGATCGAACCTGTGTCCCAGCGCTGCAGAGACACTGCTGATCCCATGGCACCAGAGCCATGTTCTCACTGGGAACTCCAATGAGAGATTTTTTTTTTAAATCTTTTTTATTTTTTTGCTTATTTTTTTTTTTTTTAGGACTGCACCCAGGGCCTATGGAAGTTCCCAGGCTGGAGGTTGAATCAGAGCTGCAGCTGCGGCCTTCGCCACAGCCAGAGCAACGCGGGATCCGAGTCACGTCTGCAACCTACACCACAGCTCACGGCAACACCGGATTCTTAACCCACTGAGTGAGGCCAGGGATCAAACCTGCATCCTCATGGATACCAGTTGTGTTCTTAACCCGCAGAGCCACAACGGCAACTCCCGATTTTTTAAGATTCGAATGCTAACTTGCCTAAGTAAAGACAGACGGCTCTGAGATTGCTGTGGAGCTGAGTCTAGGGACCAGACAGCCACCCGCACGGCCAGGCTGCCACGTGCGGCGTCATGGACATTACATTTTGAGGTTGTCACAATACTTGTGAATTCATTACTACTAATCGCTTCTATTATGCCTTTTCATCTATTTATGCCTTGTTTCCCCAACACGTCTGAAACTTTCTAGAGGCCAGAGACGCGGCTTTTGGCATTGCTGTACCCTTGCATACCTCGTGGGGAGGCTTGCATTTAGGCAGGTGCAGAGGAAATAGTTTAGTGGTCGGCTGCCAAGGAACGGATAATAACACTGATATGGAAGACAAAGGATTCGCTTTTCTACTTTCTTGCAGTCAGGCCTCTTCTTCAGTACAAGTGATGAAGGCTTATCTCTGTTTTACTCTTGAGGATTAATGAACTTGGCACGTGCGTTCTGCCCCAAGCCCTTTTCCTTTTACCTGATATAGGAGGTCCAGGCAGAGGTGCAGCTTTTCTTCGCCGTTTGATATCTCCCGTGCATAGGGATCCTAAATGCATGCTTGTTTGCCTACAAGTAATTATCAGGGAAAAAAAAAAAACAAACAAGAACTATTTAACAAAGGAGGAAAAAAATGACACATAAATACACAGCTTGTATAATCTGAACCTAAATCAAAACATTCTCAACAAAGATGGAGCGGCATAGTAAAACCACCAATCTTATTTATATCGAAACATAATTACGTTTGTTGACAAGCGTTCAGCCGCTAAATGCGCCATCATAAATTGTTACTGGAATGAATAATATAAAAGGAATGCTTTTTAATTTTCAAAACTGGCAATCTTTCTGGCTCAACAGAAAATCGAGCACTGTTGCTTCTGACAGGAAAATAGCTAAGATTAATTATCTAAAGAGATCACAATATTGTTGCTAGGTTATCAATTGGTTACTAATGCTTTTCTGTCAGAACAACATTTATTACCGGAAAAGTGTGATCAATTTCTTTTAGGATATTAGGCGGCAGCAAATTCTCTTCAAACATTTCAAACAGAAGAAAACTGTGATGTTCTTCCTTATAATTCACACGATCAGAATTCTTTAGTTAATTATTTATTCGCTGGGTGAGGAGACGTCACTTGAATGTACTAATGCCGGTGTACTGATACTAAATAGGCTAACGTGATGCTGTATTACATTTGCAAGGACATGATGTATAAGAACTGAGAGGCAGGTCTGCTTTTCTTGGAAGCAGAGTTAGACTGCTCTGTCCACTCCATGGACTCCTCAGTTTAAGAGGAGAAACTGGAAATGGCTCCATTGGAAGTCAAGACAAATTAATAAAACGGAAAAGATTTAAGTGCCTTCAAATTTTTCAATCTTATAGAGGATTCTTGCGTTCATTTCCCAGATTATAATCCCTGACATGGGGTTAGGATAATGTTTGTGGATCATGAAGCAGAAATAAATAAAACATGTTTATTACAAGTCTTTTTTTTTTTTTTTAAGAGATAGCAGGTAGTATCCTGAAGTTTTATAAGGCCCAGTTTGAAAACAACCAGATTATTAGAGAAGAATTTAAAAGGAAAAAAATTAATTCAGGCAAACCTCAAAATATATACTTCTACATTTATACTTGTGTGTAAATATAATGAAAAATTGGAGCTGGGGAGTAAAGCTATTTTAAGCATAGCTTCTATCTTTAATGCATCAAATACAATATAATTAATGGTCTAGCTAATCTAAGAGATATACACAGCCAAAGAAGTATACTGTGAAAATCTGTCAGCATAGGTAAAATCAAACGCGTGTTGGACTAGTTTTCTTTTCTCTGTCAGCAGCATACTGCTTCTCTTTTATAGAGTAAATACATATACTTATCAAAATGTTTCCAAAAAATTAGTTCAATGAATGACTAACTTTATAGAAATATACATACTACATATATATATATGTCAAAAATTTTCTGTTTTTTTCCTTTTTAAGGCTGCACCTGCAGCATGGAAAGCTATACTTTTATTTTTTAATTAAAAAATTTTTTTTTTCTGGGAGTTCCCATCGTGGCTCAGCAGTAGCAAACTGGATTACGCGGGTCTGATCCCTGGCCTCGCTCAGTGGGTTGAGGATCCCACACTGCCTTGAGCTGTGGTGTAGGTTGCAGACACGGCTGGGATCCTGCGTTGCTGTGGCTGTGGCGTAGGCCAGCAGCTGCAGCTCCGATTTGACCCCTAGCTGGGAATTTCCATATGCTACAGGTGTGGCCCTAAAAAGACAATTTTTTTTTCTTTTTGGGGCCGCACCTGCAGCACAGGGAAGTTCCCAGGCTAGGGGTGGGATTTGAGCAGCATCTGTGACCTACACCACAGCCTGCAGCAACGCTGGATTCTGAACCCACTGAGCGAGGCCAGGGATCAAACCTGCATCCTCATGGAGACTACGTCAGGTACTTAACCCACTGAGCTATCATGGGAACTTCTGAAAACTATACTTTTAGTCATCTGATGCGGACTCTAAGGCAGCTATTTACAACTCTAAGTTATGGATATCTGAAAGCAATGGAAAATAACTCGTCTGCGGTAACACAAATGAACTGTGTCCTGACGATGGGCAATCCTGCTCCTCTAGAAAAGCCAGTTTGCCGCCGTGTGCACCTTCATTCCCTCTTCCTCACTCTGTACACACTGGTGCTTCTTTCATTTCTCCTCTGAACCCATGATAACAGGTGCAAGGCTCCCTCATTAATCAAGGAGTTAAATAAAATCTCAAGAACACACGTGTATCTGTAGAAGAGACATGACTTTACCTTTCCGTATCAAATTATCCTTGAATATCCCCGATCCCTCGTGAACCCCACCCCGAAAAAGACTGGGGTGGTTTATCTTCTGCAAAACAGACCAGATGTACTCAGATATCAAGACTAGCTGAGAAGGGGGAGGTAACACGGTGGAAACGGGAATCGCGTGGGAATCTGAATTCTGCAGTGTGGCCCTTTGGTTTCCGAGCTGTGAAAGCCAACTCATGGACTAGCTACTTCTGATCCTCATGTCAAAACGGGATAACATTCCTGGATTAAGTCACTGCTGGTCAGGTCCCCTGTACCCGTTGCTGAAAGTGTATCTCTGTGTTTCTAAATGATGGAGACCTTGTTCCGCTCAGAGGATTCTGAGCAGGTCAGGATGTCCGGGGATGACGGAAGGAGAAGGCGGGGGCTGGCCCGCGGGCCCGCTGCGCCACTTCTGCCCCGTGAAAGGGTTTGGATTTTGAAGCGGGTGTGGGTCATTCAAGGTCATCTCTGAGGGGAAGGTGCCCAGGTTCGTGGGATGCTGAGAAGCTGGGTGTGGGGGGTAAGTAGGTTTGTGAGTAGTCCAGGCAGGCTGTCAGTCTCTGTTAGGGCTGGGAATGACATCAAATCGGGCGTTCCCTGGTGGCCTCATGGATGAAGGATCTGGCATTGCCACTGCTATGGTGTGGGCACGAGCCCTGGTCCGGGAATTTTCGCTTGCCATGGGTGCGGCCAAACAAAATAAATTAAAAAAAAAAAGAAGAATAGTATCAAATTGCCATACAATGAAACTTCTTTGTTTTAACATGTCTCAGTGAGGAGGGGGCAGGTGTGGGAAGGCAGTCAATGAAAAGTCCTAATTCTGGATTATTTAAAAAACTTAAGTCTGTTTTTGATGACTTTGAGATTTATTTAAAGGTCAAATTAAACTTAAAAAAATTAGGCAGAATCAGCCTTCTTAAGGAATACCTTTTTAGGGAGTTCCCATTGTGGCACAGCAGAAACGAATCCGACCAGTATACATGAGGGTGCGGGTTGGATCCCTGGCCTCGCTCAGTGGGTTGGGTATCGGGCATGAGCTGCGGTGTAGGTCACTGACAGGGCTCAGATCCTGTGTTGCTGTGGCTGTGGTGTAGGCCAGCAGCTATAGCTCCGATTTGACCCCTAGCCTGGGAACCTCCAATATGCCACAGGTATGGCCCTAAAAAGCAAAAAAAAAAAAAAAAATACTTTTTTTTTTTTTTTTTTTTACAAATCATGAGACGTATTTGAGGGTCTGAGACGTGATGGCTGCTCACTGTAACTATTTTTTTTAATTTTAATTTTTTTTTTTCTTTTTAGGGCTGCACCCATGGCACATGGAAGTTCCCAGCCTAGGGGTCAAATCGGAGCTGCAGCTGCGGGTCTATACCACAGCCACAGCAAGCAGGATCTGAGCCGTGCCTGGGACCTATGACAGCACACGGCAACGCTAGATCCTTAACCCAACAATCGAGGCCAGTGATTGAACCTGTGTCCTCATGGATACTAGAAATACGGCTTGTTTTAAACTTACTTTGTTCTTGAACTAGTTGTATGAAACTGGAGTCTTCTAACAGCTGGAAAAACCACTCTCCCCAGTCAATACTGCCTTTATGACTTTTGCACACTTAAAATTTATTAGGAAGACCTGTTGACAAAGATGGTGGAAAACTCCCCAAACAATTCCCTCTTCTAAGCCTTTTCCCCCTCTGCTGGGCCCCCAATTCCCTTTCAGATCTCTTTAGAGAACAAGTGGAATATGACATTTTCCTTCAGCTCCGCTCCCCCACCCCCACCCCAGCTACAGAAGGGAAAAGGGACGAACGCTCAAGGAGAATAAAGTTAATAAAGTCAGTACCCTGAACCCGAAGACCCGAGCCGTAAGAAAAACAGCGAGCTGTATTTCAGTAATTCTATCAAGAATTGACTACCTGCTACAGCGCATTGAGAGATCTGGATTATTGATCAGTAAGATTGTTTCATTTAAGCGTATCCCCTCCCCCCCCTTTCCTTCAGACAGGTGCACTGCAGTTGCTGTGAATAACACTAGGTAAGGTCTGCTGTGTTATTTAATTGTCACTCTTCATGTAAAACAGGGCAGTTATTGTTTAATTTAAAATCAATGAATGTCTCAAAGGCGGCCCAGTGGCTTCTGTTCGCATGAGTCATTTGTCTTTGCAAAGAAGAACACACGGATTCTTATCCATGGTGAGAGCCCACAATTTTTGTTTTCTGCTGTGGTGTTTCAAAGACTGACCATACAGGGTCCTACGAGCAGACCCAAAGTTATTCAAAAAATGTTAAGATCCTTTTGTAAGGCAATGCTAGGAAATCACCAATCAGTACATTTGTTTTAGTCTGAGCATTTGCTTGGGTGGAGAAGAGGGGAGAAAAAATCAAATCCTGATAACTTTATAACTGCTGACACCTTAAAATGCTAGGGGTAAACACTCATATTTTTGAGTGGAAATAACACTGAAATCATGCCATTTCGTTGAGGATTGATAAGCACTGTCCCTTAATTATGATCTGGAACATCATTTCCCATGTACTCATTTGGAAAAATTTCCTATTAAATATTCGAAAGCAGAGCTCAAAAAGAAATCTTCATTTTGTTTTGCTTCTGAAACACTTCACTTGGTTTATCCCATCACCCTTTTAAATGGGGTGGTGGGAAGAAACGGAGCATTTTATCTGGAGGGGGAAAAAAAGCAAAAAAAAAAAAAAGCAACAAAATAAAAAAAACTAAAAGAACAAAACACAGAATCAAAAACTTCCAGGGAGGACCGCCTTGCCTGAGAACTTGGCTTTTGACGAGGGCTGACGAGGGCTGAAGCAGGCGGTGTCAAACACAGTGATGTTAAAGGAAATTCAATAGGAACTTGTCTTTCCGTTGTATGCACATTTACAAATAGAGGCCTTTCAGAGAGTTAGGCCCAGTGAAAGCTGCCCCCTGGACAAAATCTGTTCCCAAGCAGCCTCGGACAAGCTGCTGAGCAGAGACAAACAGCTGTGACCGTGGGCCTTGGCATTTGGCAAGAACACTCACTGTCAGTTAGAAAAATACAAGCCTGGACAGGGCATCAGCTGCACGGAAAAGAAGCGGGTCTGCGGTGTCACTGGAGGAGCAGTCCTGTGGAAATCCAGCCCCACGTGAACTTCCTCTTTGAGATTCAGATTCCCCTCCCCTCCCCTTTATTCGGTGTCAATATGTCTCAACATATTAGCTGAACGAGTCAACATCGGTAGCTAGCCCTTCTGGACCGAAAGGCACATTAAGTAACAAGTGCAGTGAGCATCAATATTTTGTAACTACTAGGATCGTGTTAAATCTAAATGTTTTTTTTTTTTTTTTTGGAGGGGGACAATGGGGGACATGCAACTTAAGCCTCCGAGAAGAGAGACCTGTGGTACGCTGGCTCCTGCCTGGCAGAACTGAACAATCCCCAAATCATGCTGACGCGCCTCCAGCGTGGATGGGTGTGGGGAGGGGAGGTCTGGAGGATTAAAGCTTGGAGTCAGAGCATCATATCAACCCTAAGAGCCATCCCGCCGCCCCCCTGTAACAGCTCTGAGACTGGGATGTGCCCTACAATGGCTTGTGAGATTTCAGGTGGCAGCACCGTTTCTGTTTTAGAGATATAAAATGATACTTAAAAACCAATGGCACCTTGAACCTGATAAAAAAACAGCATAAACCATTAAAATGTAGGTCTAGCAAAATCTTTTTTTTCCTTTTACGGCTGCACCTGCAGCATACAGAAGTTCCTGGGCCAGGGGCTGAATCGGAGCTGCGGCGCAGGCCCGCACCACAGGCCCGGCAACACCGCCACGAGCCGCATCTGCGACTTATGCCCGAGCTTGTGGCAACACCGAATCCTTAACCCACTGGAGTGAGGCCAGGGATTGAACCAGCATCCTCATGGAGACAATGTCAGGTCCTTAACCCGTTGAGCTACAACAGAAATTCCAGGAAGACCCCTGCTTTTTTACTGGTGTTTTCTTTCTAAGTCCCTTCTGGTGCCTGAAAAACCCTTTGTAATCAGTACTGTCATTCACCTCCCAACCCTCCATCAGTTCTTGGTTCTGGCACTTTCTTTCCCTCATGGCTTTGGTCCTATGATGTCACGTTTTGTCTCAGTGATTTCTCCCCGTCTCTTTGGAACAATTCTGACTTCAGCAAGGCGGTTTAAATTAGAGCTTAGGCACCGAATGCAGTCCTTCTCTCCGTCATGGGGCTCTCGCTTTATTCTGGACATACCTCATCTCGTTATAAATCTTCTGCTCTCTTGGTTCTCCTTAGATTTGGTTCATTGCTTGGACTTCCCCGGATGCTAAATGCATCTGGTGACCGGGCCTTTCTCTACTGCTGGGGGCCGACCTTGCTCCTGGCCTCCCAGCCTGTTCGCTGTCTACCTACTGGGCAGGTATTGCCTGTTTTCTCTGTGCTGGGTTTCGGGCCAGTGAGTGCTTAACAGGGGAGCTCCCAGCCAGTGGGAAGGAGGGACGGGACGACTCTATGTCAGGAGGTCCCGGGGAGCTCAGGGACCTGTGTCATTCCCCCGCCAGCCAAGGCCTCGCCAGGCTTCTCAGAGCACAGCCAGGGTGGCTGAACTGCAGGGAGCAAGGGGAGAGAGAGATGCGGGAGACGGTGCGCGCGTTCAGGTGGTCCCGGGGTCTCATGAAATCATGTGCGACATGTGTATATGCGTACTTTTTATTAACAAGATTCCTATTTGACTCTGAACCATGGACAGAGACATGAGCATCAGACACTGTAGATTTATACGAGACTAGTATCTATAATCTAGACTGGAAAAGACCTATCTTACAACTTCTATGGAATGTTTAAAATACTCTATACACAGAGGCCAACTTTTCTGCCTACAGTAGCACAAAGAGTAGAATTTAATAATGTTAAATTTAAAAAAGTCTTAACCAAATATCTACGCTTATCCTCCAGTCGGAAAAGCACCCTCCTTCCTTCTCTGTCTCCTTATCCTGCTTTGCTTTCCTTCGTGGTACCCGAGACTACGTCCAAGCCGATGACCACGGGGGGGGTGTCTGTGCAAAGGTATGGAAACCACGCAACCAGCACTGGTGACGGCTATCTCCAGCACGGTGGGGATTTTCTTCCTAAGCCTCTTGTTCATATCGGACCTGACTTTTTACAGTAAGCACGGGACCAAAAAAAACCACAAATTAAGAGATGAATTAGAAAACAGTAAATAATAGAATTAATAAATGTAAGTGGGTCTGGCAGCTGGAGGTACCTCTCAAGGGCAGGGTGGGACTTGTGACCTCATGGAAGCTGAGGTGTTAGATGAAGTTTGAGGTTCTGCTGGCCTGACCTACCTGAGTCCCTGACAGAACCTATTCCCTCTAATGCCACCAGTTCTGTTTTTCCAACTAGATCTCCGAAAAGCCCAAGCTGTCACCCTATTTGTTGATGTCTGAGACGGATTTTTACCAATCTTTGGCATGTGACTTAAGCTCTCTCTGCCTCAATGTCTTTTCCTTCAACAACCGTGATTAGATTAGCATTAACCTCAAAGGTTTTTTGAAGAGTTTAGTTGAAGATCATCAGCGTAAAGCATTTACACAAGTACTACCCACAGGAGCAATTGATAGCTGTTAGGTATTAAATTTACTCTTATTACCCTCACCACTTTACAGATAAGCAGCCCAGGGCACAGAGAGGTGAGTTCACTTACTCAGGGTCACAGGTCAAGGGACATAAGGGTATAATAGGGCCAGAAGAAAGCCCAATGGCAGCATTCAGGAAACAGACACCAAATAAATACACGATAGTATAAGCTTAGCACATCGCCACACTATCAACATCCTACAATAAGGAGATAAATTAGGGTCATTTCTAAATAACAAGAAGGTATTTTTTGGTTACTAGGAAATAGTTTTTGGAGTTTGATTCTGCTGGTTTTAAAGGTGTCCCAGCACGTAAGACTAAAGCACCCATTTTCATTTCAAAAACTCATCAAAAACCCTCAAGACTGGTGAGACCCATGACTCTCTCAGGTCAGCCCCCTGCCGTGGATCTTCTCTCGGTCACCGCTTGGTCCTTCCAACTTCGAAGTGGTCTGGCTGCGTCCACCTGCGTGTGTGTCAGGCTTTATCCGAAGCCGTGGGATCTGCGACACTCGTGCTACTCCTCGTGTATGTGGATAAACACGCACGTCTGCATCCCTAAGCAGGTCTGCTAAATGCTTCTTCTTTTTTGTGCCTGTTCATTATTCCAAACAAACGGTACCCTGAGAGGTGGCGGGGATCTTATGCAATTTAGGGTAGGTCGGAGGACGCTCTGAGTATACATGGGGACATTCTCACATCTGGAGGAAAGTCACTCTCCGCAGAGAGCAAATTATTCAGCAAGGTTCCCAAAAACCTATTTGGGAGAACCGCTGTTACATCTCAGCTTCCCCGGTACCACCATCGCGCTTCCTCTGTTTGTTTAATTCCGTCAGATGTTGTTTTTAAGGAACTCCTGGCCACCAAGTCCACGCACACGAGCTAACCCAAGAGCCAGGGGCTCTCCCCGCTTGCAAAGACTTCTTTCCTGTTTGCTAACTTTGCCTTCCTTCTTTGAAAGCCTGTCCTTTCTTCCTTCAAAGTTCTCCCAGTGCACTTAAATCTCCTTTAAACTTGCCTAACCTAGTTATCTTTCCAAGTGCCCGCTCTGTCATTACACTTACCCTACAGTATGGCCTCTAGTGGCGTTCAGATTAGAGGGGTTTCTCAGTTAAATACACGCTGGAAACCACTTGGGGTCAAGCACCATGTCGAATTTGCAGAACCTAGTTTTGCCTCTGTCTTCCATTAGAAGCACAGTAAGTGTTTATTGAAGTAAAACAAATCACTCTACTATAACAACATTGCATCTGACCATCAAACACACATTTTTTTTTTTTTTGGCCACCTCGCTGCATGTGGAGTTCCCCGGCCAGGGGTCAGATCCGAGCCACAGCTGCAACCTAAGCCGCAGCTGCGGCCACGCTGTGTCCTTAACCTACTGTGCTGGGCCGGGGATCGAACCTGCATCCCAGGGCTCCCATGATGCTGCCAATCCCATTACGCCACCGTGGGAACTCCAATCATGAATTTTTTAGGATAACATTTTCTGGAACTGTTATTTAAATTCATACAAAAACACTCATTTGACAATTAACAATTTTACTAGAAACTCAACGAAACAAGAAGAGGAAGACAGCTTCTAACATCGAGGGGCTCTGAGCCTAGTACAAGAGACACCCTGAATAAGATATTACTATACGAAACACAGTAAATCCTCACAGCTACAAGTGCAGGCCACGGCTTTGGGGAAACTGAGGAAAATTCATTTCGCCTGCGGTAAAATTTTGACACCGTCTCTCCAAGCAGAATCTAAGATATTTGAGGCATCTTGGAGTATTCTTTTTTCCTTCACATCACAGTACCTAGGAAACAGCAGGCACTTACTAAATTGATACTGATTTAATATCCTTGAGTCCTAGCTGTAACTACGTATTTCTGGAATCTGATTACCAATGATACTCAGTATACAGTTTCAGCAGTGAGTTTATTCTAACTTCCTTTAAAAATGATATAGCTAGTGTTGACGCTTAAGAGATAAAAGACTACTCAGAATAAGCATAACTCTTTTGGATATTGCCATTAGATGCAAGAAATATGTCCACATGTAAAAAATTGGGATATTGATCCTGATAAGATGCATCTTACGTAAAAGAGCTATCACGTCAGACTATAGATTCAGACAGAATCCCACGTTCTCTCTCTGAAAAGACATTATGAAATGTTCTCTGGGGTGGTACTTGGTATTGTTGCCATTTTTAATATCTATTGATAAAATTACAGGCATTCCTAATAGTCTTAGCTTTTCTGAATGAAGTCCATGCAATATTCATTTTCACATCCACTTCATCTAGTGCTGTACAGAATATTTGAATATGTTTGTAAACTGACTTTTTACTTGTTATTCTATTTGATAATTTCTTTCTGCCTTCCTTCCTTGCTTTCCTTTTTTGCTATTTTATGGCCACACCAGTGGTACCTGTAGGTTCCCAGGCTAGGGGTCCAACTGGAGCTACAGCTGCCGGTCTACACCACAGCCACAGCAGCGCCAGATCCGAGCCATGTCTGTGACCTATACTACAGCTCACGGCAACGCCGGATCCTTAACCCACTGAGTGAGGCCAGGGATTGAACCTGCATCCTCCAGGATCCTAGTCAGGTTTGTAACCACTGAGCCAGGAAGGGAACTCTTACTGATAATTTTTGGCTTAAGCCAAGCTCTAGGTTCAGCAGCATTTTGGAACAGAAGTGTTGAATTTCTTTCTCTCACCACCTTCAGGGAATGATGGAGTTAAAAGGGTGGGGCAGAGAAGATATTTTATTACCTTAAAATTATTTTGAATCCATGTTGGTTTCTTACATCTTAGAATTTATTATCTAACTTGCCAGGAACATCCAAGCTTACTGATGGGTATTATGCCAAATATCTTCACATACTTTATTTCGTTTAATCCTCACAAAAACCCATTATAGGTCTGAGGAACCAGAGGTCCAGAGACACTTACTTGTCAAAGATCACATAAACAGAAAACCAAGTTCTTGTATTTGAACCAAGGAATGCTTGCATCAAAAGAATCCTTTTTCTCTCCCATACCACGGTACCTCATTCAACTTAGTTTATTGTACTCCATTTAATAAACGTCTACTGGAAATGTAACGCATGTCATGCCCTATGCCATAAAACAGGATTGAGAAATAAAAAAGATATGGCTTTCATTTGCTAGGGGTTAAAGTCTACCAATCATGTGGGAAAATGATTTCAGCTCAATATTCAAAGAGAATTCCAAACCGGCATGTAAAGCACTCACGGCCCCCGGCTGAGAGGACACATCTGAGAGGCACAGACGCCCGGAGGTGCACACAGGCGACGCCATGTGCGGGGCTCCTGCTGGCAATTCAATATGGTGGGAGCCGGACCTCGTGAAGGAGGGGGGAGACGACACGTCCTTACCTGCGTCAAGTGTGAATAAACTCAACAAATCTGTGCATTCACAGTGATTTTAAAGGCTCTAGAAAAAAAGAATGAAGCTGCCTGTTGGAATTAATCAGTTTATCAACTAAATTGATGAGTGAATTCAGTGGAAAATGCCCGTCCATAATTTTTTGTTGATATAATTCTGGATGTTTTGGTAGCTGTAGTCAAAAAGTTACTGCTCTAAGGCAGGCCCATTTCCAAGGCAGCTTTTTTTTTTTTGCTTTTTCAGGGCTGCATTTGATGGCACATGGAGGTTCCCAGGCTAGGGGTTGAATAGGAGCTGCAGCTGCCGGCTTCTGCCACAGCCACAGCAACGCGGGATCCGAGCCGCGTCTGCACACTACACCACAGCTCACGGCAACGCTGGATCCTTAACCCACTGAGCGAGCGCAGGGATTGAACCCGCATCCTTATGATTACAGTCAGGTTCATGACTGCTGAGCCACAATGGGAACTCCATCTAAGGCAGGTCTTAAAATTGAGGTTTTGCTCATTCGATAGAGCCTACACTTCACCTGCATGATTGACTCGGCAGATACAGGCTGAAGACTGAGCTCAGTTTTGATTTCTGTAAGGTGGCCCATGACCTTGCCTGCTGAGAGGGACTTAAGATAGTGTCATAATTCGACATGCTGTAATGTCCACCTGCTGAGCATGACTGCTGACAAGCAAAGGAAGATGCGCTGGCTACTTTTTGTCCACACTGAGGAGGTAATAAAGACTGGATACTGTAATAACGGACTAGAATGTCCTAAACTTCTGAAAAACACAGGAGTTATTTCTGCTTCGGAATATGCCAGATTGAATTACCATTTAATACAAACTTACCTGAATTTAGGATAAATTATTGATTATTGATGGAATTCAGTTGGGAACCTAGGACCCAGCTGAAATGCCCACCTCCTTTATGCGGCATTTTCTGGTTGCCATCACCAGAATAAAGTCTCACCCCTTGGAGAAAACAATGTTTTCTACCTTAAACTATACCTCTATATATACATGAACTAATACTCTAGCTAGACCATAGGCTAGAAGGCAGTGGGGTCCATATCTGATTTTTTACAAAATAAATTCCCCTTGGCTCTTACAAGCCTCGCCAATTCAGGCATTTATTAAATAGTCACTGGGTGACATGTGACAAGACATGCCAGAGTTTTCAGAGTAACTTGTTTTTTTCTGATAATCAATATTTTTATAGAGGTTCCAATTTCTGTAATAAAGAAATGCTGATTTATGGAAATAGAAAACCACGAAACTTATTCGACCCGTAACCTGGACTTCGGGAGATAAACATCTGTAAAATCAAGCTCGTACACGTAAATCAACTTTTAAAGTACATGCAGGCACCTTGATGGTAAATGCCACATAATTCTGCATTTCACCAAGTGCAACTTTGTGAGAGGAATGCTTTCAGTTCCTTCTCTTCCATGACAGTTTTGGGCAGATTAACGAACATTACGTACTTAAAGTTTTTACAGACTTGTTAGCCAACGTTTACTAGACTGTGAAATATACTGTATTAGCTAAGGAAGGTACCAGGCTGCTTGTGATGACTACACGGACACTAGTGCTCAACAGTTAGCAGAACAGCAGCACTTCAGGATTCTCCTGATTCAGTTCAGCCGAAGTAATTGCAGAGTTGGAGTGCATTAGCTTACATTCAGGATTAGTTTTGCCATCAAGTTCTTTGAACCAAACATCTTTTACAATTTGGGTAGATCATGTCTATTACTCTCTATACCTGGAAGGCCTATTGCCTTTAATGTCCATGAAGAAATAGCCTACAGAAATTTATGTCAAATATAAACTCTCCCCTCTTCTCATTTATAGAATGCATTTCTTCAGAAAACAGTGGAAGCCCTTGTATTTTTTAATTTTCAGAAAACATGCTCAATGATCAAACAAAAAGCTTAGGAGTTGTGATTAGTCACAATGTCACTTTTTATGGCTAAATAATGTCTAAGCAATCTAAATATTTAAAATTACTATTTTAGAAGAATTAATGGTTTTTCTGAAAAACAAGATAATGGATTTTAGAAAACGGTCAGTTTTATATGCCTTAGAAGTAAGCTGCTTTGTAAATTTTCTCCCATTTGACCCGAGAAAATTAAACTCCTCTCTCTCTTTCCTCATATGTAAAACGGAGATAGTAAGAATCTCTCTCTCATAGGGTGATTCTGGAAGTTAAATGAGTTAAAATAAAATACAACTTGTCCTAGGTATTCACAAGTTCTGCATCTATGGATTCAACCAACCTGGGATGGAAAATACTTAGGAAAAAATTTTGGGAACTTCCCCAAAGCAAAACTCGAATTTTCTGTGTGCCAGCAACTGCTTACATAGCATTTACATTGTGCTTACAATTATTTACATAGCATTGACATTGTATTGGGTATAATAAGTAATCTACAGATGATTTAAAGTCGATGAGAAGATGTGTGTAGGTTATATACAAACACTATATACCACTTCGTACATGGGACTTGAACCTTTACGGATTTGGTATTAATGAGGGGGTGTCTTGGAGCCAATCGCCTTTGGATACTGAGGTACTGCTATACATCACTAACACTTAATAATTTTTTTTTTCCCTTTTTGGCTGTGCCCACGGCATGCAGAAGCTCCCAGGCCAGGGACTGAACCCACACCACAGCCCAAGCCACGGGGATGACAACGCTGGATCCCTAACTCACTAAGCCACAGGGAACTCCTGAAAACAGTATTTTATGCAGACAATGGAGTAACGTATTTAAAATAGTTAAGGAAGGGAAATATGGGCCATGGCTAAAGTGACCTGTAAACACACAGGACCTGGACAAACTGTTAATAATATGCAGGACTCAGGGAAAGTTACTCCCGAGAAGCCCTTCCAGAGGAATCAACGATAGAATCAACCTTGTGCAAAAGAAAGACTAGAAAAGCACCGACTTCAGATTTTATAGGAACCAGTAAAAATATATTTATTTATAGACTTAACACTAAATGAACTGAATCAGAACTGAAACTAAGGAGACAGTATGGTATTAAATGGCCATAGGCTTCAATGTACATAGCACACAACTACCTAAAAATGGAGAGAAATGAAGACCATACAAGGAAAACACAGTAAATGTGCTCACTTCCCTAGAGGTATTAGCAGAGAAATAATTTCCTTCAAATCGAGGAAGTGGAGAGGGGCGAGAAGGGCAAAGAGGTCCAGCTTACTTCAGTATTGCTCAGAGTAGGGAAATGCCTGCAAACAGCCCTCCAGCCCACAAAGGGCACGGGGACAAAGCTGTTATACAAAAGTATTAATGCAAATGTAATTATTACAAAAGATAAATCTTCATAAAAATCAAACAGTATACTAGAGAGTGCAGAAGAGGAAACAGAAAAGTAGAGAGAGAAAGATATGTCTGCTTATCTTAAAAACAGGAAAAAAAAAAGCCAATAGAAGGATAACCCATAAATAAAAAAAAGTAATAGCTACCTATAGTGGGGAAATAAGTGGCAAGGACTGAGTTAGACTTCTTCGCAAATAACTTCTTGAGGAGATTTGATTGTGGAAGCTGTAACTATTCTTGTATTATTATAAAACAAAAATGTTTTTAAAAAGTAGTCTCTGAAAATTAAAATGAGACATATATATACCTTACTATGGATTGATATTATCTATACTTAGAGAAACTATTTCAAGTGACTTTAAAACACAAGAATTTGACCACACATTCCTAGTGAAATATATACTAAGTACAAAAAGAACAGAAAAAGGGAAAAAAAAACCTCAGCTATTTTCAGTCATTGCTTTATTGGTGGTCTTAATGGTACAGGGATTCTGAGACTATTCCGTGTGTATGGTGGGATCAGTAAAAAGAGCAATGACCATGGTTTCACCAGAGGTTATATTTTCAATGTTGAAAGTGGAAGATTAAAATCAATGATGGAAAATTAAAAATAAAAAAATAAAGTCTTGAATCTGAAGTGGAACTGTCAGCACCAACATGCTAACATGTTAAAAAAATTCTAAGTCATTTTGTTAGAAAGGTAGAAATAATGACATCCGTCCTACCCAGACGGTGGCTTCTAAAACCATTTTCCAGTAAATGAATCTGATGTTTTAAGACATGGCTGATTCTTGGTCTAGGCCAGGAAAGGTCTAAGATAAGTGTTGAACATGTAAACCTACCAGAAGGCAAGGAAGAAAGCAAACACTAGAGGTAAGGAAACAGACTCAGGAGCCAGTTTAAATAATATAATCTCCCATTGCCCAGAAATGGGCCAATTTTAACTTCGATTAGGATAATAACCAATGGACTGAAACACATCAAAAGAGTTAAAAAAAAAAAGGATAAAATTTCACTGGTCACCTCTGGAAAGTGTAAGGAATCAATTAATTTTGAAAACGGATAACTAAAGAGAAAGGATCAGGTATTTATCTTGCTTTTCTTACATGATCCACACTTCAGAGTAATCAAGTATTTGAAGGCGCTCAGTTTTAAACAGAAGTAATCCCATTAATGAACCAAAATGAGATGACAGAACTAACCTATCACCACTCCGTCACCCTTAATGAATGAATCTGGGCAAGGATCCAGCTCTTGGTGGCACAGAAAGATGTGTGCAGGGGACAAAAGCACACACCACCGTGTCCGGAACAGTTTTACCAAAACCACACCAAACCAGACCAAACCTGAACTTGAAATGAATCAACTCTGCAGCTCAAAACGCCCACTGTAGAAAACACAAGGGACAGGGGGATATGTTAAATGACACCCTAGGGATAAGACCAGCAACATTCATTCCTCAGGTTTGGGAACCTTTATAGGACAAACAACATGACTTCTTCAAACAAAATATTTCAAGGAAGAAACAAAGGGGGAGGCCAATTGTAACAGACAGATCTCATTTGGATCCCAATTCAAACAATGTATAAGACGAGATCATGGAATTATTGGAGACACGGTATCAACTACACCTACATGCATATACACTATACACTCACATATATTAAGGAATTATTGTTTTTGTTAAATAGATGGGATAACGATACTGAACTTTTTTTTAAAGAGGCATTTTTTTTTAAGAGAAATATACTGATATAGTTCAGTCAAAATAAGATACAGATGAATCAAGTTGGTCACATATAATTACCTAAGCCAGCTGGTAGATACATTAAGTTTATAATTTTCTGTGTTTCTGCTTCTGATGACATTTTCCGTAATAAAATACTGCTGAAAACTGTTTTCAGCATCCTGACATTGCAAATGAAAAGGCATCTTTTCAACTCTTAAGATTGCCAGTATGAAGCCATTATAGGTTTTTCATATCTTGGTCAGACTCTCCATAATTCTTAAGTGATCAAACCTGAAATTAAATGAAGTTATCCATGAAGTCTATGTCATCTAATCTATATACACCCTTGGACTATAACTTGATATAAAAAGATTACAGAAATCCCTCTCTGAGGTTTATTGTCCTTAGAAAGGATAATGCATAGTTTTTATTCCATCTTTCTAATTAGTAATTTAAGCATATGTTCAGCATTTAACTCTAAATGTTTGCCTTTTCCCCAAGCTCGAAGACAGCTGTCCAAGATATGAATGCCAGAAAACATTTAAATATCAACATCTGCTGAATTATGTTAATTTAGTATAATATAATTGGGCATGAGTTGGAATTGATCGGAAGTATATGAAATAAACAAAAGGTGAATTCCCAACAATATCTCAGTATATAAACAAATCACTGTGGAGTGATGAAAAGATATTTCTAAAGAGACAGGGCAAGGAAAAATACTCATGATGAAGAAACTGATTCTTTTAAAGCCAGTTCTAACTCTATGGGGCATTATTTTGTAATACTGGAATTTATTTTTAAATAATGGCTTATAAGTGAAAGATAATTAAAATTAGCTGAACCTGGTGATAGTTAATATATCATGTTTGAATATATTTATAAACTAAGTGAAACAGTAAAACATTCTAATTACTTGTATATGCACTACACTTTTTATATTGCAAGTGATTCCTATTACCTTATTAACAATTATGTACCTCAAAATTCAAGAGCTGATGTCATTTCTGTTCCATAGACATAAAATAGTATTTTGAATTGAAAGTGTTTGCTATGTGGCAGATGGATTTACTAGGTTTATTCTGGGGACCGGAGGTACAAGTTATCAACTAGTGGTCTGGTTTATCCGACTGCCAATTTAAAATATTAATTTTGGTAGAGATTATTTTGCTAAGAAGTCAGGAGAGCTTGCTGTTTGGGGGAGTGCTCTGGCACACGTACACACTGGGTGACTATCTCCCCAAACACCCGGTAATGAAGCTGTAAGGCAGCAGCAGGAACGCCACGCGCCACAGTGATGTGGCCTGTGGGGCGCCGTCCCCATTCCCTAGGGACGAATCTGGGAGTTAAAGGTTAGTTCTGTGTCCATCCTGTTTAATCACAGGACCCAGCTGCAGAGTGCCGACTGTGAAACAGACACTGGTCCTTAAGGAAGGGAGCGGCAGACGACAAATTTATTTTAGCCATAGGTCCCTGGAACAGCTCTCATGTGCCAACTCTTCTCTCTTCTTAGCAACCATGGCCAGATTCAACCTCTGTTCCAGAGGTGAGAGGCCATGTATACTTTTAGCTATTTGGAAAGATCTGGTCCATCTATCAGATTTCAAGAGAATGGGTCAATAGTAATGAATATTTTTCATCAGGGAGTCATTTTTTCATGTATTTACCACACACTGGACACATAGTTTGTTTCAAATGGCAAGTCCCTTTTTGTTCTGTGTGGGTTATTCACATTCAACTGAAAAGCTGTCTCTCAAAATTCAAATTGGCTGATAATTTTATTTAGGGTAATAACAATTTAAAATAACTTCATAGAATCATTAGTTTAAAATTTTGGCAAGGAAGCTTAGAATTTCAGGATGCCAAAAGGATAGGAGGCAGAAAACATTCTGAGAATTAAATAATATGGATACATACATTCCTTTGTTTTCCCCTAAGAGCTCTGATGGAGATATACAACAAGTTTAATGTTGTTTCCTTTTTTTTCAGTATATATATATATATATATATATATATACACATGTATATAATATTTGAATTAAAATATAGTTGATTTAAACAAATGTGTTAGTTTCTGGTGTACAGTAAAGTGATTCACTTAATACATGTATATATATGTTGTGTTATACATGTGTGTGTATATATATATATTCTTTTTCATATTCTTTTCCATTATGGTCTATTACAAGAATACAGTTCCCTGTGCTATACAGTAGAACCCTGAGGTTTATCTATTTTATATATAGTAGTTTGCATAGATTCTAATTAAAGGGAATATGTGAATATTTCCTAATTGTTAATTCACACAGATGAATGAATTGAAATAATCTAAAATATACTTTTCTAAATATACTTTTCTAAATACATTTTCTAAATATACTTTTAGAACAATAAAATTTAATGCTAATTTTAGGTTTGGGAAGAAAAAATGATAAAGGGCTATAAGTTTTATTTATTTAGTTATTTACCTTATTTTACTTTTTTGGCTGTGCCCACGGCATGTGAAAGTTCCTGGGCCAGGGACTGAACCTGTGCAGGAGTAGTGACCCCAGCTGCTGCAGTGACAACCCCAGATCCTGAACCCAGTGAGAGAGGCCAGGGATCGAATGTGCATCCTCATGGACACCATGCTGGGTTCTTAACCCGCGGAGCCAAAACAGGAATTCTGAAGTTTTCTTTTCTTTCTTTTTTTTTTTTAATTAGTATTGCAATGCAGTGTCAAGTCATTATTTTGTAATATAAAGCGCACAAAATATAAAATTTTGAGTGACTTGCTTTAAAATATGGTGTTGAATCAGTTTTAATGTGACAAAGAGCATTCATTTTAAAATAGATTTTAAATTTACTAGCATAGGATAGGTAATTCTCATTTTAAATAATTAAAATAAAGCATCACTTACTTTTGCAGCTACATTTAATTTTGTGGATACATTTCTGTGAAGAGCAAGACTAACCAAATATAGTCCATGTCATTAACCAGTATTCTAATGAACAGTTATCCCAGTTTATTAACAGCTGCTCAAAAATGTACTAATTAATAGTTTCATTTATTTTTGGCAAACCTGCAAAATGACAAATAGTTTTGTATCTGTAGCAAATTAGGTCTCCTTCCCAAATAACAGATGACACTATGGGGAAGACTGAGCAAACTGAATCCTTAAACATCTTTGGATGTTTAGGAGATCAAACAGAGAACAGCTGCAATTCTATTTGTTACATCTGCAACAAAATGCAGTGACTTGCATCACATATGCAAACAAATGTGCTCTGTATTAATGTAAATACGAATGCTCTTTCTAACCTGAAGGGAGAAAGCTGACATACGTGTGTGTATGTGTGAGAATGTGATGGGACTTACGTTGATTCTCTGATTAACTCTACTGCCTTTTTTTTTTTCCTTTTTCAAACGACTCTTTTTTTACTACTAATCAGGTAAGAAGGTGATGGCAAAAGAGAAAGAGTTAATCTTTTTCTCCTCACTATTAATTGCTAACATAAGAAATTAGAACACATAGAATCTAGGGATTATCAAATCCTTTGGCACTAAGTAGGAGAAAAACGTAATGCTGCTGAGAACCAAGTAGAACTGAATTAACAAACACGCTTCTAAAATACGTTTTAAAATACCAAGCAGAATTTGAATAATATTGGCAATAAAAATGTTTTGACCTCAGATTACACAACAGATTGCTAGATAGTTTAGCCTCGGCGCTTCAGAAGAGTAAGTGTAAATGGCAAAAATAACGTAAATAAAGAAACAGGAAAGTTTAAAAAAAAACAAAAGATGCCAGATCTAAACGGAAAGGCCCTGACATGATCTACTACTAATCTTTTTGTAGGGATTCTTAGAACAATAAAGACTAATCATACATAAAAACAGGCTTAAAAAAGCAAGATCTTTCAAGAATGCTGCATCACTTAGCATCAGCCATTGTTTCATGTGTGTTTTGCAGACTTTCAATCAGGAAGGCTGTACTGAACTTTCCAGTACTAACTAAAAGGTTATGATATGAGGAACAATGTGAAATTATTTAGTTGTCATTTTAAACAAGGTGAAGTAAGGCGTAAAGATTTTTCTAATTTTGAGAAGTATAAAACTATATTTGACTACTAAAGTAAAAAATAAAAGCTCCGAAAACCAAGTCTGAAACATAAAAGAAAGACACAGGTTAAAGAATAAACCTAGATCTCACTAGTGTTTTTATAAAACACTTAGGTGCATCACCGTCTCAATGTTGGGCTGAGAGAGAGAGAGAAAGTGAGTGTGTGTGTGTGTGTGTGTGTGTGTGTGTATGTGTCCCACTTTGGCTAATACTCTATTACGTGCAACCATCACTCAAAAACCATGCCTGTTACTTATTAAATATTGATAGTGATAAGTAATATGTTGTGGTATTTAAAAATAATTGTATATGCTTTCATGCATTTATTTATTGAAAGAGATTTGTGTTTGCCTAAGTTTCATTTACGCAGGCCACTTATGCATTTATCTTTTCTTACCTGCCTGGTATGTTCTGGGAGTAAATGGTCCTAAAATTTACTGATTGAATGTATTACAGTTCCCTTCTGTAACCTTTATATTTTCCCACAAGTGGAGAAAGGGAAGTGCAGTCACTCATCCAAAAGGGGTAAGAAAAGTCAAGACGATATTAAAAATACTAAGGAAGAAAATGGCTTTCAAGGGAGGAACATAGGAAAAAAAAACGCATATAAATAAAGGTGAAGAATTTAAATTTTAACGAGTGAATCTGTCACTTTGTGTTATTTCACTTTTACAGGTTGTCCCATGCCTAAAACGACCGATAGCCTGAGAGAGACAAGAAAATACAGCACATCCACCAAACTAGACAAAGTGGACACAGGAAAGGAATGCTGAAAGAAATAAGGTTAGCTCTAAAAAGGCAATGCATTAAAGAATCTTTTTTAAATCAGTAGAAGATTTGGGACATAGCATTAAAACAACTGTTCAGAAATCTTTAAAGACAACAATACAGAAAAGTTACATCCAAATAATAAGAGAACAGAGAAAACAGCAACCACTGAAACTAAAGGCATTGAAGCGATGCCTTCAAAATGCGGAGGTGAAATGGTTTTTATACCAGAGTTCAGTTTCCAGCTACATCTATCAATGTGAAACTAGAATAAAGACTTCTGCAGAGATGCAGAGTCTCACAAATTTAAGCCCTCTCATTCTTTCTCAGAGAGCTCAGTAAAAACAATGGCATGCGATGCAGGGAAAATGAAATTCCACAGAGGAGAGAGATGAGGAAATGCCCAGGGCGACACGTGAAGAGAGGTCCCAGGGAGTTCCAGGTCCAGGCAGCAAACTGTCCAGAATGGATCTGAAAATGGGGCTATCCAAGAGGGGCGCCACCAAGAAAGAGAATAGAGCCGAGTGATAGTTCTGTGTACAGGCGGGCTGGGCACTGAGAAGACAAATGAAAAAGGCATACACCCATGAAAATCTACATGCCTAAATATATTGATGCAAGCAACGAACGTTGATTCGGTCCAATATCGTGATACAACCATTAGGGAGAAAGAAAGAAAGAAATGCAGATCTGGGTGTGTGTGCACACGTGCAGGCCACACAGCAGGAAGTCAATAGGTAATACTAAATTAAAACCTTCCAGAAACAGTAATACGAACGTGTAATTTAGGTCAGTGCTGGAAGAAATAGCTAAAAGAATTTAATTTTCTTTAGACTGAAATTAGAGAATGGGGAAAAATAGGGCTGAGGCCAGCTGTATTTCATTATGACTTACAGAATGATCTGACATTCTAAATTATGTACGTGGAAAATATGATAAAGAAGAAAATGTAACAAGTGCTTAGAAAGCACACAGAAGGAAATAACAGTATCATACCTGTGGTAACAGCGAACATCTGAACTCTTACATTTTAAATGCTTTACAGACATTAACTCACACAGTCCTTTACAGCAACGTTATTAGCTAAGTATTACTATTTTCTTTATAGATCAGTAAACAGAGGGACAGAGAGCTTAAGGATTTTGCTCAGGATCACCTCCAGCTGGTAAGTGGTGAAACTGGGCTCTGAAGTCAGGTCCTCTGATTGCAGAGGCTGTGCGCAGAGGCCAAGATCGGGACTCAATCAGTGCACTCTAATACCAGAGAATCAATTTCAAATTCATTCTACAAATAGTTTACGCTGCAAATATTTATGTCCTATGTGTCAGGCGTCATTTTCGGGGCTGGGAATACACGAGTAAAGCAAAGCTTTTGCCCTCATGAAGTTTAAAGGTAATAGAGACGAGAAGGAAGACACAGAAAGCAGTGTTGGTGGAATGTGGGCCTTTCTGACATTGACTTTTAAGGAAATGGGGAAATAAGCCCCACGGACAATTTCAGGAAGAATGTTCTAGACAGAGGAAGTAGAAGAGGAAGGGCCCTGAGATGCAGGTAGGATTGGTGTGTTAGAGAAACAGGAAAGAAGCCACTGTGCCTGGAGCAAGCAGGCGAGTTCAAGCAGGAGGAGGTAAGGTCAAGGAGGAAATAAAGAAGGGCAGGGACAGGTCACGTGTGGTCCGGCAGGGCAAGGTGAAGACTTTGGCTCTTACTCTGAATGAAACAGAAACCCACTGAAAATTTTACTTTAAAAAAATTTTTCTTTTTACAGCTCTTTATTGAGGTGTAGTTGACATAAGCAAAAGTGTACCATTTCATAAGTGTTGACATATGGGAAACCATCACCATAATCAAAATAACGAAGATATCCATTGCCTCAACAGTTCCTTGTTTTTTTTCCAAAAGTTTTTCAGCCGTGGCTACTGCATGCTTAAGTTCTCAGGTGGGGGATCGAACCTGAACCACAGCAGTAAGCAGAGCTACCAGCAGTCGCGATGCCAGGGCCTTAACCCACTGAACTACCAGGAAACTCTGCCCCCCCAATTTTTTTTTCACCCCAACAGTTTCTGAATGCTCCTTGGTAATTTTTCCTTCTGGTTCCTCCCTGGCCCCCATTCCGTGCCCACGTGACAATCGGCTTCTGGTTACCATATGTTAGTTGGCTGCATAGAATGACGTATAGGTCAAAGTTCAGTTTTGCAAGTGGATATTCGATTGCATCAGTACCAGTCGAATACCAAACCAGTACCAAACTCGATTTTTTTTCCACTAAAGCACGTTTGTACTTTGTTGAAAATCAATTGTCTGTATATGAGTGTATTTTTGATATTTTTTTCCTATCTTTGCGCCAATAGCACACTTTGTTGCTTACTATAGCTTTGTAATTAAGTCCTGGAATCAGGTAGTGTTAAACTTTGTCTGTTTAAGGTCTCTGAATTTCCATGTGAACTTTAGCATCTGCTTGTCAATTTCTACAAAATATCCTCATGGACTGTACTGAATCTATCGATAAATTCTGGGAGAACTGACATCTTAAGAATATTGAGTCTCCTGACCCAGGAACAAGTTGTATCTTTCCACTTATGTGGGTTTTCTTTCATTTCTCTCAGCAACTTTTTCATACCTCAGAAAATATGGTGAAAAGCTTACAGATAAATATGATAAAATATGAGTAAGACTTACACAATGAAAACTATAAAACAGCACTGAGAAAACCTGAGAAGGACTTAAATACTTTGTTCTTAATTATGTGTTCTGGAGTTCCGTCGTGGCTCAGTGGTTAACGAACCTGACAAGCATCCATGAGGATGCAGGTTCCATCCCTGGCCTTGCTCGGTGGCTTAAGGATCCAGCATTGCCATGAGCTGTGGTGTAGGTCATGGATGTGTCTTGGATCCCACGTTGTTGTGGCTGTGGTGTAGGCCGGCAGCACCGATCTGACCCCCTAGCCTGGAAATTTCCATATGCTGCAAACAACCCCCCACCCCAAATTAAGTGTTCTACTTCTTGCTTTCTATTGTTACGGATCTTCTTGTACCTCCTTCAGTTAGTATTTATGATGCCAGTGAACAATTTTCCTCGTTTGTTCTAACATTTCTGCTTCTGTTGCCATCTATAATCCAAATACACTGTTTTTCTTTGGAAAATGCTGTTCTCCTCCAATGTCTTATTATCTCATTCAACCGGGCCATGCTACGGGAAGAGGCCAGGCCTCTGGGTCAGCCCTGCGCAATTCAGAAACTGGAGGTGAATCAACCTTAACTTAGAGTGCAGAGGCCCAGGCACCAGGAAACCACAAATCACACCCCCCTCGCCACAAAATAACTCTTCTGTCAGGAAACACTCCCTCTCCTCATCCTCAGGGAAAATCAGGGCTGGGATCCTCCAGCCCTGTGGTTTGGAGGAGGCGCGTGAAGACATGATAATTTGTCATCTGATCCCATCGGGCTTTCTGGGCTCCTCCCAGAGGCAGCACTGTGAGCGGCCCGACTCTATTCCTAAAAAGACTTAGACCAGAGGTCCGAGTCTGGGTCAGGGGCAGATGTCATTTGTTCCAAGGCCACGGCCAGTGATAGGCTAGTACAGAATTCCATAGTTACCCTCCCATCTTAATCTCCCGGACCCAGGATGAAATGCTTCCTGCCTCAGTCCTGTGCGCTCCCATCGCACAAGCGCAAGTTCAAGATAGCACCCCCACCCCCGGCCCCCCACTTTCTCTTAATACCAGGGACTGCTTGTAGTTTTCTGCTTATTTTCTCTTTCTCAATTCCTCCTGTATTGATCGTGGAAGAGAGAAGCGGTAATCTTATACTTCAGCGTCAGTAATCTTACAGTTCAGAATCTTGGCTGGAACAGGAACTAAGACCAAGTTTCTAACATAAAAATTCAAGTAGTAACGTTTCTTCTGATGAACCATTAATCCACAAGTTTCGATATTATCATGATGACTTTTCGACATGACTTATTTTAAGATGTCTTTTTAACTCCGGACTTTAAAAAAATTATCTTTTTGTAAGCGATTTCTCTTAACCACATTCAAGGAATATGATCTTTATGATACATATTCATTAAAATTTGTTGATACTAGCTTTGGCCTGGTAAGCGGTCCCTTTTACAAGTATTCCATGTATCTTTGAGAAGAAAGTGCTTATACAAATAGTCTGGATGAAAGGGTTTATTTATATAATGTCATTAAATTGTTAATATTCTGTTGTGCAATCTTTCTGATGGCTTGAACTATGAATAAATGAAAGCTATGAGAGTTCCCTGGTGGTCTCGTGGCTGGGACTCAGGGCTTTCACTGCTGCAGCCCGGGTTCAATCCCCGATCTAAGAACTGAGATCCCACATCGAGCAGCTGCTGCACGCTGCGCACCCCCCGGCCTCCACCCCCGGCCACCCGCCAACAAAAGAAAGCTGTATTTAAGTGGTAGCACCATGACAGGAGGTCAGTGGATCGCTCCATACATTGCTATTAATATTTGCTTTATATATTTTTGAAGCTATTTTACTGAGTATACATAGTAGTGAGATCATTAACCTTTTCGGTAAGTTGAATCTATCACCATGAAATAACCATCAAGGCTTTTGCTCTTAAGTCAGTTTGTCTGGAATGAGAGCTTTCTTTTACAGCATGTCTGGAATATGCTATTCCATCCTTTAGTTTTCCATGTTTCTTGGTTATTATTTCAGGTCTGTCTCTTAGAAAGCGCATATAGTTGGATTTTAAAAGAAAAACCAAATGTGCTTAGTTTTGCTTTTAATTGACAGTTTACTCCCTATTGATGTTAATTACTGATAGATGGGTTTGACTCAACTATTGTTTTTCTTGGTGTCCCGCTTTCTCTATGCTTCCCCCCCTGCCACTTTTCTTGACCTTTTAAATGGATTTTTTGGGGTAATATTTTATTCCATTCAACCCCAAACCCACCAACTGGCTTGGAATTTTCATTATCCATTCTTTTGACTTAGCAGTTATTTTTGATATTTTACCGTGAATACTTAATACAGCCTATTGCGCATCAATCTCATAATTGATTGGCCAGGGAGGTTAAACATCCCAAACAACTCAAGGACCTTAGATTGGATTTTAACTATAATCATCAACATGGACAATTTAACATGCTGCTGTTGTCCAATATTGTAGGTTGTCTTTTGAAAAGTCCCATGAATTATACATTTATAGTTGTCGATTTATATAAACAATGCTTTTTTTAAATTTACTGAAATCTTTAACAGTTTATTAACTCAGTATTCATTATGTTATCTTAGACGTTCCTGGGGAGATCCTTTTCTTAAAATACACCCTTTAAAAATTCTCTTGGCAAATGTCTGTTGGTAGTAAAATTTCCTAGTTTTTGAAAATCTTAAACTGTTTTTACTTTATCTTTATATACAAAGGATGTTTTCCAAGGTACATAGTTCTAGGTTGACAATGTATTTTCATCCCGTACTCTGAAGATATGTCCACTGTTTTCTGGTTTCCTTGTTGCTACTCAGAAATCTGACGATCTCATTCCTTTGTAGTAATTTATCCTTTATCTCCGGATTTAAAAAAAAAATCTTCTCCATGGTTTCGGTGTACTACAGTATGTTACTAGGTGCAGACTTCTGTTTATTTACTCTAATTGGTATTCACTATTTTTTCTGTATCTGTATCTACAGATTTATAACTGTCACCAGTTTTGGGGATTCTTAGCCAACATCTCACCAATATCATGTTTTTTTTCAGCCCTTCTACACTCTCCTCCATTGAAGGCCTCTAATTAAGTATATCTGAGATCTTTTCTGCGTCTCTTAACCACTCTTTCACTTTTTCTGTCTCCTTATGTTTTTATGCTCCGTGTTGGCCTACTTCTTCAGATGTATCTCCATTTCACTAATTATCTCTTCAACAGTCACACTTCCCGTTTTTAACAATTACATGTTTTTGATTCAATTCTGCCTGATCAATTCTAATAGTGATCTGTTGTCTCCTCATTTTATTTCTACAAACATGTCACCCACAGTTATTTATAATCTGTATAAAATTTGTGCAACCTATTCTTTATAATTTTAGGATATGACATTCTTAGGGGTAACTATATTGGTTTTATGTTGAGTATCACTGATGGTCAACTTATTATGTTTGACAATTTTTGTCTAAATTAGACATGCCAGACAGGATTCACGTCAGCTTCGGCAGATGCCCAGTGGGTTCTCAGTTGGGCTTAGTTTGCACAACATGGTACTTAGAAGTTACATTGCTTGGTTGGGAATGTCACACACAGTGGCTGGCACACTAACAGTGGGAAGCCATGAGATGCAAATACGGCTGCTGAAATCAGTGCTCTTGTTAAAGACTGAGTATTGTAAATCTCAGGGCAGTAGTTTTGATCAATATGCTGAATGCCATTTTCACCTAAAGAAAAATGAAGTCTTCGGAAACCCCACATGCAAAATCTGGAAGTACACTGTCTACAAAAATAAACCGGGGCAAATTCTTTCTATGAAAGAAAAAAAAAGCTGAGCAATATAAAATAAGTAAGAACCAAAAAGCACCATTAAAACAGGCTGTATATTCTATATACCTATTTATATATTATTAGAATACATATACATGTTGCTCTCTCATTAATTCTAAGTACCATTCAAGTTTTGGGGAAAGATTAATTCTAGTTTTAATAATTAAAGAATAAATTGATTATTCTAAATCCAGATCTCACATTCATTAGTTATTCGAGACAAGATTTCCTTTTCTTCTAAAATTGCATTTTTTAATTTTTCATCAGATGTAAAAAATACAAATAAAATGGTACCTTTCTACACATTATTAGTAATACTGAAACAGATTCTGATAAACAATTACATACAATATTTAAAGCTGGCACTTTAGAACCAAAGGCACCCCCAACTATAACTCACCATATTCATACTGGTATGGAAAACAGGATTTAATGATCAGAATGAAAAAGTGATTCTGAATTGCTTACCTGCTGGCTGTTTTCACAGAACAGTTTTTCTTGTGTCCTCTTTCAGCTCGGTTATCTCTCAGAAGCTGATGCTATGCAACGTGTTAAGACAAAGTTGCAGAAACAAAAACATGTTCATTACGTTATTTTATTAAGTAGAAAAGCATTCTTCTTATTCAAAGGGCAGTATTTGTTCACTAGCATTACCTTTTTCTTTTCTTTTCTTTTTCTAACAAGTTTCTCTTAAAACAAAGACAACTACTTTCACTAGAGATGCTACTGACACCCTTAAAAAATGTTAGTAAGAGCTGCCACTGCTTCTCAGACAGCTAACCTGATCTTAGTCATTTAATTTAGTCTACAGCAGCAGTTCTAGAACTCCATCCTAACACTGCTTCTCTGGAGCAGTCCTGGCTAAAGTAACGTAACCTCTCTTATCACATACTTCCACCACTGCATTTTATGAATGCAATGAATTTTTTGAGGCTTTGTCACCTACGATGACATAAAAAAATCTAATATTATTTTCTCTGTACCTGCTGGGCTAACATGGTAAAGAAATGCACTTAAAATACTCTTTTTTCAAAGAAATTATTGGCTTGGAAATGCATAATTTGAAAAAAAAAAATGGGCCTGCTTCCTCAAAATGCCTAACCACCCACTCCCCTTTAAACTTGCTTTACCCTAACTGAAAAGAAAAAAAACATAGTCAATACTTTTTACCACGTGTACACTCAAACTGTAGTTTACTTATGCAGAAAGATGACTATATGAAAGAATGGGCTAAAAATAAGTTTTACAGCATATTAGATATGCACCCTGTTAAAAATAGACATCTTAGGAGTAACAGTGCAGGACAGATCTGGGGTTTGAGTCTCAGCTGTAATCAGTACATAACAAGTCACTAGGTTTTAAAAATAGGTCTACCATCTACAAGCTGTGTAATGCCTCTTTTAGTCCCAGTCTCCGCTTGGAAAATGGAGATGATAATATCTACACCTGTACGGCTGCTGTGAGTGTTAAATAAGATAAACCAGGTAGAGCTCTTAGCACTATGACCAGAACAAAAAAGTGTTGAGTGATGCTTCAAATGCTACAGTTATGATTATAATTAATGAGCCTGGTTGTCAGTGGATATTGTCTGACCAGTATCAATATCTTTTAATGAAAATGCTTTGAACTTTTTACTGACATCATTTCAAACCAGTTACTAGCTACATTTGGGCAGCTTTCAGAAGGAATAGAACTTAATTAGGTCACAAAGAATGTGGCTAGATCACTGTTTCAGGAAAGTCTTCACCAAATAAGTCTACCTTAAATTTCTCTTAAATCATCTGCTTCTTTCCATCCCTGCTGTCGGCGTCCAGACCTTCCTTCTCCCTCTCCAGTGGCCTCCCTGCCTCTAACCTTGCTGCCATCTAATCCATTCTCCTCTCTGTAGCCAGTCATTCTAAAACTAGATCTGATGACATTATTTCTTCAGGTAAACCTCCACGTCTTGTACAAGGCTCTCATAAACTTTCAAAATTGGATTATTTTTCTAACTTCATAATTTATTAAGCTTCTCTCCATCCTCAGCCTCCCTTCCTACCTCTGCACGATCTATTTCAGCCACTCTGAACTTTTCAGTTTGGAGTATGTACCGCATTCTGGCTCACCTTTGGCCCTTTCCTTCAGTTATTCAATCTGCCTGCATCTCCAAGGTCCAGCACAGTGTCTGGGACATTTTCAGTAAATATTTGTTGAATGAATGAATGAACGAGTGAGTGAGATAAAGAAAATAGGAATTAAGATCTAGTGCGTGCTATGTAGCTAAAGCCATATCTCATTATTACTACCCATAGAAAATAGCAACAATTTATCTTAAGTCCACTAATCTGAAAGTGTTTCAATTTAGAAACACTTCGTACCATGAAAACTAAATCGTTTCTGAAAATAAAAGAAAATTCATTACTTTGGCATTTCTAATTCTGGTGCCTTTGTAAAAAAACATATACAAACCAACATTTGTGACACAGATAGCTAGAGATGACATGATAAAATCTCCATCACTACCTTCGATTAATAGAAGTAAGTTAGCTAACTTTTCTAATTTTTAGATAAGATAGATATGTGAACACTATTCCTGATATTTGTATTAAAAAAGTTTAAACGAAGAACTCAAAAAATCCCAAACATAATATGCCAAAGAAAAGAATTCTACAGATTAGTTGTAGAAAATGCATCTATAGGGTGTTTCCTTCATGGCTCAGCAGTAATGAACCCGACTAGGATTCATGAGGATGTGGGTTCGATCCCTGGTCTCGCTAGGCGGGTAAAGGACCCAGTGTTGCAGTGAGCTGTGGTGTAGTCGCAGATGTGGCTCGGATCAGGTGTGGCTGAGGTGTAGGCCGGCAGCTGCAGCTCCAGTTTGACCCCTGCTTGGGAATGTCCTTATGCCATGGGTGCAGCCCTTAAAAAAAATAAATAAAAAGGCAACTATAATGACCGAAAATAAAGACTAAGTTGTATCTGTTGGTCTGGAGAGTTCTTAGGCCACTACATGGACGAACTCAAATGAGACAGCAACTTCTCTGAACTCCGATGTTAGAGCTCCTTTCATTAGATTCACATGAGAATTTATTTTCTTCCTCAATTACATAGTTTTGATGGGCTTTGTATATAGAAAGAGACAAATATTGGAATTATTAATGTACCCATGTGAAAAAGTCATCACAAAGCTGTATGACGTTATTCATAAAGTTATGTCTAGGTATAGTTTTGCAAATTTAAAATCAAGGTCAGGGAGTTCCCGTTGTGGCTTAGTGGTAAGGAACCCAACTATTAACTATGGGGATTTGGGTTCGAACCCTGGCCTCGCTCAGCGGGTTAAGTACTTAGCATTGCCATGAGCTGTGGTGTAGGTCACAGATGTGGCTCGGATCCTACCTTGCCGTGTCTGTGACTGTGGCATAAGCCGGCAGCTGCAGCTCTGATTCGACCCCTAGCCTGGGAACTTCCATATGCCCTGGGTGCGGCCCTCAAAAAAAAGGAAAATCAAGCTCAGAAAAAATTATATATAGACTCATCTCTGGGTCATGAATCTACCAGGTTAAATGAAATACAGATCTTTGAAGGATGAAAAAAAAATTCATTCAGAATGTTATGTAAATAGCAAACATCTACTCGTATTTGAAATGTGTCTGTTTTGCCCCAGAAAATAAAAACAGGCTGGTGGGTGGAGGGGAGTCAGGTCAGCAAGTCGTGATAAAAGAGGCGAGAATTCTGGAGCTCTGCTCTGATAAGCAAGAGTGGCTCATCAGGTTTTGAGAAAGTCTTCATTTCTCTGCCTGCTAACTGTTCCTGTTTCCTTGGAGTCCTATCAGTGTCACAAGTGAGGTCAGTTTTCAGGGCTCTGACTCAACCACGTCAACTCTGATTCATAACAGAACTTCTGAATCTGGTGCGAAGTGCTTCTTACCTTCCAGCTCTCAGATTGCTGGACTTAGGCCAAACGGAGATACAATTCCCTGATTAGTGACCTGCAGGGTGTATATTAAAAAATGACTCACATAAGAATGACATTAACATCCATAAACACAAACCTAACACAAGGGGAGGCTTACAAAAGGCACACAGTCTTAAAAACTGCTAAATGGCACCAGGAAGATGAGTGTTCCTTGCGGATCACGGTTCTTCCTGTGACAGAGGAGGGAGCAGAGAATTTCTGTGGCTATGCGTGATGTTTTTAAAAGATTAGAAAAAGCTTCAAGTTCTTAACGCAAGAGGAGGAGGCAGGGGGCAGAATTCTTGTTGCCCAGCAATCCTCTCTTCACCACCGATATTCAGAAGGCACTCGAACTCAAGGGTGTTTCTATGAGCCAGCCATTTTTCAGGGGTCTCCTCAAATGTCTTCAAAAGAATTCCAAGTCTCGCACACTCGGCCTCTGTGCCCTCTCACCTTAAAAGGAGAACTAAGGAATATCTCAATAACGATCTGTGATACTCGTAAACTCGGTCGAAATGTCCAAATATTTGATATCTAATGTCATCAGATATTCAAGGAGGAAAATCCTCAGAATTAAAAAAGACACTGACAGAAATGAGGCTTCACTGAACTGCCACCCTTGCCTTCCTCCTGCATCTAAACCAGTTTTCACATTTCTCCTCTGTGGCCTCTAGGGTGCCCTCTCTGTGGTTTTCTCCAACAGTTACCAACACACCATAGCTACTGCTTTCCTGCCCCGGAAGATAACCACCTCAGAGGAAAAGCTCTGCTCCTTTAAAAAAATACCTCTTTTCGTAAAGACAAGGGTACCTGATCTATGACAATAGCTGACGGACAACAGTTGTTTACTAAATGTGGAATAAAGAAATGACAACTAGGCGTGGTGTACATGGAAAAGGGACTTTGCACTCAAGAACAGAGAGAGAAGTGACAAGACGGGGAAAGCAGTGAGGGCTGGAACTTCAAAAGAAGGGGTTAATATGATCACTTCTTCGGGCTGAGAAGTTGGGAAGAGAAAATAAAGGGTGATCATGCATGCTGATAGTCATTCATTCAACAATATATTGAAGGATTTTATAATTCGTCACAATCTTGCATTTTATCACTTGCACCTAAGTTTAGCCAACTGTTTACTATTCTAGAGTCAGGAATTCTTATCCCGCAAAACATGAATAGGTTGTGTGTGTATTTGTACACACACGTATACACGCAATTGTTCCTCATTGTTCATGGGTTCTATATTTGCGAACTCACCTATTTGCTAAAACTTATTTGTAACCCCAGCAATGACAGTGCTGGTGCTTCTGCAGTCATTGGCAGACGTGCACAGAGGGGGAAAGTGAATGCCCTACAGCTGAGGTGTGACAAGGTGATGTCTGTCTTCTGGTTTCGGCTCTCATACTGTAACCAAGTGTCTTTTTCATGGTCCCTTCGGTGCTATGTTTCTTTGCATTTTTGTGTTCTTGTTTTATCTTCCTTGTTTACAAGAGCCGCCAAGCATAGCGCTGAACTGATGATGTTTAGTGTTGCCTGGTGCCAGAAGGTCGTGATGGGCCTTTTAGAGAAAATATGTGTATTAGATAAGCTCCCTTCAGGCATAAGTTATAGTGCGGCTGGCCATGAGTTCAATGTTAACGAATCAATACTATGTATTCAGTAAGGTGTCTTTAAACAGAAACAGACATCTAACAAGGACGTGTATCGATCAGTTAATGACACTTGTGACCACAGGCTCTGAGGAACCTAACCCTGTACTTTTCCTGGGATCGCTTTTTCAGTATTTTCTATTTTACTGTTCGTATCAACTTCATAGAACACAGCTATTACAAATAATACGAACCAACTGTACTTGTTAAATAACAACCTATCTAATCAAGGTAAAAATCTGAAAAGGTCTATCAAAGTTTAAGCAAAAGGCAAAAACCTGTCTAAATGATTTAGAAATTTAAAAAATTGGTCAACTCCCTTCTCTACATGTTATTAGCAATTTCTTAATTTTTAACTGCAGGAAAAAAGTTTCGCTGGAAGCAACCAGTTACACTATAATCTAAAGCACCAATTCATAACATCACTTTAGCATTTCTCTAATAATAGAAGGTAGAAAATGATCTTTCAAAAAAAATCATATTTTGGGGATAAACTATATCCCGAGTGTGACTTACTAGCAGAAGCAGACTTACTGTAGGCGCTTTATACAGAGGGTATAAACCATTTGGGAAAGCAGAAAGTCTAATTTTTACATTCTGAATAATAAGATAAACACACTGCAGATATAACTTAGCCTAGTTAAGTTTCAGACTTTTAGAGACAGTGGTATATATTCAGTTATTAATGTAAGAAGCATATTTAAAGGTATACACGCTCTCACGGGAAAAAGGCACATTGAGCAAAAAAAATTATCACCACTGAATTCACGTATGTTTCTTTAATTAGGTTCACGTGTGTTAAGACATACAGTTTAGTTTGTAATGAAGTATCTGGCACTTTCCTTTTATTAGAAAAAGCCCAGCTTAAGAAATAAAGCACCACCGATACATTTAGTAAGGTTATCAGCTACTGTTAGTAAGTCCAACCCCCTCTTGACCTACCTACCCACCCCTCAGAAGAAATGATCCCTGTGGATTTGAGGGTTTTTTGCATATATTTAAAGGTACTTCCTACCTATTTCATTATTGACCCACTTAAAAAATAACTTTTCTAATTCAGAATGAAAAAAAAAAAAGCGTAGCAAGAATGCAAAGCCTAAAACATACATGCTTTAAGACTTATCAAAAGCTTACGCCTTAAATTACCTTACCACGCTGCAGAGCGACAACTAGCACATTCATCAAAGAAAGCAGACTCTTTATTTTATATGTAAAGTTAACTGAAATGACTGCCAAGTTCTTGTTAAGTCAACTAATCATTGTGCTGCCATGAAACTAATACAAAATTTAAAAAACCCAATTCACCTAGAAGTAGAACATAAACTTGTAAGAAACTACTACCATTTTCTAAAGTTCAAAAACCAAAATATTCTCTTGCTGGCTGACTGATTCAATATAAATCAATTTTTCCAGCATGTGTACTGTTTTGGTAGCTTAACTTTGTGAAAAACCAGTATAAATGGGGAAGCCCTACAAGCAGGTGGACTCTAGAGCCCTTCCACGGAGGTGATACGTGTGACGGAGGAAGGGGGTGGCGAGAGAGAATGCGCTGATGCTTATGCAGCATCATTCATTTGGTCGGTGCATTGGCATGGGCACAAATAACTCCTTTAAATAAGCTGGGGTTTCATCCTTTCTCATCAAGCCGATCTGCTACCCGGAGAGGAGATCGGTAAATGTTTGAGACTAACATCCTTGTGGATTAGCAAGCTCCTTACCTGGCCATGCTCTGTCCCAGCCCCAGGGCTAAACCAGTGGCTGCAGAGGAAAGAGAAAAGGAGTTAGAGGGAACTTCGCTCAAAGCACCTGATCTCACGTGACCTGTCTGTACGGCTGCTACAAGGCGTGTACTTGCCACCAGCCACAAAGCCTTAAACAGGCTCTATTTCAATGGCTAGTCATGTAATTCTAGACTTGCACCAATTTTGACAGAAATGTAAGTGTGCTAATAAGTAATTTTCAATTTCATAAGCAAACTCGGTTAGAATTGCATTTCCATTTAATTGTGTTAGCATAAACTGCCGGGACTGTATTCATTTCATGAATCAATTCTGGTTATAAAATCTACAAATGCTATCATTTACCACAACTTAATTATAGCGTCATTACAACAAATTATGACCTTCTGATTCAGGGTTTTTTTTTTTTTTTTTAAAATGACAAATACAAGAGTATCATATCCTCTGGGTATCCCCCCAGAAACAATCACACAAAACCCTTGAGGTGAATTCTCAAGTATTGGCTGAAGGTACCTTGAGCCCCTTTCTTCTGTAGTTATAACAACCAGGATTCTGGCTGAGAATAAATTCAACAACAGCACTGAAAACACAGAAGTCAAGGCACAGCTGAAGCTTCTTTTCTTGCTCTGTGCCTCACCCTGCCTGCTCCCCACCCCCTGTATAATTCCAGCTGCTCCTTGGACTCGAACAGTGGATTTGGCGGTACCTTTTCAAAAGGAGTTATCATTAGCTGTGGGCCCAATCCTCTGGCAGCATTCTGCTTAAAAACTCGTTGTCAACAACAAGGAATCAACAGGGACATTGTGGAAGATAAACCAGTAGAAGCTCACAATCATAGGGATTAATACTAACAGGACTATTAATGTGATTTATTTTTTCATGAACCATAATATGGAGTACGTGTATGTTTTAGATACATGACATGTATGTATTATTTCCTATCCTCACAAAAACCTTACAAGGTTATTCTCATGTTCCAAGCACAGAAATGACTTAAGCTCAGATGGTAGGTTATTTGCCCCATGTGTGCTTTCTGCAAACATACTGCAAAGGACAAAGAGCTTTGAAAGGGTACATTTCCTGGTACCCTTCAACGCTTATATGTATCGTCTAGACTCTGTGGAACTAAAACCTGGGACTCAACAGCCTCTACATTACTAGGATTTGTCTGTGCTCTTACTGGAACATTTCTCAAGTTCACAGACAGTGATGCTCTTTGGCAGGTCAGATTCCACTTTTGTTGCGGAAATGGACACTTATTGGTATGTGCAAGCGACATCTAGATTAATTACCAACTAGACACCAATTATTTACTTCAGTTCTCTGACACTTGACGGATAAATCCCCCCCCCGCTATGAATTCTGCATTTTTCTTTATCGAAAAATATTAAAAAAATCAAATGCATGCACACAGTTACAAAACCAAACAAATAAACAAAAAGGTTTAAAAAAACAGCAGTGTCTAGGAGTTCCCTCTGTGGATCAGTGGGTTAAAGATCTGACACTGTCACCTCAGTGGCTGGGATTGCTGCTGTGGGGTGGCTCTGATCCCCATGCCTGGAACATGCCGTGCGTGGGCATGGCCAAAAGCAAACGAACAAACAGAAACCCAGCAGGGTCTGTTTCCTCCTCCTGAACCCTAAGCTCCATTCAGAGAAACCACTGTCAACTCCTTTTGCCTTTTCTTTGGGTATTTTAATTTTATATTTCTACAGAATAATGGTTATACCGCTATTTGGTGATTAATTATTTTTGGCATTAATAATTAGTTTATATTACTGTAAACTTACCTCTTTTATAACTCCCTGAATCCCCTATTTCCAGTAATAACACCATTCTGATTAAACAATTGTGAATACAGATGTTACAACTAGGTGAATACTTTGTGCTGCTAAATTTTTTTTTGTTTCTCCTAAAAGTTGACAGTTGCCTCTTTGCTTCCTTCAGTATTTTTACTGTCCCCAGGAGCCTGCCTATAGAGCTTCTAAACCTTTATCACTGTTAATTTTTAAATATTGGAAACTCTGATAATATTTCTACCCGCTCCCCTCTTTCCTCTTCAGCCGCTAGAACGCTCGCTCCCGAAGCCCTCCAGCCACTGGGTCGTATCTGGGCTGCTGTTCTCCAGATGGGCCGGCCCCGGAGTTTCCCTTTGCCTTCACTGAGCCTCCAGTTCCAAAGCTCATGGTCTTTTTTTCTTTTTCTCCCTTTCTTTGCTGGCCACTCTGGCAGCATATGGAAGTTCCTGGGCCAGGGATCAAATGTGAGCTGAGGCTGTGATCTATGCCACAGCGTCAGCAATGCTGGGCCCTTAACCTGCTGTACCACAGCGGGAACTCCTCACATTCCTTTGCACTGTTATACACATTGTCCCCAGTTAGGGGAGCAGAAGTTGATGCACAAAGACTGGTATAGGTGTCCAAGGCCTGCATGGATGAGGGCAAATGATAGCTGCTAGTGTGAACCCCAAACGAGGGAGAATTTCTACCTATGGGAGTGAAAAGCAGTGACCTGGAAGAGGCAGTGATGTGGGAGGAGGATGGTGGCCTCTGTGCCCAGGGCTTATGAGGACGACAGCAGGGTGAGGCCACCTCCTTTGGAGAGCCCGGCTAAATCACCCTGGCAGGTGTACGTGCTTCCTCATCTAAACTTTCCCAACTTTCTTTGCACGTAGCTCCATTAGGACAGTTATATTCATATACTGCAGTTGCTTATTTATCCTGATAAAAAATCTGGAGGTCCTTGAGAAAAGGATACGATAATAAGCACAGTAACAGAACAGTAAGTAATCGTGAGAAAATGTAGCAGTATGAGTACCCTGGCGGCTCAGTGGGTTAGGTATCTGGCGTCGTCGTTGCTGTGGTGCAGGTTTGATCCCTGGGGTGGGGAACTTCCACACGTAGCAGGTGTGCTGATATATATATATATAGTAATAATAGAAGTAGCAATCAAAACACTCCCACAACTCAATAAATGCCTGGTATGTACTGGGAACCACGCTAACAGTCAAGCGCAGACTATCTCATTCAAACCTCACAACCTTATGGACGAGTTCTACTGCTATTCAAGGCCACAAAACCCGCAGGGATGGGAGTCAAGATCTGGACCAAAGCCGTCGGATTCCACCCCCTGTATTTCCAACCCCCATTCTCCAACATTGCCTTCAGTTCTTATAATCTGGGGAGGGTGGTTTCTCTTTTGTCCTGTTTTCCTTTTCTCTTTTTAAATGTACTCACAGAACATAAGAGTTACTTAACTTCTTAGTGAAAACATGAGCAAATAAGGAAATCCAGAGGTAGTGGTGTTCTTGAAAGCCGGAGTCAAATTTATGCAAAGACAGCAGAGGAAAAAAGAGCATGAAAGAAGCGGGGCTGTAGCGGTATCCATTTACCTTGGAGTCAAGACGGGGGGGGGGGGCTCATGAGAGGGAGGGGGCACTGATGGCCCGCTGGGATGGCGCGGGGCTGCGAGACACAGCTGGAGGGCCTGCTGTTAAGATGCTGAGGGGCTGAATGTGGTTCCCACGCTCGCTTCTCCCTCCAGGACACAGGCGCAGTTTGGAGATGTTTAGGGACTTAGCCTGACATGCATGGTTTCATCTAATCCCCACCAACCTGCTGGTGATGGAACAGCCATCACCTTCGGCGCCCTCACTGCACTGCGGTGTTGAGTAGAGCCATGGGGTCTGTACCTGGAGGAGAAGGGAGTTTTTGGTTTTTCTCTTTAAGAAATAAGCCTTTAGGGAACGAGGTTTTTTGAACTAAAATCTCTCCAGAGGCAGTTCCACACCCAATTCCTTCTCGCTCTTCCTTAATCCTTTCCCTCACCTATGGGGTGGAAGTACAAGCAGCAGAAATGTATAGGATTTCATGAGAAATAAGTCAAATAATATTATATCTATGCCAACGGACAAAAGCAACCTCAAAATTATTAACTCAGGTCTCCTAAAATGTACTCTTCAGAAGGGAAGAGCTAGAACCGTTTATAATACAGATTTCTGCTTTTAGAATTTCTTTCTTTCTTTGGCCTTTTTAGGGCTGCACATGAGGTATATGGAAGTTCCCAGGTTAGGAGTCAAATCGGAGCTACAGCTACCGGCCTATACCATAGCCGCAGCAACACAGGATCCAAGCCGTGTCTACACCACAGCTCACAGCGACGCCAGATACTTAGCCCACTGAGTGAGGCCAGGGATTGAACTATGCTAGTTGGGTTCCTTACTGCTGAGCCATAACGGGAACTCTAGGAATTTCTATTTTTTTTTTATAGAGTTTCTATTTTTTGGGGAGGGGGGGCTCAGAAGCATCATTTTATGTTAACTCAGCGTCATGTACATACAATGGTCAAAATTTGTACTAATATGGTAGCTACTAGCTATATATGGCTATTTAAATTAATATTATAGATTAGGTTCCTCAGTTGCATTAGCCACATTTCAAGGGCTCCAGACATATATGGCTAGCGGCTACTATAATCGGCAGGGCGAATATAAGAACATTTTCATTACCATAAAAAGATCTATTGGACAGAACTGGTCTAAAGAGGTTACCACCGACAATCTGAGTTACCCCTGGAAATGGTACAGAATCTTCTACACTGAAGATTCCCTGTGACCACAGCTATTTTATTGATGACACTGCCAAGTATGAAGAAGTATGTAACAGAAGTAGGGGTGAGGGCCAGTATGGGGAAGCAGAAATGAGTATCAGACTCCTAACTCAATATCCTGTAACAGGGTTTCATGGATCCAGACACGGAAATGAAAGTTAAGGTGAGGAGACAGAGGATTAGGAAGAAGCCACTTGGCGAGGTAAGAAGTGGATCTTGGGCGTCAGTGCAGAAGCCACCCCCAGGAGTTCCAGATGACTTTCAGCCCCTAGGACGCTACGCCGATTTTGGTATTTGGGGTTCTATCCCTGCCTGTGGTTCTCAGTGTTGGCGTCCAAATGTGTTCGCTGCAGCCCAGCACCCGAACGAGGAGAATCTGGAGACTTAACTAGCGTCACCGCATTCCTCCCAGCCGTGAGCTTGCTCGGGGGCGGGCCCGGGGGTGATGTAAACATTCCCCATGAGTACTGGTGTCCTTACTAACTTTTAAGAATAAATAGGTAGTTACCGCAAAACATTCACAGAATAAAAGCCCACATGATTACTCTTTTCCATGGTCTACTATGGGCCAGAACGTTAATACCTAGCTTAAACAAACACCCACTATGTGCCAGGTTCTCAGTCTTGTGTAAGCCTCCCAACAGTGTGAGAGAGGTGGGATCAATTTTATTTCATAGAAGAGGAAGAGCCCAAGAGTCAGCATACTCAGCTAGCTAATAAGTGCCAGAACCTGTGTCCAGACCTAATGTTCCTGATTTTCAAACGCATGAGTCATAAGGATGTTCTCGACATAGCAGTCAAACTTTTTATTAAATCTCAACTTTTAAGTATGCAAATGGGAAGTGCATATAAAGCATTTCTCTTTTAATACTTTGACAACAGTTAGCTCAAGAAGAGAGATTTAAAAGTTTATCTTTGGCCAAATTCTGACTCAATGATGGGAGAGCAGTTACTGCAGCATTGATCGAATACTTGGTGCCTAAAGGGAAACATTTTTAGAGAGAAGTCTTAACAAATTCATTGTTTTCTTTTTCTACCACTGCAGTTCTGTATCGTGAGGTGATAGATTTTAATCAGTGAAACCCCAAGAGAGAAAAAAAATTGGTTTCTGTAGATTTCATCTCAAGCTTCTTTTTCTAAAAATGTCTTTCCTATCTTCATATGCCTGCTTGTGGGATTCTGTGAGATGCAAACAGAACAGCACCGTTTTAAACTTGAAAGAAAGACCAATGGACACATTATGGTTATCTACACCTGACTCTCTGGAAGACATTTTCTTGAAAAGTAAACAACATGAGCCTATAAATTTAAGGAAAAAAAGCTATTTGTGACTGACGCCAAAGTTTTAGCTTTCTAAACTAGACTCATGCATTTGAGAATCAGGAACATTAGGTCTGGACACTGGTTCCGGCACTTATTAGCTAGCTGAGTATGCTGACTCTTAGGCTCTTCCTCTTCTATGAAATAAAATTGATCCCACCTCTCTCCCACTGTTGGGAGGCTTACACAAGACTAAGAACCTGGCACCTAGTGGGTATTTAAGCTAAGTATTAACGTTCTGCCCCAGAGTACACAATGGAAAAGAGTAATCATGTGGGCTTTTACTCTAAGAATATTTTGCAATAACAACCTATTTATTCCTAAATGTCAGTAACGACACCAGTACTCATGGGGAATGTTTATAGGATTCCTCAGCAGGTTTAACATGTTATCAAATACATAAAAAATGCTTAATATCTTTGTTTCTTTGACTTTTGGTTGAGTGGAATAGAGTGTGTGACTTTAGGAAAGTCAAATTATCTATAAAATGGGGTCTAATACTGCTATGAATGCTTCGGAGAGGTAATAAAAATAATGAAGAGAGCGGTGCATATGAAAATACTCTGAAAAATAAAATATACTCTACAATATAAAGCATCATCATCATCTCGAACTGTTTCATACCCAGTTTAACAATCTCTGTATTTCACATAAGTGCTTTGTAAAAATGTCATTTATAAGAAAGGACTGTTGTTATCCTTACTCTATAACTAAAAGTTAAGAAATATGTAAGCTCAATGACTTACCCAAGGGAACCACAGTAAATCAGAGGAGGAATTGATCCAGCGTATCTTATTTATCAATCTAAAGCTGAAGCTGCTTTTGCCAGAAAGAAATAGATGCTAAATTTCAAAGTGTAGAGGTATTCCCAATGACCCTAACCTCTAATCCGGGCAAATCTTGCTTTTAAGCAAACCGATATTTACACAAAAGATAAAATAAAGGGTGACTATTTGCTTTATAAAGGAATTCATCGTTGGATCATAAGTAGTTTCCCAGGTGCTTTATAAAGTAAGTTTTGATTCACATACAATTCCTCAGGTAAATTTCACAGACTTTCAAATGAAATAAACACAAAACATAAATATCAATGTAAAAGTCAATTAATAAATCATATTTACTCAAAAACAACTTGTAAGTGTTTGGGGAAATGTTAGACAGGAAAAAATTCTGGAACCACTTACGGTCACTACATAAAGGGAGGCAGGGTGAATGAAAAATAACCTCATTTGATGCCTTAAATTTTTTTAAAACTAGGTAGAGTTACATATTAATTTTATTTTGCACATTTTAATATTATTTTTAAAAAGTCAACAGAATAATGTGAATTTCCAAACTTAACATGTCATTTTTACTAGAAATTAGTATCTAATTTCTCTGCTTTAGTTGGACTGAGGTCTTTGTCACATTTTATGTACCTCTCTGTAGTTATTTTAATGAATAATTCATTTATCTGCATTATATTACCCATTAAAAGAAACCTAAAATATATTAGCAACTGGACTTTAAATACAGAAGTGCGTGTTCTGAGGGAGTAATTGTTAGATGGATATAAGACAATTAGCACAACTAACATCACCACTTTTCATAATTATGACACTCTGCAAGGCTTCTCAGTACCTGGAGAGGGCATAAGACTCTGACGTGTGCTCAGCAAAGCTGGCTGTTTACCAAATTTCTACAAGCGATTTTATTGAAATTATTGTAAAATGCCACCTCTACAGAAATAATTCAAATTTTAATGACCTACCTCCACTATTCCCGTATAATAAGCCGACAACTTTCAGCGAGGTACATTTTCAACACTGAGCACCACGCTGGGTATTGTCCTACTGACGCTCAAACCATCCTTTTCTGTCCCCAGCTTAGCACCTGTTTCTCTGATTAGATATTCCCAAGCTGCCCCACACTAAACTCTGTTAACCGTGTGACCAGAGGAAATGAAAATTCCTAAGGGTTACCGCATTACAGCCTGTAAAGTATTTCCCCGTATTTATTAAAAATACAATTCTTGAAATTCCATGAAAGACCATTATTTTAAGTCTTTCTCTATTGGGTTGTTTTTTGTAGCTGATCTTCCAAAACAAAACGAATACTGACTTTGAGGAGTCAGTAACTGAAAGTAGTAGCTGCTGCTTACTAGCCAGTTAGATGTTTCTCAATATTTAGTAATTTAATGACTATTTCTAACCATTCTTACAGTTCATTACTACAGCTCTGGAGAAAATTGCAGCAAAGAGTCCACAGAACCACAGTTACTCTGTGCTTCCCCTACACTCCTGTGCAAGCATCAAGGGAATATGTCGTCCCAACACTCCCAGTAATGGAACTTGATAACCTTGACACCAGAGTCCGAGACTTCAAGTATGCATTGTGTTGTGTAATTTAAGAAATTTCAAAACAAGAAAAGGCCTCCATCCTTGGCAAATTCATCATTCATTACAGAAATAACGTACGCATATAATAACAACAGCATAGAGAATAATGTGACAAACACTATAATCTGGTAGAAATAACCTAGAGGGAGAATACAGAGGTATCGAGAATTGTTGGTGGGAATTTGGGGGCAAAAAAAACAAAGTTCCCTGAAAGGAAATTTAAACAGCAGTTCAAACTATTTTTGGTAGTAGGCCAAAATGAAGTGGAATGATATATTCAAAGTTATGAAACATACAAAACTGCCAAGATGACTTTATCCAGCAAAGATGTCCTTCAGAATTGAAAAAAGATGCGAAATTTCGAAACAATGTCCAGCTTTATAATTATTTTTAAAGGGAGTTTTTTCAAGCTGAATCAAAAGGACACCAAAAAGTAACAAGAAAACCTATGAAAGTATAAAACTCACTAGTAAAGGTAAATATGTAAATTCAGAACACTTTAATATTATAACAGTGCTGAGTAGATTACTTTATAACTCTGGTGTAACAGATAAAAGGCAAAAGTATTAAAATTAACTATAAATAAAATTTGTAATGGATACACAATATAAAAAGAAAACAATTACCAAGTGGTAAGTCCATACCAATCAATAATTACTTTAAATGTAAATGGACTAAACACCCCAATTAAAAGATGCTGAATAGATAACAAAATGAGACACTGAATAGATAACAAAATGAGACCCAAGTACATACTACCTATAAAAGACTGACTTTACCATTAAGGATACACATAGACAGAAACTGAAGGGATTTACATAGTCCATGCAAATGTAAACCAAAAGAAATTAGAGGTAGCTATACTTATATCAGACAAAATAGGTTTTAGGTCAAAAACTAACAGGAGACAAAGATGGCCACAAACACAATGATAAAGGGATCAATTCATCAAGAGGATATAGCAGTTATAAAAACCTGTGTACCCAACACTGGAGCAACTAAATATACAAAGCAAATGCTAACAGATATGAAAGAAGAAATAGCAGTACCCCCACTTTGAATAATGCGGGGGTAATAATAGATCAAGCAGATAGAAAATCAATAGAGAAACATTAGACTCAAACCACATGTTAATCCAGATGAACCTAAAAGACCTGTGCTGAACAGTCCATTCGACAGCAGCAGAATACACATTCTTTTTAAGCACACAGGGAACATTTTCCAGGATGTATACTGTGCTAGGTGACAATGTAAGTGTTAAATATTTTAAGCAGGCAAATCAAAGTGAACATCTTTGCCAACCACAATGGTTGGAAACAAGAAAAAAAAAATAACAAAAAAAATGGAAAATTCACAAATAGGTGGAAATTTTAAAAAATGATCCTGAACAACCAGTGGGTCAAAGAAGAAATCAAAAATATTTGAGATGAATGAAAATGGCAACACCACATACCGAAGCATGAGAGACGCGGTAACAGACATTTCTACAGGGAAGTCTACCATGACAACACCCTCCATCAAAAAAAAAAAAAAAAAAAGATCCAAACAACCTAACCTTATAATAACACAAGGCACAAGAAAAAGAAGAACAGATTGATGTGGAAAAAAGGAGGGTCAGGATGAGATACTGAAGAAGGTGAGCTGGTGGCACGACTAAGTGCGTATCGAGAGAATGGTAATCAAACACACTGATGACTTGGGCCACACTAAAATAGCGGCATCGAAGTTCCGCTCAACCCCCCAAAGACTCTTATTTAATAGACTGAGAACCACTGGGGAGACGGGGGTGGAAGGGACGCAGGGACACTACCGTGAGGTCACACCTGCTAATCTGAGAAGCAGTACCCAACTGACATGATCGAATTGGTCCCGTTTTAAATACAGACTTTCATGTCCTCACTCCCTGCAAAGCTCTTTACTGTCTGCCAGGCAATGAGCTAACACAGGATTACAGCGCTGATAAAGAGACAGGGCACTTGGTTGCTCTCAGAGCATTTATAATCTTGGCCAAAAGTTGGTTTAAAAACAGCACTAAATCTACTTTCTTGAGTGCTTGTTTTAGAACAGAAAATTAAGGCAAAAACATATAAACCTTTTGGTTGTCATTCTGAGATAATAAATGTTTTATCCATTCTCCTATTTCTGTTTGAGGGAAAAAAGACAGGTTTTCTGGGATAATAAAAAAGTGACCATCAGATAAATTATTAAAAGGGAAGACAGATTATAAAAATAAATCTATACAAAATAATCTATATAAATAATATTCATATAAATTATATTAATAATATTTATAAGTTACCTCTAAACAATAATTTGTTTTATATTTATTAAAAAGTAGATTTAAAAAATAGGATCTAATGAGTCCTAATATGATTGTTTTCCAGGAAAAAAATCCATTTCCTAACTAATTCAGATCATTCCATACTATAATGGTCTTTGGTCTTTTCCAAGTTCAACCATCTTCACAGGAGACTTATGATGATGAGCCAAAATACATAACTTATTTAAGGTTTTTCAACAAAGACATATTTTGAATTAGAATGAGCACCTAGAAATTCACCCAATAACTCCATAAGGCCAAAGCTTTCATTTTTTGGAAGTATCTAGTAAATTGGTCTCTTCCTGTTTCGTTGCTCAGTGAAAATACACTCAGGTCCCTTTACAGCTCGTGCTGGGCAGGAGCACAGGGTAGAGAATTAATGACAAAAACAGTCATTTCACTTCAGTACTTTAGAAAGGCTTGTGGGAGGAAGGAAGTGACGACGGATGAGGAGGAGGAGAGCTCGATGCTACTTAATGGAATGAAAATTTAAATGCTTCGAGATAATATATTTCACTAACACATGAATTTCAAATTCTGTCACAAGTAAAAGAATGACTGTATATTTGAAAACGTTTCTTTACATTTCTGCCATGAGTTTCATTTAAACAGTTCTTGTACTAACGCCATTGGTGTATGATTGCTCTTTTTTAAAGATGGGTATAAATCAAAGCACCTTCACTAGCAACAGCTACCGATTTCCCCAAAGAAAGAAAGATGCAGAACAGCCCGACAGGCCTGTACAGTGAGTACTCACTCATGGTGACGAGAATCTGGGGAGACGTGAACCATTCTCTTGTTACTGACTGGGCCAGGACTGGTCACCTGAAAAGAGATTTAAAACCAAAAAGAGGTCAGAGTTGTGTCTGTAAGAAGACAGTGAATAAATACATAGGGATGTTTTCATTTGAGGACATCCACTCTGAAACAGAGAATATAACACTAATTCTCAAAATCTAACACAACTTCATGAGCCAACAGAAAAATTTAATTCCTGAAGAATGCGGTCCTTGTTTTAGTCTAGCGTAGTTCCTCTGCTCGAATTTTAAAACTATTTAAAAATAACTTTATAATAGAAAAAAAATCTTTTTAAAAAACTAGATGACTGCCTCTCATTTCCCAATACAATACAATACAATGCAAATATATTTAATTATATGTTAAAAAAGGTTTAATTAGATTAGTGTTGAGAAGATATTTCTTAGAACCAACATATTTATAGTTAATTCCTAAATGTAAATAGCATGTATTATAATGCACACAATTTAAATTGCATACTCATTGAAGGAGTTCCTGCTGTGGTGCAGTGGGTTGAATAAAGGATCCTGTGTTTCTGCAGCTGCAGTGTAGGTCACAGCTGCAGCTCAGATTCAGTCCCTGCCTGGGGAACCTCCATATGCCACAGGTGCAGTCATTTAAAAAAAAAAAGCGCACAAATTGGGAGTTTGGGTTTAACATATACACACTACTATATATAAAATAGATAAGCAACAATGACCCACTGTATAGCAGAGGGAACTCTATTCATTATCTTGTAATAACTTATCAGGGAAAAATATGAAAATATAGATATACATACATCACTTTGCTGTACACCTGAAACTAACGCAGCACTGTAAATCAACTGAATTAAAAAAAAACAAAAAAACAGTGCTCAGAGTTCCTGTTGTGGCTCAGCGGGTTAAGAACCCATCATATTGTCTGTGAGGATGAGGGTTTGATCCCTGCTCTCGCTCAGTGTATTAAGGATCTGGTGTTGCCACAAGTTGCTGCGTAGGTCGAAGATCCGGTTTGGATCCAATGTTGCTGTGGCTGTGGCATAGGCCTGCAGCTGCAGCTCACATACCACCCTTGGCCTGGGAACTTCCATATGCCGCAGGTGCGGCCATAAACAGAAAAAAGGAAAAAACAAAAAACAATGCATACAAAAACTTAAGTCAATGAAGTAGTGAGTGTTCCTTTTTTAATAGTTTTTCCATAAAGTTAGGAATTATCTGTGTAATTTCACTTAAGAGAAAAAAAATTAATTCCTTTATTTCTAAATAAAAGTAAAAAGCTGATAAAGAAATAATGGTTCATTTTTTTTGATACTGTAAGCTATTCCCATTTTGAAAGAAAACTTTGCAACTTTCCTATCTTACGATGCGTTCTCAGTGGAAATAAAAACAGCACCATGCAAGAACGAATCCACCCTCCCAACTGACAAGACATAAACTTATGGCAAAAAACTTTTAAGTTATGCTCTGTCACTAAAAAAAAAAAAAAAAATCCCCCTATAATTAGAGAAATGCCACTTGACATACAGACTCCAAAGGAGGCATGATGAGGCAAAAAATGCCCCTGAAAAGATATGAACATTTTCAAAAAAGGTGTTTCATCTTGGCTGTTTCATCCTTGCTGGGAAACATGGATGCCAGCACACAGTGAAATACCAAGAAATGCAAATATTGCAAATGTGCAGGGATGATGACATTAATAAGCCTAGGGTTTGAGCGCCACAGGTGAACAGGTGGCTCAGCTCCAGGACTACATCCTGCATTCATCCTCAAATGAGGTTTTCATGCTATTCCAGTGGGTACCCCTGGAATACAGTAATCCATTTTCTACACTGTGGCTATGAGAAAAGCCGACTGTGCCTATGTCATGCTTTGTTAGAGGTTCATGATCACATTATCTCATGGTGGACCTGACACTTTTATTCAGTTTACAGTATGTTCTATGTACAGGCAACTTATTTCCTTTGCCAGGGCTGCTGACAACCTTTTCCACACTATATTAATCTTGTTTACTGACTTTATCTTGGTACAAATATCAGAAAACTGAACTTTTTATCTCAGAGAAAGAATAAACAACGTGTTGACAGAAGCAGAAGCTATTTTCAGGGCTAAAATTGCTTGTTTACCTGAAGCTATACTTACGGAAAAAAAATGTTTAAGTCTTGCCCTGGCTTGAAATACATAATCTGAAATTTAATAAATGAAGAAATTTCACATACACCCATGTGATAAATTGCTTGATGAAAACAATGCAACTGAATACAATAAGACAGAATTTATAACTAATTTATACCACAATACAAATGTAAGCTTTCAATCTAGTCAGAAATAATCATACTATGTATTTCTCAGAAATCATATATATAAACAATAAGCTCAATTCAATTACTGCAAATAACTCACACAAGATTTATAATATCAAAGGCAGATATTTACATGACTCTACATATTCACCTAGTACAGGTCCTTTTTCGAAAAAAAGAAGAGATGAACATCCTTGACTATTTTTTCAGGTCAATTTCATTTTATTTTTAAAGATATGTAAATAGACATAATTTATAATTTTTTAAAAAATGAAATAAAAAACCACTGAGACCCACACATGACGGTCTTCTCAGGGTCAATGGCACTGACTGCTCTGCTTCACGGGTAAAATATTCTTAAAATGGGAACCCCTTGCTTCTTTAGTGACTAGACATCACTTAGCAAACATCTGAGAATAAGATCTTAGTACAGAATCCAACTTGTCAAAGTCAAGGCTGTACTGGAGTTTCAGTCTATTTTGAACTTGAAAAGGTGTTTATTAACGTGATCGATTACTAGTAGACATTTTAACATAAAAAGTCAAGAAAGACTCTTATAGAACTCTTCTTAAAATTTATAATTCAGGGTTAATCTTCCTAAAAATAAAATGACAAAATTTAAACATTAGGCCAAAGTATTCATTTCTGGTAAGCAATTAAGTATGGTGATTATTTTATTCTCCAAAAAAAATATGCTTTCCGGTTAATCCAGAAATGTCTTAGAAAGAAACTACAAATTAAAAAAAAATCATAACTCTTTAAATAGCCAATAAGATATTCACATAGTAAAGTTTGTTAGAAAAGCAGATTTTATCTCATAAGCTTACACAGGAAACAGGTATTATATTTTTCCTGAGAAACGGTATCTCCAAAATCCAATTCTTGTTATGTTAAAACTCTGGAGACAATCATTTAAATAATTAGAAAATATTTACTGATAATAATCCTAAACATCATACTGTACGCTCTGAATTTTTATGATTCATTTGTTAAATATTACTATAGCCTATATTTACAATTCTAAATAAAGCAGGCATCTTTCCCTTCATCTCCTTGGTTTATTACACAAATCATTAAATTTAAAAAAGTAATAAAGTTAGGTAGGAATGGAGGAGGGTCTCTGGAAAACATAGCATTTATTAGATTGTGTAATAAATTAAATGTTAAAAGATCAATATGGGTCCCAGTTTTTACTGTTGTTTACTAAATAGTATTTATTATTATTTGCAATCAAGTTGGCAACCTTAGAAAACAGGAAGGCAGTACCAACAGATAAAATTCAATACCAACTATAATAGCATGACTATCAAAATTCATAAGGCCAATAAAAGCACCAAGGTAAGGGAAATTTGGCCAAACGATTTCAATGACAAAATATCTAGTTTCTCAACTTTATTAGACACATTAAAATAAATTTCTTCTTTTTGTCACTAATTTACTAACACTGATTTCATGACTTTCCTTAAAAGATAAACAACAGTTGGTTTCATATCTCATTTTCATTTTGTTATTATTGCCAAGCCCACTGCATCTCATCCTATTCTACAATTAGATGGTTGAATGAATTAATTCCCAAATCAGATAACTTATCCAAGACACAATGGGCTTATGAGATACATGAGTTTGTTCAATATAAATGATATTCTATTTATATTCACAATGAAGAAGATTCCCTCTGTAAATTCATGATATGTTGAGTCTCCACACAAGTACAAGAAATCATCATCCTTTTATTTTGTTTTGTTTTTGGCCGCATCCGTGGTAGGCGCAAGTTCCCGGGCCAGGGATCAAACCTACACCACAGCAGTAACCAGAGCCACAGCAGTGACAGCACCGGGTCCTTAACCTGCTGAGCCACCAGGGAGCTCTGAAATCATCATCTTTCTTCTCTGACTCTAGTGTAGCCATTCTCCCAACACGGCTCTCATTTACAATGATATTCCATTTGCTTTCCAAACGCTATTCTGCTTCAGTGCCTACTCTGACAAACACTTATGGTGGCGGGCTGCCATTCAAAAGAAGGCCTTTCAGTTTTGTCAGTCAAATCGGCCTGGCCTCCAGGCTAGAGGGAGACGTTGCCTGAGCCTCCCTGCCAGTTGGTCAGGACCCAGAGGTTTCCTGCCTCTCCAAGCACCGTTATTAATTTGATTCAACTTCTCTGAAGAAAGAAACAAGCCTTTAAAGTTTAGCAGGCTGGGCATGAAGGCCCCCTGGTACATTCAACAAATGTGTCAGTCAAATACATGTGACACATATTCAGGAAAACAACTCAACAACAACAACAACGAAAGGCTTAAAAATAGGACTGTAGACCCCTGGGGATAAGAAGTAAGGAGAGGAAAGCAAAGAGGTGGAAGGAAACTTTTGCTAGTCTATGCATTTATCTTCGTTTAAAACATAAGCCCAAGAAAATGATATTCTCAATATTTTGTAGTAGTTGACTTCACTAATAGCTGTAAGATGAATGTGTGAAATGTCTATCTTTTAATCACATAGAGAAGAATATTGATTCTCTAAAAGTATTTCAAATGAGGGCGCATGGTTTTTTGTTTGTTTGTTTTTGGTCTTTTTAGAGCCTTCTGCATATGGAAATTCCCAGGCTAGGGGTCGAATCGGAGCTACAGGTGCTGGCCTATGCCACAGCCATAGCAATGCTGGTCCTTAACCCACTGAGCAAGGCCAGGGATCGAACCTGATCCTCATGGATGCTAGTCAGATTCGTTTCCACTGAGCCACAGTGGGAACTCCCGGGCATGTGTGTTTTTAACAGTGATTTAAAAATTTGCTACCAGATAGTTGGGGGGAATGCATAAAATATTTTCTTATGTCATCTATTCTCATATATAATATTACAGAATGGTCACAATTCACAGAAGGCGCAATCTATTTAGGGATGAAAAACATTTAAGAAAATAGTATTAGAATTACTTTTAAGACAACGTACAAAAAAGTAAAAAGTACTTTAGAATTACTTTTCAAGCAAATACAAAAAAGTGGCAATACAGGTAGCATGAATGGATGGCATTTATAAAATGAAAGGGAAAACATAGCAGTTGCCTGATTTAAGGAAAAAGGCTATACAGAACAAGGCTTAAACTGACTATCTAAACAGTGGTATAGGGTTCCCATTTGGGTGAGTGATTCTGGTTATATTGTTACGTGGAACGAATCTTTTTGATCTCATGCTAAAGTCCACTGTTAAGGGGCTCCTCTCCTGTCAAGGGTTTTTTGTTTGTTTGTTTATCTTAAAGAAATATCAGTATATAATTCATGTGCTAATCCATATTTGAATCATCATTTGTCTAGACTGCCATTAAAGGAAATGTGAATTTATACACTGGAGTGTGAAAAGTCCTCTTCGCCAGCTACAAGAAACTAAACCAAATTTGAGTGTAGAATGCCTACTGTGCGCCTGGTAAGGTGTTGGATATGAGAGGAAAGGTCCCTCTAAGCTCCTACCTGCCAAGAGTTTGAGCTCAGACAGTGTCCTCGGGGAAGGAATATTCAGGAAGGAAGAAGATCTGCAACTAAATTACCCGAGTGTTCAAAACTGTGGTACTAAATAATTAAATCTGTACAGTATAGCTTGGTTGTCCTACAAAGAGAATGCTTCAAAGTTTGGCATTTTATAAAGTCTAATAAGCTTTTCATCGTCATTCATATCCTTAAGTATACCAATATTCATAAACAATCTTGGTCTAATCAGCACAGCTCACACGGGAAGACTTTTAGGGGGAAAAAAACCCCCCGTATTAGGATCTCTTCAGCATCCTCTATTCACGGCCTTCATGTGACCCAAACTGTCTTGTCGTAGATTGACGCCATGTGTGAATCTAAAGATTTTTACCTGGTTTTCAAGGTTAAAGTTCCCACATTGTTCCATTATCCATTACACTTTTACTATGTAATTTTTAATCCTTCTTGGAAAGATATAAGCATGAACGAACTGACAAAGAAAGTGCGACAATAACTACCCGTGACATACCAAGAATTAATATAATTAATGGAAATGTTACTGTGATCAGCGATGACACTCCTATTCTACACTGGTCTCGCCTGCTTATGAGGTAGGTTTTCACAGCCAACGTGACTCTCGAACACCCACTGGGGTGACACACACGACACCCAGATCACAGAGACTAAACAGAGTTCGATCTGAACCGAAGTTGTCCTCTTCACAATTTACTACTCCTTCCCCAACAGGGGGCCACACAAAGGAGACGATACACCCAAACAGGTGTTTTCTGTCTTCGGGGATTTGCCACAGGAGATGCTGGCCCGAACCTAGACTACGCTTTGGGGAAATCTTCAGCCTGGAAAGATGAATCCAAGGACGTTCTGGTCCTTATTGTAACTTCAGGGTAACCTATGGGGCTACTTTGAATCCAGGCAAGCGTGAGCACGGCAGCTCACACAGCGTTGTCAGCACACGTTACGGGCGGACTAACAAGAATAACAAATGGCTCCACGACCCGTCATTGCAGCCAAAGGAGTAAAACAGATCTAACAACTGCACGAGAGACGAGTACGCATTTCATGATGAGAATGTATGAAGGAACTTGGAAAATTCGAGAACTTGGACTATTTTTTTTCCTTGGAAAGCAGGTAACCATGTAAATGCGAGGTTACGCCATCAAACCAGAAAGAATCAAAAAAAAAAAAAAATCACAGGATATAAAGCACAGTGAGGCTCAGGGCTCGCCTTTCAATTGAGGGTTAGCCCTCTTAGGAGGAATCACAGATGCCAAAGGGAAGGCACTAACCTCAGGAACCGGCACCGCACGTAGCAGAGGCTGAAGACAGACTTCAGGTGATCTGGAAAGTAATCTTCGTACATTTTCAAGCAATAGCGGCACATATATCTCTTTAAAAGAACGCCCAAAAATGCAAATGATACTAGGCTGATGAAAGTGTGGAAACACACTCACATACATACGGCTAGTTTTATATGACAAGAGTAGCAATCCTTATATTTTCATTCTAAAACTAAACATTTGGGATTGTTTAAATCTTCACTTTTAACATTTTTTTCTCCCCTTGTTAAAATAAATTGGCATTAATAATGAAGAATTTACAATTACTGGCCTATGAGCATAAAAATACTTCTAATTCTTAAGTGCATAAATTCTCATTTCCGGTCTGCGCTAATAATGGATGATCTAAATGCTTTAACAGAAAAGATTAATCACTATATAATTAAAAAAACAAATACAGCAACAACTTCTTTTTTCACACTGCTCAGTGGTAATACTTTTGAGTAAGGACCTAAAAATTACCCAGCTCTGGAGGATGGCCAACGGTGACTAAAGGAAGAGTTTCACTTTGCTGTCCAGTTTAGTAGCAAGCTGTGAGTGGCCTCTGCTGGCTGACCAAAGCCTTCCTAAATCACTCATTTATGATGCTTGCAGTACCGTGGGCTTCAAGAAAATAAGGAATGTCCACATATGTTTATGCAAAATCCATTGTGCATTAAGACTTGCCTTTTAGAAGAGTGAATGCCAAACATAAACAAAATGTGCGTAAGATGGTGTAAAAAAACTCCCTCACCTCACCCCACTGCAACACACTTAGATTCCATTCAAAACCTATACATCTTCTAAGAATCCAAGTTATAAGCCAGAAGCATATTAATGTGGATTATCTTATTCAACTTACGTCAAGCAATTCACATTTACATGCAAAAAAAATATTTTCTTGAACTTCATTTTAACACATACACAATTTTTCTCAAAGTTAAGTGCATATTTAGGTTTGGCAAACTGACTTTTCAGGGAAATACAAAGAAAGGCTGAACGAAAAATCTTTTAAAGAATTTGTGATTTTAAAGAAGGTATTCACATATTTGTAATGGTTTTTGAAGAGAAGTCTTGGAAGCAAGATATACAGTGAGAAGCAAAACAGTTTTAAAGATTTCCGTAGTACTGTACTCATGTTTGGGTAGAAGCAATTTTATATTCAAAACTTCAAGTAGTGATTAAGACGTTGAAAGCTTGTCAGTATTGGGTCGTGTTAATTTAGTAACCAGAACAGAGAAGAAAAAAATATTTCCATTTTTGCTCGGCAGCTTTCTATTAATAAAAATCTCCTGTGCGTGATGGAATTAGTGATTTTTTTTTAATTTATCTATTTAAACATAGCATTACATGTGATTCGCTTCAGACTCAACCCAATTTATCCACTTAAAATATGCCCCGTTAAGAATTATTATCAAATATGCCTAATGATGTCAAAAGGTGACTACATTTATTTTAAAAAAGTTATTGTTCTCACATGTGACAATATTCCAGTATATTTCAACCCTCATTTCAGAATTCAGTCCCATTATCTTGCCTGCTCAAAACTGTTAGCTAGCTGACATATCAGATAACCCTTCATCTCACCAGACACCGCTGGGATGTGACACACTGACCCACAGTGAGCCCTTATTATTAGCCAGAAACATACAGCATGTAACGTAGTTCTGCCACGGAATTTGTTTATAAAAATCCCTTTATCTCTGTGGACATTCGAAATGCTTTAAAAATAATGCTCAACCATTTAAAGAAATTTCAAACAATAGATAAAAATTCCAATGGGTGTTTTGAAGCCTCCCCTCCCATCTCCTGCAACTCTGCAGAAACTTAAGAAAGGAAGAAAAAGGAAAGAAAGGAAGAAAGAAAGGAAAAGAAAAGTAGTCACATCCACAGAAAATAGAAGCTAGAAAGTGTCCCCTTCTTGGAGCTTAGCTCATAGAGTCCATTATATAAAGAACAGAACTTAAGAAACAAAAAATATACTTAATAATTTTCATATCTAATGAGACTTATAATACACTGAAAAGCTCGGTACATGTCCAAAAATTTTTTTTTGACTGGAGGAGAGGTCGGGGGCAACATGGCAGTGACGATTATCATGATGCTCAGCAAACATGATTGAAAACATAAAGAAATATTAAGATAGCTTTTTGGACAAAAATTTAACCACACTGAAAACCTTACATTAAGAATATAAGCAGACTAGCAATAATTATGTAATACCTTCTTTTTTTTTTTTTTTGCCTTTTGTCATTTTATGGCCGCGGGTTTATGGCCGCACCCGCGGCATGTGGAGGTTCCCAGGCTAGGGGTCTAATCGGAGCTGTGGCCACCGGCCTGCGCCGCAGCCACAGCAACGCAGGATCCGAGCCGCGTCTGCAACCTACACCACAGCTCACGGCAACGCCGGATTGTTAACCCACTGAGCAAGGGCAGGGATCGAACCCGCAACCTCATGGTTCCTAGTCGGATTCGTTAACCACTGCGCCACGACGGGAACTCCTTTTTTTTTTTTTTTTTTTTGATGTAATACCTTCTTATGGTAACAGATGAAAACTCCACCTCTCATGATGAGCACTCTGAGATGTGCAGAAATATCGAATCACTGTGTTGTGCACCAGGAGCTAACGCAGCACTGCCAGCCAATCAAAGCAAGTAAGCAAACGGATGCACAGCAGAAAACCAGATTCGCGGTTACCAGGGGCAGGGTGGTTGGGGGCGGGCGGGGGGACAGGATGCAGAGGGTCAAGAGGTACAAAGTTCCAGGTATTTAATAAACACAAAGGAGGAAGCGTACCACGTGAGAAGTATAATTAACACGGCTGGTCATTATAAGAGAAAGTTGCTAAGGAAATTTTTTTTTCTATTTTATTAATTTTGTATCCAAAGGAATGACGGATGTTCACTAAACTCACTGTGATAATCATTTCATGATGTATGTAAGTCAAATCATTACGTGGTACATCTTAAACTTATATGATGCTGCATGTCAATTGTATCTCAATAAAACTGGAAGAAAAAAAATGCTATGAACACTGCAGTCCAGAAAGGAATTCTCTCCAAAGATATCTTATTTAAAGATATTTTAATTAAATTTGTTTCTCAAAATTAAAAAAAAAAGAATATGAGCAGACTAGGAAAACTTTTAGGTGCTGAGTTATAAATGCCTTAAATAATTCTGACACTTGGAAGACACGATTGACATTTCAGGAGCTAAAATTATTTTCTTTCCACATATTCATTAGTAGAATTAGTAGGAATATTTATTAGTAGAATTAGCTTTAAACTGATGGAAGTAAATATCTAGCTTAATTCTAGTTGCACCATAAAATCACCCGGATGGGCAGAGGGTCACGTGGGGTGAGGGCTGACCAATAAGAAGTGTGACAGTCACTGCGTGGAGCTTCTCAGGAAAATTCTCTCAAGGGGATTTACCAGCTGGCACGTACCTTGTGCCCTTCTTGGTACCTCAGGGTGCCTGGCATGCAGGCAACAACACCCATTCTTTGACTAGACATGAATAATCGAAAGAACTAAAAGTTTCCACCCTGCTATCCTTTACCTGGATAACAAAGCCATCGAATGCCTTCTCATGACATGAGGGACAAAACAAGACAAAACCCTCTCTTGTTCAAGCGCCATTATTTGGGGATCAAGTTATATCTACCAAGCCCAACCCTCAATTATTATTAATACTAATAACGCTAGCTGTATCCATTAAATTCTACCTTTATTTTTAAAACAAAACAAAGCAATTACATGCCCTTTGGTGGGCCAGGAATCCACCAGAAGAGAGGAAATACTGAACATCTATTTACATGCCTAGCACTCTACTACGTGCTACAGAAGATTTTAAAGAATTGCAAAATACAGATCCTGCTAGCTAATAAGCTACAAATTCAAAATACATGATGCCAATCAACATAAAACAACTGCTAAACAATATGCATTTAGTCATAACTGCAACAGCAGTTCAACAAAGAGAGATCCTTTTTTTTTTTTTTTGCCTTTTGTCATTTTAGGGCCGCACCCGCGGCATGTGGAGGTTCCCAGGCTAGGGGTCTAATCCGAGCTATAGCCACTGGCCTACGCCACAGCCACAGCAACGCAGGATCCGAGCTGCGTCTGCGACCTACACCACAGCTCACGGCAACGGCGGATCGTTAACCCACTGAGCAAGGCCAGGGATCGAACCCGCAACCTCATGGTTCCTAGTCGGATTAGTTAACCACTGCGCCACAACGGGAACGCCGACAAAGAGAGATCCTTAAAGCCAGACTTAGCACGTGTTTTTTGATGGAGATCAGTTAAACTGAGTGTTAGAAATGGGAAGAAATGAAGCTGATGGAAGGAGAGAAATTACAGGCTAAACACTGATACAAGGTGTGGATCGAAAGTCTATAGAATGGAAATAAAGAAATAAGCCCGACTGGACTATAAGTCTGATGGAAATAAAAGCTGGATAGGTAATAAAGTTTCAGAAATCTGGGAGTTTGGTTCATTCCGTAAAACAGAATGTTCCGGTCTCCAAAAACTGAGCTAGAGTACCCCTACTAGTTAAAACCGTCAGACTCCCCTAAGAAAAAGAGTCCTCGAATCAACAAATAAAAAGAAACAAACCAAAACGGAGATGATAGTTTCAGATTTTAAGTTACTGTATTTTCATCTTCAGTAAATTCTAATCCCTGTGGTTTCTGGGTTCCTATAATCAAGAACCTGGGAGGAGTTCCCTGGTGGCTCAGTGGGTTGAGGATCTGGCGTTATTACTTCTGTGGCTCAGGTTTGATCCCTGGCCCGGGAACTTCTGCATGCCATGGGTAGAGCCAAGAAACAAACAAACAAACAAGAGCCTGGGAGATGCAAGTAGTTTCTTCTCCCTGCAGGGTAAAGAGGAGAGCCTTTCTGCCTATGATGGCCGGGCCCTGAGGCTCCTGCCTTCCCCCTCCTGTAGAGCATGGAAAAAAGAACCAAGGCTGGAGTGAGGGAAAGGTTAAGTTTTCTAACTGCCGCCACTCCTGTGGAATAAAATGAGGAGCACGACCAGACAAGTGTGGGGGAGCTGAGGAAAGTCTGCTTAGCTCGGGCACAGCTGGTGAGGGCGGGTCTCCAGGGGAGCCCCCATCCGAGTTGGCACTCTGTCCAAACTGGCACAGCAGTAAAAACGCTTCATTTCTGGAAGCAGGGCGCTAGGTGGATAGCCTGAGAGAACGCTACTGGGCCCGCATGGCCTGAGTGTGCCAGACAGGTATCCAGGAGTTAAGTCCCCAATGAGGGGACCAGGGGCTGAGCACAGTCTTGGGACCCAAAGAAGCACAGAGACTTGGAGATCAGAGCCAAATGGCTGGAAGGCATGGTCTTCAGTAAGGAGCACCAGCTTGGCAACTCCAACCGCCAAATGCAACCAGACTTGTCAGTGAATGAGGCGTCTATATGATTATACTTTTGGGGGGGGGCACGCCCACAGCATTGTGGGAGTTCCCCGGCCATGGATCGAACCTGTGCCACAGCAGTGACAATGTGAGATCCTTAACCCACTGAGCTACCAGGTAATTCCCGTGTCTGGGATCAGATCAGCCAGAGATCAGCAAGGACCAAAGAGTAGTGCTTGAAGAGTAACATGGTGCCTGGACCAAAAGTAACCGCCATAACCCAGAGAGGACATAAACTCCCTACTGTCATGGTGAAGAGAGCAGATGGGAGGAGGAGGAGAAATGCAAAACTAAGCATTTGTAAGAAAGAGACTAAGATGCCCCAAGAAATACTTAATACTGTAATTGGCAAATCTGCTTCAATTCCCCTGACTCGTTCTCCCCGCCCCGGCCCCATATACCCAATACTAGGTGGAAACTCAGGAGAAACACCAGAGGTAGTCAATACGGAAGCCATTTTTTTGTGCCCAAATATTAAATTTTTGTCCCATAACCTTACAAACTGACATCAACCCTATAAATAAACATACTCATGAATAGAGGAATAATCCTTACACTTGGAGAGATATGACCCATAAGTAAGCAGCAAAGCATTAAATAGTTTACTAGTGCAAGCTTTTTTGCACTTTTCCAGCAAAACTCCACATAACATATATCATGTTTTTCAATCTGCAGGTTACAAAATCAATTGTGCCAAAAACATCGCTTTAATAATAAGATTAGAAAACAAGGCGCTGTGGGGTCCCATCAGCAATTCCTGCTGTCGGATACAGTGATCACAATGGGCACAGCATCATTCACCCAGCTTAAAGCAATTAACTAGGATTTATGAATATCATCCATTTCCTCTTCCTCTCCAGGAGAAAGTAGTACTCAGGAGCAGAAGATCATAATGATTAAAAGTAGGGGCTGTGGAGCCAGATGGCCTGGGTCCACATTCTGACTCCTCCACGTTTCAGCACTACGACTGCCCCAACTTCCTCATCTATAACATGCGGATCAAAGTCACACCTGTCTTGGAGAGCTATTCGAAGATTTAAATGAGATAATCTATAAAACACATAGATCAGTGTCTCCTAACTATGCTCATTTGTATTCACGGTCTCAAAGTCTAATGCAACAAACAATCTCAATAATAAGACGATGCAACAAATATTCCAATAGACGTAAGCAAAAAGGAGGAGTTTTTTCAGGGCTGCTTGGAGTTGAGAGCGAGGAGGGGGTACCTGTAGAGGAACAGTGCAAGCGGAGGTGTTTATTACTGGGTCATCAATCACTCTTTTTGGTAAATTATTTGAAACAACTGAGCAACTGTTTTTCACGAGATTCTCAGAGATGCTGATACATATTTAATATACAAAACACACCAAATTATAAAGAAGAGTTGCTTCACAAATTAAGTTAAAACCACAAGGTGGCCAAGTCTAAATCAGAAATTTCATTCAGGAGTTTCCACAAAGACATTATTAGCGACAATATAAGCTAGAGCTTTGCTGATGCTTTTCAATTAGTGGAAAGGTCACGAGTTTAAATAAAATAGAGTTAAGTATCTTATCTATAATAATGGTCCCTAAATTGAATGTTTTATAGCTGATTTGCTGTTCTTGGCCAATTCTAAGGGCCTGAAAGAAACTTGAACTGGCAAACCATTCAAATTCATGCTATTAAAGTAATAAAGGGAATGCATTCTTGTCCCATGAACCAATTCAAACACACACACACACACACACACACACACACACACGGTTTCTTTGATCCACACACAACAGAAGTAATTTCTCTCTCCACTTTGAATACCTGTATTTCTTTGTATTTCTTTGTATCTTTCTTATATCACTTTCTTATATCACTTAACTGCCTCATGTTAAAATTTATGTGTTTGTCTCCTCTACAATACACATTTCTGGAAAACAGCAGGTACTAATTTACTGTTCCATCACCAACAGAACTTAGAACATTTGTCTACACTGAACCATGTGTTGAATTAGTCAAAAGCATAACCATTATTCACGCCAGCTGATTAGCATTTTGTGACAGTCATAAAACAACTTACCATATACTTGAAAGAATTCACAAACAGGTTAAATAATCTTTCAACAATCTGAATTGTTTGTGTTAGAAACTATGACACCATAGTATAGTTAAAACCATCCTAATGCCAGTTTCATCAAATTAAATATTACCAGAAAAGAAAAACCTATGGTAGAAAGTATGCAGAAAAAAAACTGAAAAGTGAATACAATTTACTAGGTGTTTTGCATAAAGAGTTCACAATTTTTAAAATATAACAAATGAAAGAGATGCCATTACTATCTTTAATGAACTCCCAGAACATTTTCAATCAAGTTGGTCAAAAGTTTGAAGAAAAAAGAATCCCAGAAAAAAAAAGAAAGAAAATTGCTCAATCATCTTTCTGGGGTGGCACACTATTAAAAGAATTCATGGACAGAGAGGTGGCTGTCGAGTATTGGCATATACTCTTAAGAGTACAGTGAGATACACTCTTAAAATTCACTCTAGAAGGAAGCTATCCATGCACAGCATCTAAGCATCAGTACAGCTAAGAGACTAGGTACCACTAACTATTCTTGAGTTGCCCATGGAATTTACTCTGAGCACTGGAGACATTAAACCGCACAATGGGATCGGAAACAAACCCAACACGGGCAGTTTGTGAAACACCGACATGATGTCACCACATCCCAACCCTGCGGGACCGACTATGCAATCAGAATACCAAGCACCACACTCCACTAGACCGTGAACGACTCCAGGTGCAGGGACCGTGTCTTCTGTCCGCTGTGATGAACCCGATATGTACTAAGTAAACGGGAGCCTTGATTATTGATTTCATCAAACACTTTCTAGGTGGCCCCGGCTCTCAGAAGCTGCCAAGGCAGTATTTCTAATGCTCACAACTGGGCAAGATGCTAATGATTATCTTAAGCTCGTGAATGAGGCTCAGAGAGATGAAAACAACCCACCGGAGACCACCTGCTTAATGAGTTGCACAGTTAGTAATTTCGTCTCCAAACATCTAGTTACTTTATTCAACGAGACAATATTGAGCCTTTCCAACGAGTCCTGGTTAACGAAGAGGAGGAGATACCCCGGAGAGCAAGACTGAGGACCCTGAGCTGATGGGATGGAGAGACACACAGAAATAAAAACAAGTCCACAAGAATACTGCAGATTAGTGGTAAATTCTACCAGGAGAATAAATAAGGAGAAGTTGGTGGGAAAAGGAACCCCAGCTGTGCTGAGCCCCGAGGGATGCAGAGCGGTCCGGCCGAGGAGGAGAGAAGCGAGAACACGTCCAGTCATGGGAAATGGCACACATGAAGGCCTGCAAGCAGGAAAGAGGTCTTCGAGGAGTAGAACAGAGGTCGGGTGTCCAAGCGAAGACTGGTCTGGGCTGAGAAAGGAGCCAGAACACGCCGTGGGACGGTGACTTTAATTCAAGAAGTTGTGCTCATTTGTCTTTGCCAGCAGCTCTCAAACTTTGTATTCTTAAAAATGACCGAGTGCTCTGAAGGGCCTTTGTTTCACGGACATCTGCTGTACTGGAAATGAAAACTGTCAGGGCTGCCCGTTGTGGCTCAGCGGGTTAAGAACCGGATCTGTAGTGTCTGTGAGGATGAAGGTTTGATCCGATCCCAGGCCTCGCTCAGTGGGTTAACGATCCTGCATTGCCGCACACGCTGCGGTTAGGTCACAGATGTGGCCTGGATCTGGTGTGGCTGTGGCTGTGGCATAGGCTGTAGCTGCAGCTCCAATTCAGCCCCTCGCCTGAGAACTGTCAAAAGAAAAAAAACAAACCAAACAAACAAACAAAAAAAAAACTGCCTTAATTTTTAAACCCAAGAGTATCAGGCACTTTCCTGGAAACTCGTGAAAAAATAAGATCTCAGTATTATTAGGAAAGCAGTTTTGCCCTTGTGGACCCCCTGAAGGAGTCCTAGTGAGTCCCAGGGGTCCCCAGACCCCACCTGAAAGATCAATGCTCCATGTGGCATGGTTGTCCAAGCCCAGCCCCCAGGCCACCAGCAGCAGCGTCACCTGGGAGTCTGTTAGAAATGCAGATTCTCAGGTCTCACCCCAAAGCTGCTGCATGAGAACCCATGGCTAGGGGGTCAAACAGGAGCTGCAGCTGCAGGTCTACACCAGAGTCACAGAAACACGGGATCCGAGCCGCATCTGTGACCTACACCACAGCTTGTGGCAATGCCGGATCCTTAACCCAATGAGTGAGGCCAGGGATCGAACCCACATCCTCACGGACACTATGTTGGCATCTTAAGCCGCTGAGCCACAATGGGAGCTTCCCCTGTGAGTGATTCTCCCGCTCTCTAAGGTCTGAGGACCACCGGGCTGGACCTTGCTGAAGAAGGCAGGACAGGCGTCAGGGGAAAGACACCAGCAGGAGGTCATGAGAAACGCTTTTACAATACGCAAAATGGGGTTGTCATATGCATAAAGGAGAAGCTTGAAACCAAACGCAAGAAAAAAAAAATTAGAAACTCTGCAGCAAGAAAGAGAATCAACAGAAGAAAAACTTCTTTTTGAATAAAGATTTCAGAATGAATGGAAACCGAAAAGGCAAGACCGGAAACCCTGACTGGTTCTGCAGACATGTATGGCAGCCCATCCAAGTGCCAGCCCTTGGGTGGGAAACGCCGAAAGGGCTCGTGTGGAAGGGTTGGCCTTGGGCATACGGCGTCCACAGTTAATAAACAGTATCAAAGATGCTAAGCAAGATAATATATTTATGAGGCGAAAAAGCTACTTTTTACTGACTCATATCTCGGTTCTTGTAAATAATTCTCCTTAAAGAGAATTAACTCCATGTAACTCGTCAAGCTTTGTTTAGCAGTACAAAGGAAAAATACTAATGAGTTTGGCGATGCATAGTAATATCTTAATTACGTCACTTTAAAACCGTCACTACATACCGAATAATATTTTGGGTCCTTTCGCTGTATCTTAACATATGTCCTAGAATAATATTAACATATGTCCTAGAATAATATTATGCAGTTGTATCTACCGACTTAACAATTACCCTCTGGGCTCCCAGCAACTTCTCTCTATATCCTAAGCACTGTACTTATACCATTTATTACACTGTACCTTAATTAGCTGTTTCCTCATCTAGTCCTCTCATAGACTATAAGCATGTAGGGACTGGGAACCATGACTTATTCAACAGTCTTTCTTCCAAAGACTGTACAATGTCTGGCACATAGCAGGCACGGAATGAAACAGCATTCATTTGTTGATTTAAGTAAATATGTTTTATCTGGACATCTACATGAAAATCTCAGACAAAAGTTACAGCTGACATTTGAATTGCTTTGAAACAAAAAACGCAGAATCCTAGGTACATGTGTTTTAAGTAAGCCCTTGTTTATTGACTATAGATACAGATATAAATCTTGTGCAAATGACAATGGGAATGTAACATATAACTAGTGGGAAAACTCAAAGTGCTCTTTTAGTTATATATATATATATGGAAATGTTTCAATGAATTCAAAATAAGATCTGTCAGAAAGATTCTTACAGACCTTGCAATTAACTGCCTTCTCATATTAAAAAAAATATTCTATATCACTTCCATTCTGAAAATGTAGAAGTCATAAAAACACCAAGCAAACACTATTCAATTCTCAAATCAGAAATCTTAGATGGCAATTTAAAAAGATTATTAATGAGGTAAAGTATTAGCTTTATAATTAAAAACTATCCATGCTCTTACTGGTGATCAGCCCCTTGACTGTCCATATGAAACACTGCCACATTCACATTTAAAATAAATTCTGCTTTAAATTGCTTCTTCTGTTTATTAAAACTACAATCTATGAAAAAATTCAATGTCTAAAGACAATAAAAGCTCACAACTGGTACCCTCTGCACCCATGACCACCTGGACTAAGCAAACAATAAATTGTCATTTTTTGGCTGTGCCCACAGCATGCAGAAGTACTGGAACCACGGCAGTAACCCAAGCTACAGCAGTGACAATGCCAAGCCCTTAACCACTAGGCTGCCAGGGAACTCCTTAGTTGTTCTTGCAAAATCTAGACCGATTTGGTTCTCTCACAATTCCCATACGGTGACCACAGGTCCTGGGACCATGCAGTTGGCTGAGGCACAGTATTTACTGTCACATGAGCAGTAAAGGTACCGACTACACTCAGCTTAGGTACCCGGCTCAGTTACGCAGCTCAGCTTGGCTTTAAACACTGGAAAGTCTTGTTTTCTTGTCCAAACCCATGCTTTGCCACTTTGTAGCTATGCAAGTTCTTTCACTTCTTTTTACTTCTGGGTAAAAGGGCAATGAGTAATAAGAGCGAAAACTGCCCCACGGGGCTCTTTTGAGAACTGTACTGCTTCATGGACATTGAATGCTTGGAAAAATGTCTAGGGCATGGTAAGGGCTCAGGAACTGCTGGCTCCTGTTAGCAGTAGTACATTTAGACTTCGAGCCCACATCGGTTTTGCCAAGGGGCTTGACACTTCGCATCAGATCGTGTTGTTAGTTAGGGGACATCATGCCTTTGTGGCTAGTTTTCAGCTCCAGTCACGTGACTTAATCAACCCCAATGAAAAGGTAACTTCCTTTTGGGTTGTTACTTCCATGCCGAGTATATACGTACCCAGCCTGCATGGGTGGATTCTGCATGTACCAGTCTAGTAAGAAGGTTATTACTGCCTTTATCGGTTAACGCACACAATTAAGTCAAAGCGGAAAAGAAAAGACTGTTCAAAATGCCTCTTGTGTATCTACCACTAATATTTGTTGAACGACTATATGGACAAATGACTCAGGTTTTAGGTGGGTAATCAGTATACCTGGAATTGGAACTAAAACCACCAAGAAAGGCGTAAACGGCCTACCACCAACTCTAGGATTGATTCACTTCATCGCCTCTATTGATCCCAGATTTCAAAAATATTTGAAAATTTTCTATTCCTTATCACTTTACCCATTGCTTTTCCTTCCTCAGATTGCTTTCTAGCTTCCTTTTTTCTTTCTTTGTATGGTTTAATGCAAACCCTGCAGAATTTTCTGTTTGTATGGTTAATCACTATGACTCCTTATACAATAAACCAAATTTCAAAGCCACATGTGTACCATCATGCTTGAAAGACTTTCTGGATACAGAGGAAGGCAGACATAATCAAAGCATACGTAAAATCTGATAGTTCATAACAATAATGCATCAGTAAAAACAAAACCCCCAAACCAAAGAAAACCCTTGCAAAGAGTAAGACAAAGCCATCGTATTTACACACTTATCTGTATCTTCCAATTGAAACTCTCTCCGAGTTTTCCAGAGTCATATCCTTTGCCCTTCATTCTTTTCTCTACAGACGTACTTTCTGGAAAAATGCATCAAGTCTTCTAGTTTCAATTATCATCTTGCTATTGACTGATCACATATATACAGCCTTTTCTTACCTGAAGTTCCACACGTCCAACAACTAACCCTATTCTTTTTTTTTTTTTTTTTGGTCTTTTTAGGGCCACACTCGTGGCATATGGAGGTTCCCACGCTAGGCATCAAATGAGAGCTGTAGTCACCGGCCTACACCACAGCCACAGCAATACGGGATCTGAGCCGCATCCGCAACCTAAACCACAGCTCAAGGCAATACCACAGCTCCTTAACCCACTGAGCAAGGCCAGGGATCAAATCCATGTGCTCAGGAATGCTAGTCTGGTTCGTTAACCACCGAGCCACAGTGGGAACTCAACTAACCCTATTCTTCCAGGAACCCTTTGGATGTCTCATTTTGGGAATGTTAAAATCATCTGAGATTCATTATATAGAAAAAAATTCATGATCGTCCCTCTTAGATTAGCTGTTCTTCATGAAGTTTAATTTTTTTTTGGCTTTTCTTTTTTTTAGGGCCACAGCCATGGCATATGGAAATTCCCAGGCCAGGGGTCAGATTGTAGCTACAGCTGCCAGCCTATACCAGAGCCACAGCCACAGGAGATCTGACCTATACCTCGGCTCATGGCATCACTGGATCCTTAACCCACTGATCGAGGCCAGGGATTGAACCCAAGTCCTCATGGATACTAGTCAAGTTCATTACCACCGACCCACCACGAGAACTCCCATGAAGTTTAATTTAAGTTTAAATTTTTAAAATTTTTTGGCCTGGCTTGCAGCATGCAGAAGTTCCTGGGCCAGGGATCGAACCTGTGCCACAGCAGTGGCGACTCAGGATCCTTAACCTACTGAGCCCTTGGGGAACTCCCAGATTTTATTTTATTTTTGCTTACTAATTTATTTTTGGCTACTGGGCAATGACAGCATTTTCCCAGTCTCATATATGAGAAAATTTGGGAGACCCTTAATGTCACGGTAGGGAAGAAATAAAGAATGAGTCCTCTGCAGTACAATGAAGTAATCTAAGTTCTGCATCTTAACTATGTAACCTAGTTAAGTAAATTAATTTCTCTGTGCCTCATTTAATCTTATCCATAAATTGGGCCTAATGCCGATTTTATAGATTATCTGTAAGGAATAAAGAGAAAAAACATAGGAACAAAGCAAGCACAGCACTCTGGGCACACAGCAGGTGCACACACACACTGAATATTTTATCAAGACTTTGTGCCAGGAATTGTCACTCATACTTCAAATTCATTCCAGCCTCTTATTTCATTTTTATTTTATTTGCTCTGTGCCTTTTATACTCCCATCTACCCAAACCTTACCTACACATAAGGCTGAAGTCCCTGATATATTCTAAAGTGCATTCTTCATTTATATCGGCCTACGCTTTCCCCTTCTTTCTTTGAAATTGTACTGCAATCATGAAAAATACTATATACAGTTTTGAACTTAACTGCTTGCTCTCTAGTCATTAGGAAGGTTTAGCCTAAATGGCAGCCTCCATGAGTCATATGAAATCCTTAATCAATGACTACTCTAAAAACGAACAAACAAAAAAACACAAATGTGTGAGCTTTGATAAATCACCTCATGTCCATGGACCTCAATTTTCTAATCTGTTAAAAAAATTCAAAAGTCCTTTACATCAAAGCATTCTGTCACTATAAGCTGAGTTCTTAGATCATTTTTCTTTCTTTTTCTTTTCTTTTTTGGCCGCCCTACAGCGTATGGAGTTCCTAGACCAAGGATCAGATCCGAGGCGCAGTTGCAACCTATGCCACAGCTGTCACAGTGCTAGTTCTTTTAACCTACTTTGCTGGGCCAGGGATTGAACTTGCGTCCTGATCCCATTGCAACACAGTGGGAACTCCTCTTAGATCATTTTCCTAGAGGTTAGAAATAAAAAAAAAGGAGTCCTTTTGGGCTTTTTCCTTCTCTCGGAATTTCCTCAGTCCTGTGTTTACTCCACTAATGCAGCACTTACCAGACCATGTTAGATTGAACACATGCCTATTCTGCTAAATAGCTAATTCCTTGAGAGTGGGGCCTTTTCAATTAATCCTGTGCCTGGGGTTTCTTAAGACAGTATCTGGCACACAGTAGGCAAAAAATGTATATTTACTAAATTGACATTAATTAAGAGGTTTGAGATGGGCAAAAGAACATCTAAGGCCATTGGCTTTGCACCAAACACATCTTCTCACCCAGAAACCCTGTTCACTGCCCTCACACTGCTTTCTCACCTCTGAAAAATCTTGACATCACTCAAAATATTCACGTATACAAAGTGACGCAATGTTCACCACAGTAAGATGAAACCACTTCAAACAAAAGAGTCAAGTTCACCAAAGCACAATTCAATCATTTAGGACTTCGATGTCCATTTAAGTAAAATAAGAAAAAAGAGGAAATACTTAAACTAATTTGGTAAATACAACTTTCTCACTATTTTAATAATTTGGATACTTTCCAGCTGACAATGATAGAGAAATTTCATTCTTCGAGACTTTCATCTTGCAATTTAAATATTTTTTGTTTCAACAATTTTTCTAAAAAACTGAAAACTTAAAAAAATCCAATAATCAGATTATAACAGCTAAATACTTTACAGATTTATTTCTTTCAGACAAAAACACTGGGTTCTAACCACACAGACTTTACCTCTCCCTTATAGACTGTAAAAGATGAAATAGGTATAAAAGCACTATCTTAGCCCTACCGTTTCATCCTAAAGTGGATTGATTCTGCCTTAGATGGACATGAAGCTATCAATAACTGGAAAGCACACATCCTTTAAAAAAATGGAACTGGGAATTTCTGTTGTGGTTCAGTGGAAACGAATCTGACGAGGATCCATGAGGACGCAGGTTCGATCCCTGGCCTCACTCAGTGGGCTAAGGATCCAGCGTTGCTGTGAGCTGTAGTACAGGTGGCAGACAAGGCTCGGATCCTGCATTGTTGTGGTGCAGGCTGGCAGCTACAGCTCCGATTCAACCCCTAGCCTGGGAACCTCCATATGCCATGGGTTCGGCCCTAAAAAGACCAAAAAAAAAAAAAAAAGGAACTGAAGAAGTTTTGCAAGAGAATTTATTCAAGAGTTTCCGAAGACATCTGATATGATTTAGTAGCAGTTCATGATTCAGTAGCAGTACTTTCTCTTTCATTTTTAAAGTTTTACTGTAGTCTAGTTGATTCACAAGGTGGTCATAATTTCTGCTGTACAACAAAGTGATTCAGTTATACATGTACACACATCCATTCTTTTTCAGATTCTTTCCCATACAGGCTATCACAGAACACTGGGCAGAGGTCCCTCTGCTATACAGCAGGTTTCTGTTGGCTACTGGGTCCACACAGCACAGTGTGCATATGCTGACCCCAAACCCCCAGTCCATCCCTCCCTTCCACCACCTGTCCCCTTTGGTGACCCTAAATTTGCTTTCGGTAGCAGTTCTAATGTGAATCCCACGTACGGAGCAAAGAGAGACCAAGAAAGCTGCACATTCCTAGCTCCATGTTATCCCTAAATATCGTTACACCAACACTGTTTATGACGTGCAGATTCTGTAAATCTGGGGTTAATGTTACTAAAAGAGTATTTTCATAAGGCATGAAGTTGAATTCCATGGTAAAATTTACTCTAATAGCTTTATGTTTTGGCCATATTGTTTATAGAATCATTAATGGCTGAAGCGTCACTTAATATTTTTAGTTTTACTTTATAGGATTTTATAGGGAACGAAATATGCTGTGTTACATTTTCCCATTTGCAGTACACGGATGTCTCAGGACAAATCTCCTGCGAATGTCAAGTGTCTGCTATCACTGCTTCCAGGCTGCCCACTGAAACCTGGCAAATGGCTTATACTCTGGCCTCTCCGTTCTGACAGTGACTTGGGTTGGAAGGTTAATCACCACGAAGATCAGAAGACCTGAGCCTTCAGTGTTAACATGGGCATAAATCCTAACCCACACCACACGCTTTTTTACCAGCTGGCTCTTAAGGTCACTCTGGGCCAGCTTCCGTCCATCACCGCTACACTAAACAGTGTTGGGCTCGGATTTGTCACCTTGTTAGGAAGCTATGCTCTCAAACAGCGTGGGTACAGGGATAGTTCCAAGTCCATGCCTTGTGCTGACTGCCATCAGCCCTTCCTTTATCAATTCACTTTCTAGAATTCTACGCCCACCCAAAGGCGGATCAGAAGGTTTATCAATGTGGACAAGAGATGCAGCTTGGGGAGGGAAGGTGGGTGAAAATTTAGAATTTTGGGGTGGTGGAAACTTAATAGTTCAATAGGCGAAAGTTAATTAAATCCATAATTCTCCACAGGAAGACAGCACTACAAATAGTTTTTTCTTTGTAATTCAGAAAGAAAAAAAAAAAAAAAACCACTTAACAAGCACGAGTGGAAGTATAATATAAAGGCTAATTTCAGAATGAGAGGCATCTCAGTACGCCCGCAACACGTAACCCGGCTATTGAAGAAGTGGTTATTTTCTCAGTAAAAGAAGAATCATTAATTTTGAGTCAAAGAAAGGTTTACATTTTTAAAACAGTATGTATTTGCTCAATTTACTATCCGGAGATCCTATCAACAAGATGGAAACAGACGGACTACTTGAGATTTGAAAAGGGCAAAGTACCCACACTGGTCCCCTGGTGCTAGAACAATGGCAGGTCAAACTTTTGTTCCTCTTGTCCTACAAACAATTTTCAAGCCCACGCTCAATAAATAAATTTGGTCTCCGCACTCCCAATCAGGGCTGCACAATCCCCTCAGTAGCAGACCTATGATAAATGGACTTATTTTCCCAAATCAAACACTTGAATTTAAATTCAGATGAGTTAATGCAAAGGTCAACATTGTAATCAGTTCTTTTGATCTTTATAGAATTTCTGGAGTAATACATAATAAATCTGAAACAAGGCAATTTGCAGCTCTGTATGTGTGGCTGGCAATAAAAATCTTAACGATCAGAGCCTTTATGTACTTAGGGAGCCTTTGATTGTAATGGCTACGGTGAGAGCTTCAATGCCTAGGAGACAATGGCAATAGATAACCCTGGAAGACTTGATTTCTTGATCGTTTCTACAATTTATTTATCTATGTATTTATATAAAAACTTAATGAATGCACACCTGTGGTTACTGTCTTTTTGAAAGAGTCGCTACTTTTACTACAAGCACCTCGTTTTGAGTTAATATGTGGAACTTAAGAACTGCTTGGGAGAAAAATTAGTATATTGGATTCAAATGAAAAAGTTTCCATATTTAAATCAGAATTACGTTTCTTTGGGTTTTTTTTTTTAAGTTAAAAATTTGAGGAGGTTAAGCTATTTAAAAACTAAACAGTGTACTTCAATTTTACGACTCCTAAGGGAAGTACCATCACAAAGGGGTTCCAGAACCCTTTAAACTGAAATTTAAGGAAGAAAGGAAGGAAGAAGGGAAAAAGGAAGCGGGGAAGGGAAAGAAAAGCAGGAGAAACAGACAGGCGAACAGAGAGCAAGCAGAAGGACCTGCAACCATCACCTCTCCAGCAAGCTACTGGATGCCACTGGATATACGGCTTCAGGCTGTTCCCCTCCCTTTCAGATTCTTAGAATCTTCTATTAATAATTTATCCTAGAGCATTGGAGTCTTTTTGGTTTTTCAACAAAATAGGACATAATTACAGGTGGAGTAACATGAATTTTTATATTGATAGCGGTGATAAGCAATAGCCTGTTAATTTTTTTTAATCTTTTTTTTTCCGGTAATATAGCAGTGATTACTCCTCTTAAACAGTACACCCATTTCGCCAGCATCATTACACTAAAGCCCTCTGATTCTAGTTTGCCAGGATACTGTGAAACATTCTGGTGGTAAAAAGTGCTTTGTTTGACTTACATTCAAGATAAGCCGTTAATGAAATGCGTAATATGAAAAAGCACTCTGAGTCCTGGCAGTGAGGGACCCACAGTCTACAAAATCTGCAGCGGTTGTCCTGGAGGACTATGTATCTGAAGGTGGAAACTGAAAAAAAAAGAAAAGAAGAAAGCCTCCAGGTGTCATTCTTGCTCTGTGCTCCCACGACCTCTCTCTCCAGACCTAGCCCACAGGTATTCACCCCCAAACCTACCCTGGTCCGGGATTCTAACAATGAGGGTGAAACAGAGCCTCCTACCACGATTTACCGTAATTTGGTTTTCCGGAGACTCAATGAAAATACCAGGATTTAAGAGACAAAAATGTCCCGTGTCCTTGGGCCATGACGGTCACGACGCCAGCTGATCCAGACACTGGACAGGCTTTGGCTACAAAGCCAGAAATCTACACATCTGGGGAGAAAATATTCATCTGGAGGTTCTGCTCTAAGTTCTTTCCTTGATAAGCAAATCTGATTCAGACCCGTTATGCGACACGACTATCTGACGGTACTGATATAACTTGCTTTATTCTGAGGTTTCATCTCTTAAGACAGAAGAAAAGCATGACTAAGGAAGGTCCTGTTAATTTCTTCTAAATCGTGGCTTTATTTCTCTAATAAACTTCCATATACTACTTCGCAGAGTTCTGGTTCTGCTGAACTCAAGAATATCCAGCAATAAGAAATGACCGGGTTTCTGAACTTTCTAAGACAAACCATAAGGCTCTTGCTTTTTTCCCCTGCAGCGTCAAATTTACAGGGTACAGATATGCTGTCAGGACAGTTAAAAAGTGCAGTCCTGTGAGTCGCTAGGGGTCCAACAAGCTGAGTCTCTCAAAGCTGAAAACAGAAAAAGTCCTTCATCTTGAAAAGGGATCATTCCCTTTTTTTCAGCAAGTTTCTACAACGAAGCCTCCATTAAGAAAAGGAACAAACAAAATCATAAAACTTAAGCTTCCCCATTTTGTTCAACCTCATAAGGACCCCCAACACTGGCAAGAGTTAGAAGATACACACTCAAGAAGAAAATCCAATTCTTGACTTTTTTTTTCTTTTTAGGGCCAAATCTGCGGCATGTGGAGGTTCCCAGGCTAGGGGTCTAACAGGAGCTGTAACCACCGGCCTACACCACAGCCACAGCAACATGGGATCCAAGCCTCGTCTGCGACCTACACCACAGCTCACGGCAACGCCGGGTCCTCAACCCACTGAGTGAGGCCAGGGATCGAACCCACATCCTCCCGGAGACTATGTCACGTCCTTAACCCACTGAGCCACAAGGGCAACTCCTCCCAGCTTTGTCTGACAAAAAGCAACCCAAACTCTGGACAGTGCGACCCTCCCTCCCTTTCTTCCTCTTCCAAGCTCAGCTTCCTCAAAGAGCCATCACTTTCCACTTTCTCACCAGGCGACTGACAACCTTCAGTCTGGGGGAAGTGGCCCGGCAGCGAGGGATCCTGGTGACCTTCCAACTCGGCAATGTGAGTGGGGAGAACACTCAGGGCACCGGGTGGTCACAGCAGGAGCGACAGTGCCAGCGGCACACATGAGACTCTGGGAGGAGAGGCTGCTGAGAGCAGAGGGCGCGTCCTGGCCTCTGGGGTCCTGGTCAGACAGGGCGCTGGGACAGCACCCAGAATTGAGGGGAATAAAGATGCCTCTTTGTGCTTTTCCTCCTACCCAACGGGACAAAGGAAAAGGATTTTCCTAAGAAAACCAGATTTTCTCACTTAGAAATGACATGTCCTTCACTGAATATCTAAACACTCAGCAAAATGTCATTGGATTTAATAGCTAGTTGTCTCAAGACCTTACTCTCAATTTTAGGCTTCCTGTCACTGGATGATGTACCGTTTTCGCTCACAGCACCAAGCACGACTGCTTATAAGAATAAGCCTGAGAATCATGAAGCCAAACTGGATTTTTTTTTCCTTTTCTTCCTTTTTCGGCTGCCCCAAGGCATATGGAATTCCTGGGCCAGGGATCAGATCTGAGTTGAAGTTGTCACCTGCACCACAGCTGCAAGGCCGGATCCTTAACCCACTGTGCTGGGCCAGGGATGGAACCTGCGGCCCTGCTGCTGCAGAGACACCCCTGATTCCACTGCACCACAGCGGGAACTCCCCAAACTGCAATTTTGAGGGCCCCTGATACATAGCTAAGACACATAAAATATATAAAACTTTTATATTATAAACTGTGAAGCATCAGAAAAATATAAAATTACTTTACACACAGCTAGATTATAATAGATATTTCCTGAGTTCATGGATTAAGCGTTAACAGACATTTGTTATTCTAAAAGTCAACGATGCCAAGGCAATAACTTTCTCTGGTTCAAGAGCTAGACAAATGGATGAAATGAATAGTGGGTCTGAACACATGCCAACTCTTAGGTCTTACTTGCAGTATAAAGATGCTCTTACCAGTGAGTTTTTACATCACAAAGAACAGTAAATGATTACACGTGCTGTGCAAACACTAAGAGACATCTGCTTCTCTGTATCTATGCAAAATAAAAAATAACAGTGGTAAAAAGAATACTTTGAATATTTACAGGCTTATTTATAAAACGGATTCAAGAACTTTTTCATTTACCTGAATTTTTTTTTTTTGCCTAGAATGGGAGAGAGCGTGGCTTAGAGATGTTGCTCCATACTTTTTAAACAGCAAAAAAAATCACTCTAAGAATTAACACCTGAGGAGGTTTATCTGCCAGGCACAAATAAGCATTTGTCTCTGTCTATAACTGCTCATTCTTTTTTTTCTCCTTCCGCATGAGCTTTGTCTAATAGGATCTAAACACCTTCTTTTAAAATACCTAAATTTGGGCTTAATCTCTCCAGATCTCTTCAAACAGCTCTGATCTAAGGCCACAGTCTCTCAGTTCAATTACAGAACCATTTACTGAGCACCTATTACGGGGTAGGCACCGTGTGAGATATTAACGAATCTCAATTAACGACCAAATGGTAACTCCTAACTCAGATAAATACTTGAAGGTTTTTTTTTTCAATTTAATTATAAATTTATATTTCCCTTCAGGGTATAAGCTTTCTTCCCCTAGATAGCTTGCCTCAAATATTAGAATACGTATTTCAGGACTGTCAGTCATGTCTAACGTTTGGGAAATGAAGATGGTAAGCATTGCTCTGGGATGAGAACGCTCCAGAAGCATTTAAGATATTCCTACTATAGTGCACAGAGACATCAGGATCCCCTGAGAAAAGCTGATTTGATTTGATATCTTCCTTTTCCATCTTTGACTTTATGAGACAAACGAATGGTTCTGCTCCATCCGAATTACAGCTCACCCAAGACTGTTCAGAAAGAAAGAATGAGACACTGATGGCCTCTTGTCGTTCATTCACTAATTTGTTGATTCATTCAACATTCAACAAGCATTTACTGGTCACTCAAATCCCTGGGTAAGATCAACCTGCTCAGAGCCATGCCTGAGAAGAACCAAGGAAAGAGTCAATAGATAAATCACTGAGATAAGGAACATATACAAAATATGGGAGGTTTTCTGAATCAGTAAGTGAATCTGAAAACGAACTAGTCCTACGCAAATTTACAGGAGTTTGAAAAAAGGAAAATTTAAAGACTGAAAACTTTCACTGCCTTGAGGTTCACAGGTTAGCTGGGTGCAAAACAAACATGCTTTAGTTGAATGCCAATTGCTTTAAATTATGTGCAAACAAAATGAAACTTCATTTCCTTCTGATTAGGTCTTTAATGGGAAAACTCGGCAAGGAATAACTGCCTGTTCCCAGCTCAGTTTCCTATCTTCCTAAAGGCCCATCTCAAAAGAGCCCATTTTTTCTCTCTCTGAATACGCTACATGTCCCTATTTCACCCCCCAGAATATGAGACTTCGAGGCACCACAGTTTAGTGGCAGACACCTAGGTTCCACAGCAGAAAGATAAATACCTGCCATTTGTTGGCTGTGACACTGGGTTGGTTTTTAATCTCTCCCAGCCTAGTAGATGATTAGTATCTATTTTTATAAGCTATGGTGAAGACGGAAGACATATGTAAATACCTGGCAAAGAACGTGTCATATACTCGATGCTCAATAAAAGGCAATAATAATGATAATAACAGTAATTCCTAGTACTTCATTTATACACCCAATATTTATGAGTACCTGCTCAGTGCTGGGTAATGATCTGACCACAGGGACATAGTGGTGATCAAAGTAAAGAGTCATTGTCCTCACAGCTGTCATTCCCAGGAAGGGAGATCAACTGTAATCACACGAGAAAACAAAATCCGGGGAGTTTCCGTCGTGACTCAGTAGAAAAGAAGCTGACTAGCATCCATGAGGACACAGGTTTGATCCCTGGCCTCGAGCAGTGGGTTAAGGATCCGGCATTGCCATGAGCTGTGGTGTGGGTCTCCGACGCAACTGGGATCCCGTGTTGCAGTGGCTGTGGTGTAGGCCAGCGGCTATAGCCCCGATTCGACCCCTAGCCTGGGAACCTCCATATGCTGCCGGTGCGGCCCTAAAAAAAAGAAAAAATAAAATCCTCTAAGATAGCTTTCAAAACAAACTGATTATTTATCACCATTAACTGTATTTGTTTTTAGGGAAAAATATTCATCCACAACTGCAAGTCAAATTTCCTCATTACCTTCTTCGTTTCAGAAATGACTTGACAACAACAACAAAAAATGACTTAACAAAGCTCTCTTGCTAAATAAAAATGTGTTTAATAACCTGCTTTAGAAACAGAAACCTACAAAATAAATTTTATTTCTGAAAACAGAGTATAGTTTATTTCCTACTGTAAATAAACTCATTTTAAAAATGTCATTTTAGGAGTTCCCATTGTGGCTCAGTGGTTAACGAATCTGACTAGAAACCATGAGGTTGCGGGTTCAATCCCTGGCCTCGCTCAGTGGGTTAAGGATCCGGCGTTGCCATGAGCTGTGATGTAGGTTGCAGACGCGGCTCGGATCCCGCGTTGCTGTGACTGTGGTGTAGGCCGGCAGCTACAGCTCCTGTTAGACCCCTGGCCTGGGAACCTCCATATGCTGCGGGTGTGGCCCAAATAAGGCAAAAAGACAGAAAAAAAAATGTCATTTTAAAACCATTTTTTACTTCTCTTGGCCAGTCAAAAATGACTGTCTGCTTTATATAATCTTGATAAACAAATATTTTCACTATGAGCAATAAAACGTCTGTAATACTGAACTATATTTTTGTACTTATATAGTAATATAATTATTTAAATACATGTAGGAAGACAAGACGTGATAATTAAAATATGCAATTACATGATTAATAAGGATATGATCAGAGAGATTATGCAGAATTTTTACTTGCATGGACAGATAATTTTCACATACTGCTATGCTATATTATAAATCTCTAAAAGATTCATAATTTGAAATAATGTTTTAATTCAAATCATTCTGGAACCCCAACTTCTTAAGAAAATAAGAATTTTTCATGAATCATTAATAAAACAGAGAAGCGTGGACCAGTCAGGCGTACAAATCTGTCAGGTGAGATACAGAAAAAAGATGTCTGGTCAGGAAACAAAGTCCACGCTTGGCAGGCCGCACGGGTGTTCTACTCAGTGCCACTGCCACCAGACAGCAAAGCAGGGTCTTATAATTAGTCCGTTTCCTTCTCAGTGTCAGTGAAGGATAGGGCCTCTCTAGGTCGGTCTTTCTGGAAGCGTGAGCATCATTTCAGAACTTGCTAGAAATGCAAATTCTCAGACTCTAACCCAGACCCACTGAATGAGAAACCCTGGGGGTGGGGTCCAGCCACTTCCGTTTACACAGCCCTCCAGGTGATTCTAAGGTGCAGAGAAGTGAGCTCTGCATTTTTTTTTTTTTTTTTTGCTTTTTAGGGCCACACCCCAGGCATATGGAAGTTCCCAGGTTAGGGGTGAAATGGGAGCTGCAGCTACTGGCCTACAACACAGCCACAGCAACGTGGGATCCAAGCTGCACCTGTGACCTACACCAGAGCTCAGAGCAATGCCTGATCTTAACCCACTGAGTGAGGCCAGGGATCGAACCCACAACCTCATGGAGCCTAGTAGGATCTGAGCTGCACCTGTGATGTGACCTACCCCACAGCTCACAGCAATGCCTGATCTTTACCCACTGAGTGAGGCCAGGGATCGAATCCACATCCTCATGGATCCCAGTGGGATTCATTTCCGATGTGCCGCAATGGGAACTCCCCACTGTTCTACACTGATACAGTCCGGTAGTTAAACTGCCACTCTTTTCTGTTTTAACCTTGAAGCTAGTGCCCCCCACCCCAATTTTCTCTGCCAAGCAGTTTTAGCAATCTGAGTTAGGAACTCAGAAACAAAAACACAAATGCAATTAATTCTATGCTGTATTTTGAACCATGTCTAATAATTTTTGAAAATGTGCCAGCAGTCATGTTAAAACTCCATATCCCTAACCACAATGAAACGCTATGAGAAAAGTACTATTAATCCATTTTACAAGGGGAAAACTACAACTTAGAGGAGGTACATAACTTGTATATGGCCAAATGGCTAGTAACCTAAAACAGAATGCCTGAAGATCACAAAATTATCATTTAATATCATCTATCTTCACTTAAATTGTTGAGTTTTCAGTTATCAGCGTCTTCGTTGACATTGGCAGTATCTGTTACCATTGAACGCCAAGAGCTTTCTTAAGAAATTAAGATCAATTCTTAAACACTATCTCACTCTATTGTAAGTAGTACATCTAAATGTGAAATACCTAGAGAAAACATTGACTGTCCAACTTGATGTGTATGAATGAAACTTCATATGCTCTTTTTCTAGTTGCTGCAATAACCCGAACTCAACTATCCTCCTTACCTACAGAGCAGACACTTTAGACAGATTGTTGTCTGTCTGATGCTTAAGCAGATTCATGTGACGTGTTCATATCCAGACTCGAACTATTCAAAGTGCATTCTTATCCTTTCATTTAGTAACTTATCTAGTTGAAGGTGCCTGGGGCCCAGTCCACATTCCTCACTGGTGCACTGGTTCCCGAGGCAGCAAAGGTCGAGAAAGGAGCCACGGGAGCACAGAGGAAGAAGAGCCTACCTTCAACAGAGAATTGAAGCCGGACAGTGATGAAAAGTCCACATGTTACAGCGACACCATAAATTATGTTAGAATGAATGGTCCGGCCACAAAGGGGTTCCGAAAATAGGTTGAAACTGCTCACAGTCCGAAAACAAATTGCCTAAATTCCAACACGAGAAAACAGTGTTCTTGACATAATATTTTCATGTGGCCACTACTGGGTGAAGCTGGGTCTACGGAGATGAAATACAACATGCTTTGGCTTTGAAATTGGAAGTTGTTATTCCATCAAGACACTCAAATGCAAAGAAATCTGCATGCATCTGGTGCCTCAAGGCTTACAGATTTATGATGAAGGCAGGCTAAAATGAACGATGACAGGTCGGTTGGCCCGAACCCTGGGAAGGAACCTGCATTTCGGGGCAACGGAAACCTCAAGCGCCTTACCTTTGCATCCTCTCAGGAGGTGAAGCGAATTTGAATTATGTAATTATTGGTTTACTGAAGAATCCTTATTTAAGTGATAATAACAGAAATATCATAAATCAAAAGGAAAAGTGCTCTGCTGTCTATTATTGAGTTCATTTCTCTTAAAAGCCAACACCAAATCTAAAATGTTAGGAAATAATTACATGATCTTTTCCCTTAAAAGGTGGAAAATAAATAGAAAAAAAAAAGGTAATAAAAAACACACTAAGAGGATGTGCCCAGTCTTTATGAAAGATGGCTGTGGCAAATGGAGAGCGAAGTCAGTCACCCAAATTTGCAGGCACTAGATCTGCAAATTCTCATCTGAAGAACATCATGATTCCCACAAAGACAACATACGAAACACGTAATTAGATGGTCTCCAGAAACGAAGGCTGAGCAGACTCTATATTTTACAGAACTGGATGTGCCTCTCGGGGGTAGAACACGATCAATTCAAGAATAATATTATATCGATTAATCGCATCGCAGAGCTAAAATGCTGAAGGATCAAAGTGGAATATGGCTTCATCTGAAATTGAACAGTATTCACTTGTCAATCTGAACAGAGATGCCATTATTATAATTAAGATTATGTACTATATATATATATATATATGTCAATAGTAAAGTACGTGGGGAATATAAGTAATACTTTAAAGAGTAATTTTAAAGTTCCAATAATTTTTTGGCATTATCTATATTACTCTTTTGCAAATTAAAAGCAGTAAATTATATACTATGCTGAAGGAACTATAAATGCATTATTATCCCACATAAGCTCACAGGACTCAGGACACAGATTTCAACTGTGATTCGGGTTGCATATTAACATGACGTTTTCCTTTGAGAAGTCAGGTGTCAACGAACAGAATCACTAGCTCAGTTCTGTGAAAGAGAACGGCATTTTAATGTAACCGAGGAGTAACCGCAAGCTTTCAAACGGGGGAGAAATGTTATATTGCACGACCAAGGGAGAATCAAGCAGTGTAAAGCCATATTGTCCCACAGCATGAAGTGATCAGATACCTGCCTAAAATGATGGACAGCTCTGGCCTAGTGAAGAGGCAAAAAAAAATCCCATTTACTCTCGTCCAGATGGGACCAACTGGACGCTCCAGCGCAAACGACTCATCTTTCTTCGGACCTTCTTGTCCAGCTCCTGAGCGAGCTCCAGCTGATAATGATAAATACCAAGGCTAGAGTAAAGTGGGTGACAACAGAAGCCTTGTTATAGCTGCCAGTCTTTGGGTCTTGTCATTATTACACATTGAAGATTTATTTGAGTTTATTGTTGTGCGCAGGGTCTAGCCATTTGCAATTCATCACCTACTACAGAAAGTTCAAGAGAGTGGCCGGAGCTATAATTGCCACCTCCACCTGCTTTGGGAAATTATGAGGTCACTAGCTAGGGCAACCCAGTCTTCGCTGGGCCCCCAAAGTCACAGCAGCCTCTAGGATAAAATACTCAGGTCCTGTCTTCACTGGAGCAACTCCTGAGATGGCATTAATGATGCTCCATCACCTGGCAACTGATTAAATCGCATCTATAGTACGGCCTGCTCTTCGGCAAACACTGAAAGGTTACAGTTACCAGAAAGAAAGAAGGAAACTATTAGGGTTGCCCTGATCTGAGCATTATTGTTATTACGGTAACTGTTACCAGCTGTTTGATTCAGGGATGTACAAACCCACTAACAAGGCACATCTCTTTTATTTAATCTGATGTAATCTTCTAAACCTTGAGAAATCAAACTAGCCTAACCACAAATCTGTTCTGGAAGCAGGTGGAATATAAATCCTACATATGTTTTTTTAAAAAAACCCAGCACTCTGCTAGAATCAGTAGGATGGCTACAATCACATATGAAGACATCAGACAGCTTCTATTCAGTACATTAAAAAAGAAATTCTCATATATTTGGCACTTGAATATTACTATAGCAGTATATTAAGTGAGTTTGACTAGGAAAAAAGTCAATAATAAAGGTAACCATTTTAATTTTTAAATTAAGCTTTTCTCCTACATTTATTAGTTTTATTTTTTCAGATATGAACATAAAATTTTCCCTCCGAAACTACTGAAAAACTTTCTGAGAGCTTTTGCCTGTTCAAGGTTTTACAGCCAGTGCTACAAACAATAGGGACTTATATGATTTCCAGTTTTCTAAAACGTACGACACATTCATCAGTGTACAAATGGCTTGAAAATTTATGATACCTGAATCTTTTCACATGCGGTATTATGCCATTGCTTGGTTTCTACATCCTCACTGTTAATGGATTTCTGAAACCAAGATTTCCTGAGATAGGCATTTTTTTTGTTTTGTTTTGTTTCAGGTCCTCCTTTAAAAATGAGCACAACAAGTAATGCAGAAAAAAGGTAAGCTGGCCTTGTGACTTAAAATAAAACCCCAACTATTTATAAAGATTGTCTACATCTTATTTTATCCCTCAGAGTCTAATGATATTCAGTGATTTCATTTTATAAAATTATAGAGGAATCAAAGTTCTAAGTGGAAAGTTTCTGACTGCAAATTCTTTTACAAGTGGTTTCATATGTATGCTACTGCAGTTTTCTGCCACATTTACTCTGAGGTCAGCTTGAAAGTACATCTTTTCCGTTTGGTTCCTGTCTCCATGTTTCTTTTCACTATCAGAGGTTTGGTCCCATTTTGAGTGTCACCTAGACTCACCTTAAGAACACTGTGAGGTACGAAGTGGAGATGCTATTGACAGTTTTGTCTGTTTTTTTTTTGTTTGTTTTTGGCAGCACCCACGGCATGTGGAAGCTCCCAGACCAGGGATGGAACCTGAGTCACAGCAGCGATCGGAGCCACAGTAGTGACAATGCTAGATCCTTAATCTACCGGGCCACCAGGGAACTCCTCATGATACTTTTTAATCATATTGTTTCTCCCAAACCATAACCACAATGGATGTAAATTAGCACCTCATTTAGATGCCCTGGGTGATCAATTGCCGGAAGGCTGCAGGGAACTGGATGCTGAAAGCCCTTCTCCCTCCACTCCGCTTCCTCCGCTGATGACCAGCTGAGAAGTAAAAAAGCATGTGGGCCACTAAAGCTACCTGCAGTAGTAACAGCTGATGGGGAAAAAGCCCGCTGATCTGGAAGGAAAAGTTCACAAGCTAAGATATTTTCATAAGAGCGATGACTAACAGAACAACAAATGAAGACAGTCTATTGCTATTCAGCCCATTTAGGGAATAGGTAGGGTTCAAAAAGGAGACACTTCTGATTTTCAAATCAGATCGAGCAAATTAAACTCATATTCTGGTTAGATATTAGCTAGGGCACTCTGCAACAGAGAGGTGGGCTGGAATTCTGATCTCATACCTACAGGCCTTTTTAATTAACATCTGCCCTTCACCGTAACATTTATGAATTCCTTTCACATACATTATCCCATAACAACCTTATAAGGCAGGGATTAATAAGGTACCGATTTTACAGAAGGAGAGACTGAGGCTCAGAGTGGGAAGGGATTTTTTTTCCAGTCACACTACTGGCTAAGTGTCAGACCTGGGTCCTGATCACAGGTCTTACTCCAAATCTCTTACTTTGTACCAAATCACAGGCAGAAGAAAAGTCATTCAATTTGAAAATCCTTTGAGCTGCTTTTTCCTTCCAAAGATTGAAAATATTTTTGAGATTATGCAATGAAAGAATTCACAACTTTATATTCTTCCCAAGAAAGCTTAACTTTTTTTTTCTAGTATATGAATCTAAGATACTAATGGAACAGAAACAAAAATACAGAATAACATACTGTGTTGCTCTTTTTATAAAAGCTGTAGAATACAGCTTACATAGTTACCACTGTACAAAAACATACGATCAGTTCAAGGAACAATAAGCCAGGCCATGGAGTTCTCCTGTGGCTCCGCAGGCTGAGGATCTGGCCCTGTAGCTGCAGCAGTGAGGGTCGCTGCTATGGCTCAGGTTTCATGCCTGGCCCGGGAACTTCCGTGGGCCACGGTACAGCCAAAAATGAAAATAAATAAAAATTAAAAAAAAAAGATAAACCAGGTCAGGAACTAGAAAGTTCCTTTCCAGATTCCTCAGTCCACTCTATCACTTTACATCATTTTTTAAATTATTATTCACTAGTTTTACTACGGGTTTATGTATTCCTAAGCAATACTGTTTAGTCTTGCCAGTCTTTGAACTTCACATAAATGAAATCATACTGTATGTATTATTCTGCAGAGTGCTTTTTCCTTCCCATATCATATTTTGAGATTTTTCTCTCTCTCTTTCTTTGAACGGCTGCACCTGTGGCATATGGAAGTTCCCAGTCTAGGGGTCGAATTGGAGCTGCAGCTGCCAGCCTATGCCACAGCCAGTCCAAGCCTCATCTGTGACCTATCCTGCAGCTTATGTCAATGCCGGATCCTGAACCCACTAAGCAAGGCCAGGGATTGGACCCACATCACATCGCCATGGAGATGTGCCGGACTCTTAAATCGCTGAGCCAAAATGGGAATTCTCATTTTGAGTTTTCTTAAAGTTGATGTGCGCAGCTGTAGTTCTCTCATTTTTATTACTGATGAAAGCATTCCACTCAGTGAACACACCAGCATTTATCCAGTCACCTGCTAATATACATCTGTGGGTTTTTTGGTGCAGTTTTCATTTTACAAAGACTGTTATTACTATGAGTATTTTTGTACATGACTCCTAGCGCAAAATGCAAAAGTTTCTCTAGCATGTATACTTACTGGGAATTGTACATTCAAGAGATAGGCACTATTTACTGGCCATTGTCTTTTTCCAAACTAGTTATACCAGCGTATGCTCAGAAGCAATGTTTCTTTCTGGGACTCCATGAATCCTTGTTAACAACTTGTGTTATAACTGTTAACAACTTGTATTGCCTGTTTTCAAGTTCTGCCAGTCTGATGAGTGAGAAATCCTGTCTCATTGTGATTTCAATGACATTTCCCTAATTTCTAAGGAAGTTCAACAGAGTCATATTTCAGGTCATTTATGCTTCCTCTTCTGTGAAACACCTGTTCTTTTTGTTTGCCCATTTTTACAGGTGTTTATTTTTCACTCACTAATTTATATTCTTTATACATTTCAGATTCTAAGCTCTGATAGTTAATTGCATCTCTAAAAGCATCTCCCAGTCTGAGGCAGGGGGTATGTGTATGCATGTGTGTATGTTTTCATTCTCTTTTATAAAAGTCAAGTTCATAATGTTAATACAGTGGCATCTATCAACTTTTCCCTTTATAGTTTACATTTCGTTTTTGGTTTTGTTTAAAAAATTCTTTTGCTTTGAGGAAGTTGTTCTCCGATATTTATTCTAAAAGTGTTACAGCTCTGCCTTTCCATGTACTTAGTCCACCTGGAAATGATTTTTGTACGTACTGTGGGGTAGGGAACTCCAGTTCCATTTTCCCCCAAACGAATAACTCAGCATCTCTTCATCACTAATAAGTCAATCCTTTTCCTACTGATCCATAATATCACCTCTGTCATATGTCCAGTGACCCGATCTGTGTGGTTTTTGTTTTGGGCTCCCTGTTCTGTTTCATTTGTTGAGTTTTCAATTCCTGTGCCAATATGAACCTATCCGTTTCTATACTTAAGATATTATTTTTGAATTCTAAAAATTTTCAGTACATGATATTCAGGCTGTAAAATAAGCAGAAGTCAAAACTTTATTACCATTTAACAAGTTAATAAGCTGAAGACACAAGTTAATCTGGAAAATGCTTCTGAATCACGATCCACATCGTATGACTCTCAAACTGATGATTTTCTAATCCACTGACTTTTTCAAAGCATTTTCATGTTATCTCACCATCTCAGACTTAACATGATATGGATGATATATAATGTCTCGAGATTATTATGGAAATAGCACAGGCTTTGGAGTCACACACACACATACAAATGACTAGAAACAGGGCTCTATAAAGACTGGATGGCAGTTCCCTGGTGGCTCAATGGGTTAAGGATCCAGGGTAGTCATTGCTGTGGCATGGGTTTGATCCCTGGTCCTGGAACTTCTGCATGCTGTGGGTATAGCCAAAAAAAAAAAAAAAACAAACAAAAGACTGGCTGCATTATCCTGGGCAAATCATCTACCCTTCTGAGGCTGAAAGGCACTTGATCTGTACAACACTGATCACTACTGTCTTTAAAGAGTTTCTAACTGTAGGACATATATTTAAACATATAGCACCGTGCATGACATACAATAAGCATCATATATATATATATAGATAGATAGATAGATAGATAGATAGATAGATTACACATTATATATATATACACATTAACATTGAATACATGTGAATCAGGTATCTTTTACTAATAGGGTTTAATCCATGATAACATTAAATAACAATAAAATCAGACATCAAATGCACACATTCAATTACCTGCTGCTGTTCTTACACGCATTATAAGAGCCTTTATATGGACTAAATGCATCCAACTGACGATTAAGAAATCAAGAACTGACCAAAGAACTCCATCAGCCACCATGCCATATAATTAGCGTCTTTTTGAAAAAGTTAAATTCTGAGATCTGCCCTTTTTTTAGAGTTCACACATTCCATCCCATCAAACCCCAAAGAAGCTGTGGCTTAACATTAAGAGAAAACAAAACAAAAGGCCAGAGTTAACCAACACACTTAGCGAAAGCCTAGCTTCCTTTCACTTCATCCAGCTCTGCTTGGTGGAAACTGAATCTTACTCATCAAACCCATGTGACCTTCTCAAGCAACTGTCTCCCTTCTCACATCCAACTGGCCACATACACACCTACCACGTGTAAAATCTCATTGATGAAATTAAGTAATTAAACAACGAACTGAAAACTACTCCACATCTTGAGTGGTAGGAAAAAAAAATCCAGGAAAGCAACGTCATTATTTCAGAGCTGAGAAAACCGAGGCACAAAGAGGTTAAATGGCATGTCAGATCACACAGCTTTGGGTAAATTGTAGCCCTTCAACTGACCCACATCAGCTAATGCTAAACTACATCCCCAAGCACCACACCGTGCTGTGAGCTCTTATTCCAAACTGCTACCTTCTATTACATCCCTGCTAAAAATCTTTTACAAGGTGGTAAGAACCCAACTGATTATTACAACTGAAATATTTTGAATATACAGACTTCAATGGCTCCCCTCTACCTGACATGGAAAATCCAACTCCTTTCTTTAATTCCTTTTTTCTTTTTTTGTCTTTTCAGGGCATATGGTGGTTCCCAGGCTAGGGGTCGAATCGGAGCTGTAGCTGCCGGCCTACACCACAGCAACAGCAACGTGGGATCCGAGCCGCGTCTGCAACCTACACCACAGCTCATGGCAACTCCGGATCCTTAACCCACTGAGCGACGCCAGGGATTGAACCCACAACCTCATGGTTCCTAGTCGGATTCATTAACCACTGAGCCACGACGGGAACTCCCCTTTTTTTAATTCTTGATTGAGAGCTGGCTACTGCCTTCCCTGAGTCTTATTTCTCATGATCATCCACTTTCTACTCTCTCTGTCCTTAACAAGGGCCCATCCTTACCTTTATCACATTACAAACACAAAAACAATTCAGGGAATGGAACAGCAAGAAGTTAAAAAGACCTGACAGCCAGGCAGGATCAAAGCAAGAGGCGGGTGTGGGCCAAGAGAGCCCAAGCCCGTGTGTGAGTTTGAAAGGCTGAGAGCCAACAAGCGAGTCCCAGCCAGAGCTTCAGGGACAAACCAGAGATCGCCTTCGGCCAAAGAGAGAAACCAGACAGCCAGCAAGACCCCCAAAATGAGCGGGATCCAGAGAGGTATGCAGCTGTGAGAACCCACATGAGAGAGACGGAGATGGAGAAACACGAAAACCCAGAGACGGGGTGAGCGCTCCGCTCCTCTGGGTCCTCCCCAGGCTGTGCTGGGGCAGGCCTGCCCTCCTTCTTCTGCACCGCCTGTTCCTGGTTACATCCTGCTTGTCTTTCAAGGCTCAGCTCAGAGACTGCCTCCTTACAAGTCAACCACACACGCCCCAGGAGGTAGAGCTTTGCCCTTCTGCTCTGCACCCGCAGGAGCCTGGCCTTACTGCTGTCCTGTACTCAGTAAACGGACCTGAAGCCTCCCTAGGACTCGCTTCATCATTCAATCGCAACTGCCTTCGGAGCACTTTTTCCCTCTTTAATCATCGGTGTCTTGCACATAATGGGGTTGAATAAATGCTGAATGCGTAAAAAACTCCAGCGCTTCAATTTCTCCAACAAATGTTTTCCAAGTATCATGTAGAAACACACTGTTCTAATCTCACCTATCATACACACACACACACACACACAGAGGCACATACACTTTCTTAAAAGTATTTTTTCTTTAATCAAGATCGAATGTTACCGAGTCAAACAATAAATGATTATGTAACTCAAATGCTCTAAATATCATGGCCCAGCAATCAGGAACCACGGCTTTTGCATATGCCTCATTTACAGCAGAGTTTCTCAGCCCCTATGCTAATGTCATTTGGAGACTGAAAACTTTGCTGCGGGAGCCCGTCCTGGGCACTGCAGGGTATTCACCAGCATTCCTGGCTTCTTCCCACTAGACACCAGCACCAGTCCCGTTTTGACAACCACCACCATCTGGTCTCCTGTGAGGATCAAAATTAGTTGTGCTGGAAAACCAGTGACTTCCAGTCATTTTCATTTTCTTGAGGTGCTAATCAGTCAGAGTATCATTTTACACTTTCTCTCCATACAGGTTAGCTCCATTTTAAGATCTTAAGCAACGTAAACCTGACACAGACTGTAGTATGGGTAGTGTGACAGGGTTGGGGGGAAAAAAAAGGTCAATTCACCCAAACTTCATTTCAAAAGACAAGAAGCTACCAGAAGTTTGAAAAGAAGGTTTTAACTATGTGTGGTGATGATTGTTAACTAGACTTACTGTGGTAATCATTTACACACCTAAGATTAACGCAATGTTATGTGTCAATTTTGTCTCAAGCTAAAAAAAAAGAAAAAAAAGTTTTGAAAACATGAGTAATTCCATTCACTTTCAGAAAAAAGGAACAAGATACCACGGGCGTGTGTTATTTACACCTTTCTGGATAACTGCTGTTTTCAAAGTCATTTCTGCAATACACTTGATTTTTTTCTTTACAGGCAGAATCAAACCAGACATTTAAAATTACAACGCAACACGGGGGTAAATAACTGCATCTGCTACAAAACTTAATAAAATGATCATAAACACCACTGCTTTGCTGACAGGAAGAGCTCTGATGCCATTAGAACCGAAGAAAAGGTTTATCTAAAAACATATGCACAGCAGTCATTGCGATAAAATTAAATTTGGAGAGTAAAAAAGTGAAAAATCTGTGGCACTTCAAGCGGCGGGAAGATTTACGATGACATTTGTCATTGGTGTGTGTGCATATATATTTAATGCATTTCATGCAAGTCCACCATATTGCTTTCACTAAAGCTCCTTCTCTTATTTTTTTTAACTGCATAAGGTAATCCCATTACTCTTTTCAAATTGTGATCTGTGCCAAGTTCATTTTCAAAACTGGATCTTCACAGACTGGTATTTATTTCCTCTCCTGCCAACGGTCTTTTCCCCATTTTCTTCTGCGGTCACTGCAGTTATCTAGAAGGCTCACGCAAGTCTGAGCGGCTCGCCTACAAACGAAGCAACCATCAAGTGGATCATAGTTATTCTCAGTCCCGACAAGCACAGGAGATGAAGCAGAGTGACAACACACGGGGTGTCTGGCTCACAGACACCCCTGCTCTGCAGGGTATGGCTATGTATTTACTTTGCTTTTTTTTTCTTCTTTTGTCATTTTAGGGCTCTACCTGCAGCATATGGAGGTTCCCAGGGTAGAGGTTGAATCGGAGCTGCAGCTGCTGGCCTACACCACAGCCACAGTAACATGGGATCCAAGCTGCGTGTATGACCTACACTACAGCTCATGGCAACGCCGGATCCTTAGCCCACTGAGTGAAGCCAGGGATCAAACCCGCATCCCCATGGATACTAGTCAGGTTCGTTAACCACTGAGCCCCGACGGGAGCTCATGCTTTGCTTTTAACTGATCCAGAGGATCTTTTCTGGGCAGTGCCAAGCTGTTAAGGACAGAAAGTTAATTCCTCTGTCTCTGAGAACTGTTTCTGGTTTGAGCTTCTCCAAGCAGGTACACTGGAATCTCACAAAAGAATACACCTCTTCTCTCAAGCCTGCTGAGCGCTGACACCCTTCCCCACCCCATGTGTACGCCTACCTCCCCTTTACCCCCAGGCACCAGGGTACAGGAAACGACTGCCAGCCTAGCACCTCAGGAGTCAAGCTCAGCTGGGGTGAACTGCAGCAATCTGCAATGACTGAGAAGTGCTCCAGTGTGGAGAGAGGGCACAAAAGGTTTAGAAATAAAACTGCAAAGTGGCACCCAAGGATCCCTCTTAAAACTTTTTTATACATATTAAATATATATAATATATATTATACACAGATATATGAAATATAATTAAATATATATGCATATGTTTTCAGATTAACTTCATCTGCTGGTACAGAATTCCAGTAATAACAGTACATGGAGTAACTCATTTTATAACCTTTCAGCCATTGGAAATTTTCCTAATAAATTCTTGTGCAGAACCCTCAGGCTGAATGAATTACTGTGACCGAGAGCAGGCTGGATTCCTATCTTCTTCACCACCTTCTGGCACCTTCACTAGGCCCGAGGCAACTGAGGAGGTCCACAGGCTCTGCAGAACAGTTGGAAAACTACTTGGACAGAAAAACACTGATCAAGAAAACGTAAGGCCTGGTCTTCTGAACATTAATGGAAAATAACAAAGACGTGAGCAGTAACAGACTTAGAGCCAAAAGACCGGTCTGTGAACCACAGTTCTGCATTTACCAGCTGTTTAACCTGGAACTAGTTGTTCTACTCACCGACTTTCCATTTTCTCATTTATGAACTAGACGGACATATACGCCCAAACTGCAGCATCTGATGAGTATCAACTGAGCCGCTTACTAGCAGTGTGATCCTGAATAAGCTACTTAATCTCTCCTACTCCAGTTTCTTCACCTGTTAAAAATGGGCAATATTATTTATCTCACATGATCATTGTCAAGATTAACTGAGATAACTTAGCATATAAGGAGCCTGCGCAGGTCAGCTATTCCTCCTGCTGTTTTCTGGCAGTAAACTTTGAAAACTATAAAAGTCCCGTAAAACATCTGGCAAGACACTCTTTTTAACCTGTTATTAACCTTTTGTTGTCACTGCTTTTCCTGATAATACCCTGGTCCAGCTGCTAAGCTACTATGGGGTTCCCTGAGCTCCAGTCAACCTTCAGATTACCAAGAGCTTCCAAACTCGCCTGATCTTTCATTGCTCAAACCTGAGCTATTCCACAAGACAGGAAGACTCCCCTTCCTATGATTTTTGTTTAATAATCTCAGCTGGAATTCTTTTTCAGAATTTCACACTAAGCCTGGAGTCTCCAACAGAGTGAAGATTTGTCCATTTATTCGAACTACAGCTACTCGGCCACTCAGCCTTTTCCTTGAGATAATGAATTGTGCCTCGGACATATTCAGGAACACCAACAAGCACAAAAAACAGTTACGTTATTCGACCTTCAGATTTTTAACAAACAAAATTTTACTGTGTAAAATGCTGCCTCCTGGGTGGAGTCACAGTTAATAAGATTGGTTCTAAAGTAAATAAACCTCCTTTTTTCTAAGACCTACCACGGTAGTGAGACAGAAAATGCTTACAGGCTAATGAGTATAGTCTTATTATGCAAAAAAAAAACAAAAACAAAACACATTTAACTCAACTGACTGATGAACAAAGTACTTTTTCTCTATTACTTGACCTTCTGACATTGAATTTTCAATACCTAAAAAAGCCTACATTTTTGTAAATTAAAAAAAACAGAAAACAAATATTTTTTGACTGAACAGAACTGTAATGTCCACCAAAATAAAAAGTGGGTTTTTTAAAATTGTTCTATAAAATAAAGCGGTTTTTAATAATAAGCATTGCTAGCTCCTGTAACTGTGGTGTATACATGTGTCAGGAGACTCAAGAGAAAGTATTAAAAGAGTATAAATAAATAGGATAAGTTATTCCAGAATAACAGAGAGAGGGATAAGAATGTTGCGAATCACTCAAACAGTTCAAAAAGTTTCTTTAATACCTCACTTGAAGTCTGATAAAAATCCTTACTTCAGAAAAGGGTAACAGGATTTGCAAATTGAGCAAAAGGACCATATATAATCAGTTGTCACCTTGCAGCTCAATTAGCCCTCATGTAAAAACGAGGCATGTAAGGGGAAATGAGGTTTTGACATTATCTCTGCCAGCAAGATAATTACACAGCCTTCATTGAACAGTAGGGCAACACTACTGTAGCAACAAATTAACTCAGCCCCATTTGCAATTCATGGTGTGTTTTCTCATTTAATACCATTTGTCTTACCCCAAGTGAATGTTTCCATTAGTTTTCTCTAGCACAGCAAATACTCGGTTTGACTCCACACATTACATCACTGAGGCAATGCTTGCTTTCCAGCAACTCTTTGAAAGCATATTCCAATGCCACAAAATGTCCCGTTTCTGCCATTTCACCTACAACCTTCCTTCGCGGCCAAATAATATATTACATATATTTGTGTCCAAGCATCAGGGACACGGAACTCTCTATGCCTACGATCCACCCCGAGGAGACTTCTCTTTTCAGAAAGGAAAATCAAGAAAGAGACAAATATAGCCAAGTTCTAACCGGGACACACTCACGTAGTCAGTCATTCATATATTTTCAAAAGACATTTTAAGAGAGAACTATTTTTTTTAATGTGCCGGCTATAAATGTTAAGTTTATATATCTAATAGCCTAAACAGATGACTCTATCATCTCTTATTTTCCTTTCTACATTTTCCTTAGCTTGAATTTAAAAGCTACTCAATGCCCCTAAAAGTAGGCATGATTGAGGAAAATTTTTTAGAAAGGAGTGGAATGTTCAAAGGGTCATAAGCACAGAAAACAGGAACTGTACTGTCAGGAACAGGCCTGTCATTAAATTTTATGTTCATTTCTAAAAGGTAATGCTAATTCGACTCCTGATTTATTATTTGAGATTTTACATACTGAATAATTCACTACTGATGATACAAGAGGCCCCGAAAGTCCTAAGAACCCTCAAGTCCCCGAGAATTGCTTTAATCTAAGAAGATAAACCTATACAATGAATGCTGAGCTTCAAACACTCAACCACACAAAATTGGCTGCATTTAGTAACATTAAGGTAGCATGAAAAACCATAAAATTTAACTCTATGTAAGGGAATATATAAATATGCCAAAATAGAGAATTTTTGATTTTAAAAATTAACAGTTACTGTTCTGTATGAAATTTAGTGAAATTCCTGATGAAAAACAATACTTTCAAGAGGTTTATTTCATTTAATCGCAAAAGTTACTAGCAAAATTATCTGCGGAAAACTACATTATTTGGTACTCTGAAGTATTATGAAGCAAAAGCTACATACGGTTACACTTCACACAAAAGTTTCATTGCTAAACGGTTACTTGAACATTATAAAACTAGCAAATAGGTGTCCATGATGTATTAGTTTTCTGTTTTTTTCTGGAACCGTTACGGTAAGTCATCAACATCTCCATGCTCTCAACTCTTTTAAGGAATGAATTTAAAGGCTTGCTACTTACAAAGGAAATGTACCCCCCCCCCCCAAAAAAGTCTATGCTTTACTGTATGGCCTAACCAGGCTTACATCCCCAGGGACAGCGATGCTAAGTGACAGAATATGAAAGAATAGCATCTTGCTGGTTCTTACAAAAGTATCTGAGAAGCGAAGATTTCTTGTCAACACAGACAAATTTTTATATCCTTGACTAACAGTCACCGAACCGCGGCTCCGTCAATTCAAACACAGAGAAAAAGATACTAAAGACAATGGAAAGTTGTATGTTCCTTTTGTGCTCTCTTGGCCATACCAGTCACACATTCACCCAACTGCTGTGAGGAGGCTAAAATGCATAATCTGTAAGATGTACTCATACGTATCATTGGGTCTAAAACTGAGCATCTACCACCATTACAATATGCGCCGGCACTCTGTGTACTGCAGTAGGCAGTTACACACAAAGACGAAATATACTTGTTACATATAATGAATACAAATCAATACTTGGGTAAGGAATATGAATGGGTGTCATAACCAGTATGTAAAAATTAATTCATCAATCCAATTATCAATGAAATACATGGGAAAATAGTCTTCCCTTTGCCTTCCTTCTTTACTCACTTAACCAGTTCGATTACTTTTGAAAGGATCAAGAAAGGCATGCATTCGAAAGTGTTATTTAAATGAGCACTTAAAGAAGGAATGTGAATTACCTTTATGCAATCAAAACAGGCAATATTTTGGAATGGAAAAGTAAGGTGATCCTGCTGCATAGCACCAGGAACTATGTCTAATAATCTGTGACGAATCTACATATGTATGTGTAACCGGGTCACCACGCTGTACAGTTGGAAAATTGATAGAAAACTGTAAACCAGCTATAATGGAAAAAAAATAAACAAGATGGGCAATAAAAATATTGATATACCATATTTGCATGTAACACAAAGTGCACAGTTAAAATACGAAATAGACTGATTTGTTATTGTAGGAGTTTTGCTCCTAAGAAACTTCACAATTATTAAAATGTCATTAAGACAATTGTTTCACTAGAAAATGGGGTTGGAGGATTACTTTTAGACTCACAATAACATAGCTATTTTCAGGCAAATAGTTAAATACTAAAAGGTTTCATAAATACTAAAAGGTTTCTTATGGCTATGAGTGTAGAACTGTAAAATTTAATCACCGCTTGGAAAATACAGCTCTTTAATTATATCTAGCTTTTGAGTGAGAGTATCGGCCTTTCTTTACCAATTCATGATCAGCATTATCATTAATGCAGTACTTTATACATTTTTTTTATCACCTATGGTGAAGTACAAAGCCACTAAAACAATGCAATTGTGATGTAGGTGGTACAAGCACCTGACCTTAGCTAGTTCAGTTCAAATAACAGTCTGTTACATCCAATTTGCTTTGAGAACATACACACATAATGCAGGAGAAATGTCCACGGGCAATGCTGAATTGATGAAACAGATTTATTTAGTAAATATGGATAAACTGGTATAAGTCTTTTAGCTTAAAAAATTTTTTTCTAAATCATAGTTGATTTGCAACGTTGTAGAAATTTCTGCTGTACAGCAAAGTGACCTGGTTATACATCTATATACATTCTTTTTTTCTCACATTATCCTCCATCATGTTCCAACACAAGTGACTAGATATAGTTCCCTGTGCTCTGCAGCAGGACCTCAGTGCTCATCCACTCCAAATGCAGTAGTTTTCGTCTGCTAACCCCAGACTCCCAGTCCATCCCACTCCCTCCCGCTCCCCCTTGGCAACTACAAGTCTGTTTTCCATGTCTGTGAGTTTGTTTCTTATCTGTAGATAGGTTCACTTGTGCCCTATATTAGATTCCACATATAAGTGAGATTAGGCAACATTCTTCTCCTGCCTTCCTTCTCTGCATGGACTACAGCAAAAGGCAATCAGTAAGAATCCATCAAGGTTTACTAAGAACATTCCATTTTTACATTCTTTCCTATTCGTTTCTAGTGCTGCCTGGCCAGTGGATAGAAATTGTACTTTAGAAGTAATTTGATGTCAGTATGACTTTAGACAAAGTGCCTTACAATGTAGGACGAGATTGGGCACTGTGATGCATTGATAGCTAAGGTACTTAGAAAATAGTTACAGGTGCCTCAGATTAACCTCGTGGAAAGATTCTGGTAACCTACACTTGGCTGTGTCTTTGCGAGGGCAGAGTTATTGTTAAAGTTAACAATATGCATTTCAAAACATGAAAGTCATATTTAGATGAGAACAATCAGTAATATACAGTACAGTGGAATTTTCTTGACAATTAAGCAAGTACAAAAGACCTAAATAAGTCTTTCAGTTTTTCACGGGTTATTGGGAGAATAACTAAACGAATGCTAAAATCAGTGTAATCTTTTGACATTTCAATTTATCGGGTACCTACCATGTGGCAGGCACTTTACTAAAAATGTTCCAGGTACTTCATTAAAGACTATGTAATTCAATCTTTACAACAAACTAACTTTATACATTAAGATCGAATTACAAAGGTTATAAAACGTGTTCAAGATCAGTTTGCTCATTGGAGCCAAGATCTGTCCAATTTCGAGGTGCGTACTTTACTCACTATGGTATCTTAACAGACACACTCTGTCCAGCACGATGCACTCTGTGCCAGGAAAATCACTTATGTAAGACAAAGGCTTGGTTTCAAAGAGTTATGGCTGCATGTTAACAAGTGTGTAAAGAGATAAAAGACAGTGAAGGAGTCAAAAGGACTCTGTGTGCGATGTAATAAGGTTACCTAACATGGGGAAGATGAAGGAAAAGCTACAGAAGACAAATCCTGAGTTCCAACATCAGGACAGCATAAGAGAAAGAACCTAAGCTCTGGAAGCAGGTAGGTTTAAGTTAAAATCCTGTGTCTGAAACTTAACTAGTGACGTGACTTTTGAGTAAATTATTGAGTCTCTCTAGGTCTCACTTTCATCAGTAAATTGAGAGGTCACGATATTTACCTTGAAAAGGTATTCTGAGCAATAAATGCGATGACAAATATAGCTCAGAACAGCTACTTGAAAGGGAAACGAGTGTTCTTAGCTGTTCCCTTCCCCAGCTCAAATGCCATCTCTACTCTAAATCCTTCTACCAATACTGCAGCCCAAGACAGAGAAGAAAGAACGTTTACTGTTTTTAAATTAGTTCAAATCGCCAGGCTCATATAAATATTCAAATATCTCAAGGAGAATCCTGGAACTGCATTTTCTTTGTACCTATAAAATGTCAGGAGATTTACAAACTAATAATCAACAAGGTGATGAGAAGTGGAGGTAAAATTCTATATCATGTTATGAAACAAAGAATTTATGGGGAACTAGAAAGAAGACAATAATCATGAGGAGCTAACATAGGTTCACTGAGAGTAAGTCTTGCTGAGAGAATGACATTTATTTCCGTGGCAAGGTTACTATCCTGAAAGGAGGGTGGTAAAAATATGGTCCCTTATAACTTCACGACGGTATCTCACAAAGTCTTCAAGCAGAATTTTTTGCACAAAGAGTAAACTATGGCTGGTGAAGTTTTGCAAGGTGGCATCACAGAGTCAGGCAACCTTAAGAAAACTGATTAATAGATTGGAGTAAATTTGCACAGAAGTTTCTATGGCAGGCATTCTAGTTCCTTCTGTTCAGTCAACATTATCATAAAGTATTGGAATGAAAAAAATAGGAAGCCTATTTCATAAGCTTAATGAGACCTCACTAGGTGACAGAAGATGAGATATTATGTTGTGCTTTTACCGTTAACACCCTCTCTCTCTCTCTCTCTCTCTCACTGCTGTAAAGAAAATAGACAATATCTACCTTAACAGAAGTTTGTATAAATTAGAGGGTTTAGTTGTAAATTCAAAGATATGCTCAGTAAAATGTCTGCCTGATGTGACAGACTTGCTCTCCACCTCTGCCCCAAGTGCAGCATTTTTAGGCTGTTTTAAAGTTAAACTTGTGTTCCCATTCCCAGGACAAAAGAAAGAAAAAAAAAATGAATCCAATAGTATTTTCCTCTGGGTACCATTTTGCAGGACGTTAACATCCATGAAAATTTAACACAGACCAATCAGGAAGGAGAAAGAGCTTGGGAAAATGTGAAAAATAACCGGAAAGAAATGAGGTGACCTAGAAAGAAAAAGATCAAGATGTACAATTGTCCCAAGTATTTGTGGGACCACCATGTGGCAACTCTTGGTTCCTTTCATTTACCTAGTATCTTTACACCATCTTACAGGGGAAAAACCGAGGCTTCGCGAGGTTACCCAGATGGCTAATAGAAGAACTGGACTTACATTTAGCTCTCGAGACCTTATGCTGTATAATCCCCGATGGTGAAACTAGGACCACTTTCATTGCAAAGACAGGTTTCAGGTCACTGTAAGGAAGAAATCAAAACAAACAAAACGTCCACAGGGAGGTCTACTCAATATTCGGTAGGAACTTATATGGGGAAAAAAAAGAATGGACACATGTATATATGTATAACTGACTTATGTGCTGTGTACCTGAAGCTAATACAACATTGTAATTCAACTACACTCCAATACAATTTAAAGATGAATAAATACATTTCTGCAGCAGAGCAAAACAAAGGCAATACTTGAAACTTAGTCTCATTGTAGACAGAGTTTCCGTGAAGTCTAGACACAAAGGCAAATTTACATAATGTTCTCAAGAACAACTTCCATCTGTGAAAACACGTCATGTCATCCATGTTTCCAGACTTCATGGGTAGCTGGTACACGCTGAACAAGCATTTTGCCAAGTGTGCCAGAATCCCCACACAAGAACCCCACTGAAAAAACAGAATCCTACTAAACACTAAAATGAACTTGTCCAAGGTCTCAAAGCAAAGACAGTCAAAGCCAGAATTTAATCACAGGTCTTCCTGATTCTTTTTCCTATAGTTCTCTCAATCTGGCTACATTTAAATCACCCAACACTTAAAAAAAAAAAATACCGGAAGTTCTGGTTTAATTGGTCTGAGATGGTGTTGCTGAGACCTGGGTCTGGATTCCCCAACATGTGGGAACATGTGAGAATGGATACAGCCACACACATTGCAGAGAGGCTACTTTCCTTGGGGAGGGGCGGGTAATGATGAAAAGTGAGAAGGAAAGAGCAAACAGAGTGTTCACACATCTTTATAAAAATAAAATTCCAATGCAATTTTGTGTCTACGTAAGATACACTGAAACAAAATCCAGAACTCCTTAGAGACAGAACAGTGCAAGAAGAAAGGCAGTCTGACACTAAAGTTCAGGACCCACTCGACTAAAATATGCTTTTTAAACAAATAAAATGACACTTTGTAAAGTCAAATACTGTAAGAGATTACCTGTCTTTTGCACAAGTGGCAGATCTGTTATCATTCACATCATATTGAAAGCTTATCCAACAGATGCCCTCTCTGTCCCCTCCAGTAGCTCTTTGTGCTCAAAATTAAGCCCACTATCACAGTGTTTCTTGGATTAACCAATGGAAGATATTTGAAGAGGGTCTTTGTTGTTGTAAAATGAGAAAAGTTGCATTAAAAGCATTAAAATAATTGTGGTCACTTGGAAAAAAAAAATCAGCAAAATACAGTGCCGGCATTTTACAGGAGCCATTCCTCACAAGCAACTAATACAGTTTCCAAGCTCTTTAATTAAAGAGATATTCTTTAAAATTGGGAGGAAATGTTAAGTTGAATGTCATCCTCTTCCTCCTGGAATGAATGACCTCTGATAAGTATCTGAATCATTTAAACACAAACACCCATAAAATGTGATTTTTTTCCTTTTTTAATTCAACAAACACGAACTTTGGAGCGGTCAAAGCAAAGCAAGAACTATTTTCTAAACTTAATTAAACAGAAAAAAAGACAGAGCTGACAAGCAGATGAGCTGTCTAAACAAACTTTGCAAGGTAGATATTAAGAAAAGGAGTGTCACTTTTTGTTACAAGAGCCCAAGGTGACTGCTTATGTTTTGAACTGCTAGTTAATTCTAGCTGGAGCACAAATCTTGTCTTCTCTCTTATAATTAATTCTCAGTGTCAAAACCGCTAAACGTCCTTTTTAGAACCAACCTATCCTGGCTGTTAATTATATTACAGAAATATGTTCAAATAATGTTAATGGCCTGATTCTAATGCTCTCAGAACAAGTTATAGGTAAAGCTCAATTAATGACTTGGCTAAATATGTTTACTTAATTATTTTGCAGAGAACATAAGAATGATTCTCTTTTTGCCAAAACGATACTTGAAGAGATGATTTTTAAAAAGAAAAGAAGTAAATGCAGTCTGAACATAGATCCAGTGTAGGAACCACTGTGTGGATATTAAGACAAATCCTGATTACTCTTAGAAGTAGGCATCACTAAAGTATTTCTCAGATTTGAGAGTTTCTCAAATGTTGGAAAATGGACAAATAAGAGGGGCATACTGACCAAGAAAAAGTCTTTTGAAGGGTATTGATACAAAGTGTGCCTTTTAACAACAGTCTTATTCTCTCCATGGTCCACGTTCCCAGAAGCCCCCTCCCCGCCAGGGCCCCGCAAGCTGCTGTGGAAATTAAGACTGAAACCGAGAAACCCATTAAGGGCCACAGGAAGAGCACGGAGCTGATAGAGTAGACTCGGAGCCCAGAGCTCCAAGACCCTCCAAGGCCAGGAAGTGCCCTTCTGCTGATGCTTGTGACATCCCTTCCAGTGTCACTGTGACATTCAGTGACTGAATTTTGTTTCTAGATAGTTTATCTGCCTGTGGATAGCTGGCTTGTAACTTATCCGAGAGGGACGAAACAATAAATGGAGCCACTGCAGACCTCAAAAGAAAGAAGCGGGGGGACAAAACCAACCAACCAAAGAGAAAGCCGTTTCTGAGCATCTATGATGGGCTGCTGATACTGCTAGGTACTTTACATATGATATGTTCATTCATTTTCTCTTCTCCCATAAACATTTTACGGTATACATTATTATTTCCATTTGTGAAAGCAGAGAAGTTAATTAAATTGTCCCAGATTACTCAGTTCAGTAAACGACAGGTTTTTTGTGCTCTAAAGAGCACGCTTTTATCTAGTAATATACAGAAGAAAGGAAAAACTCAAGACCCAATTCAGAGACAAGGTAAAAATAAAATTCAATCCCACATACTTGAAATGTAAAAAGATTATTTTGTCCCCTTTAATGCTCTATAAACTTACATCCGGGTTTGGGAGTCTGATAACTTCCTTTTTTTCGAGGTCTGAGGAAGTGAGTGGGCCTGTGTTAACTTTTGCACTTAGGATCATAACATTTATAGATGTAAAAAAAAACAAAGGACAAAGTTATAAGGCTTCTTGATTTATACATAGGAGGCGACAGTAATATAAAATGCTTCACTGTCTTGCCCAAAGTTACAACATTGGATTTTTGCAAAGCTGAGATTAGACCTCAGATATGACTCGTGGTCTATTCTTCTTTCAGTTACAAAGTATGGGGATATTTTGTCATTGTTTTGTTTTCCCCAGCTCTGGAAAAAGGATGCAACTTGGTTATCATAAGTATATGACACAACCAGAAGAATGACGTAAAACTTTTCTCAAAATCAGCATATTCAGTCATTACCTTAAAGAGACAACCAATCACCTGGTTTTGTCAGTTATGTTTTAAAACATATCAAATGGCATTAAGAAAAAGACACAACTAGGTAAGTTTACTTAGCCAAAATAAAATTTGGACTTATTGGTCAAAATCCAGGTGGCTGAGATTTAAAATATAACTGATGTAAAAAAAAAAAATCAATGCATCACGACATGAGAAAACTGTTACTGATTCTGTATGTGCTTCCAATTTGATTGCTTTGGCCTTCCAAACAAATACAGGCAAGTCCCAGAAACCTATTAGTATGATAATAAAGCCTCGCTCCTGGATGTGTACAATCTCTGTGCTTGGAGGATAACAAACAAACAAACAAAAATCAGTGTCAAGATCTGCTCTAGATTTCAATAAAAGAACATATGAACTAATTATAAAATGTAAAATTTTGAAGTATTTTAGAATAATCAGATTGTCTTCTCTTTAAGTCCTTAGAAATCCATTTCTATACCTCTTATAAGCTAATGGTTTCTTAATTTTTAACCCATTGTTCCTATATTAGTTCATGTTTTTTCAAAATTCCAATTTCTTAAAAAAATCGAAACCTAGTTTCTGGTTATTATGTCTAAGACTATTCAAAACACAGTAAGTATATAGAAAGACAGTACAGTTGATAGGAATATGTTTCTTAATCAATGTTACGAGCAGAGAAAAGGGAAATGTATAAAAGGCGTATACCTAGATACACACATTTGTGTACACACACACACACACATTTATATACAGAAATATCTGGAATGCTTTTGCTTGGATTATATACGTCCTATCTGCCCAAATCAAAGTAGTGTAATAATTTAAAAACGCATTTTCTTGTTACGAATACATATTGCTCCTGTCACGTGGTAATCGGAACCATCATGAAAAAACTGGTAATAATCCAATCATCTACTTAAAGTGAAAGCATAAGTTCCTAGGGACCAATATTGCTAAATCGTTCATGTTTCATCACCGCAAATTATATAATATCATAAAATACTGACTGCAAAAAAGAAAATGGGCTGGACTTTTCCTACTTTTGTTCAAGCTATGAGACTTTAAAAAGAAACACAGGTGCACGTCCATGCTAACGAGGTTCCTGGGTTTTTAGATAGTCTCTTCACTCGGTTGTAGCGGGCCATGTAATTCACATGCAGAACTAACCCCCTTTGAACTAAATGAATTCTGTTATAATGGAGAGTTGAGACCTGAAAAAATTGCTTACAATTGCACATACAAGGGAAAAAGATGGCTAAGTCTAAATTAAGATGCTGGCTATGAGGTTTCCAAATAGGACCTTGACATGACTGGTGACCTGCACATGACATGATCCCACCAGTACGGATTTGGAATTCTATTAGTATTACCAGAGGAAAAAAAAAAAAGTCAAGGAGTCATCAAGAAAACAAATCTATATCTTCTACTCCATCAGCCAATTACTGTTGTTAAAGTGGAATTAGACGAGTATTGACAACGCGAGGGGGATAAGGATTAAGCATGTTTCACCGGCAGTGGTGATCAGAGTTTGGATTTTTAGCACCGTTTTGTTTTTGCTGCAAAAACTTTAAAAAAAAATTTGAAAACAGGAATGTGCAATGTAGATTAATTTCTGCTTATACCATGCCTGACAAGATACAAATTATTATGTTTGCTAACTGGATAATGCACAAATATTTTGACATAAGGTACTATTCTAAACAAGTATATATTCAACAGCTTAGCAAAGATTTAACAGAAACCCGCACCTGTCTATAAAGGATCCCTGAAAAGATTAGATAAAAGATTTTTTTTAATTTGCTAATATTTTAAGGTAGAAAATCTCCTACATGTATTCTGAAAGCTGTTCCTTCTTTTAAAAAGTAAGGATAATGCAATTCAATTGACTATAAACCCCAAACACTTTTATTGCACAAGGAGGCAGTATGGTGTAATATTTAATTAAGAGTGTTATCTTTGGCTGGAGAGAAACCTAGTTTCAACTCTGGGCTCTGCGTCTGCTATAATATGACCTTGAGAAAATTACTTAATCTAGGCCTTAATTTCTCAATCTGTAAAACTGAAATATAACACCCATGTCATACGGTTCTTATGAGGATTAAACAAGCGTGCTTGTGTAAAAAACTTAGGATAGTATTCGATTACTGTTAGTTTTTGCTATTATATAAAATGTTAGTTCTGTATTTCTGGTGACCTCAGCCAGTTATTTGGACTACAGGTAAAATTCAGTTTTGTTACATGGTAATTTAGAATTCCTCAGTTGGTAAGTGGTCAAAGTCAAGAACTCATAAAAGTACTGGTTACCAATGTCAAAGTACTATAAAAAGGCTAGTTTTACTTTATACCACAACCCCACCACCACCCAGAAATTAAAAAAAAAAAAAAAAATCAGAGAGCACTGGACAGATGTGATTTAATGGTGGCACCAGCCTTAAGCTGCAGATAACACTGTTAAGAACAAAAATAGTGCAGTGCTTTCAAAAGAATTACTTCCTCCACAGCTCGACTACTTCACTAAATCCTAGTTAAAGTTTCCAAGTTGTTAACCATTTATACTGATTTTACTGACCAACTGTTACCTTCCCTTTATCACACAATTCACATATTTGATATTAAATATATTCATTACAGCCTTTGTCTTTAGGTCAACTTTAGATGGTATACAGTAGATATATTTATGCCAGTCTAAAATATCTATGTCAAATATAATTTAATGAATACATCAGTGAGCTTGGATTGATCATCAGTTGATGTCACCAGTTTCTGTCTTCTTAGTGTATGAATAAGCACATGATAACAGATATGCTGGGTGAGTCAAAACATATAAACAATGTTTTCATATATAATATCAAAAACTAACTATTCATATGCACACTTAGCAATTATGGTAGATTATGCCTAAAGGTTTTAAACCCTCACGAAACTTGGTTTCAATGAACTGAGGAAACTTTGCATCAAGATCTGATTTTTTAAAAAGTCTAAGTTCTTCTCAACTTAAAATATATGAAAAAGTACATGAAGGAATATGACAGTTTTGTAAATCAAATAAAACTGAAACTGATAATTTTACAGTAATATAAAAAACCAGAAATACACTGTTTAAACAAAACAGTAGCAAAGAATGCCAAGAATGTAGTAATGATGTCAGGTTTCCCATGACGATTCACTCAAGAGGAAAGTCTCAAAGACACTTGAAGACATGAAAATCGGTTACCAAAAGTTTAGCTCTATTTTAAAAAATAAAATTCTAGTCAAGAGTAAAAAAGCAGAGAGATGCTCAAACACAGACAAGGAAAAAAAAAAACCCTCTAGCAAATCTAATAAATTTAACTCGCCCTGCCAGATCTTTTCAACTTATTGGAAAATTCGCTTGACTTAATATTGACACAGAGATGTGTAAATCAATACATTCAGAATGAAAGATATATTTTAATTTAAAAATGTTCAGACTGCAGCGGTGAATCTATGCACTTAGCACATAAAAATCATCAAGAGTTGAAATGCTGAGACATAGTATCGGGGCTAACCACTACCTGAAGGTGAATGCCAAATGCTAAATTTTTACCATTAAAATTTTTACTTTCTATGGCACATGGAAGGCAATCTTTAAAAAAATTATCAAAATATATTTATAAGTAACACATAAGCTGAATTTCATTGAGAATCCATCAAAGCCTGCAACCAGGGCACCACCTATCTGCTGTTTCTAAGAAGTCCTATTTTTATATACAACTCTCAAGCTATTGTGATTCTTACGAATGAAATGAGATTAAAAGAAATGAAAGTACCTGCTCATCTCCGTGATTTTCTATGCAGTTAAAAGCTTTAACTGTGTCATTCAATATGGCAGCCATCAGCTATAATAGGTGGCTATTAAATTAAGACGTTAAAATACACGATATTTTGAGTACAAAAAATGTAAAATATCACTTTTGCTAAAATAACGTTACTATTACATACATACATTTCAAGGTACAAAACCAGAAATAATCATGCGTTTCACTTAGAAATGTACTACATAAGAAAGACAGACTTAGATAAGCACAAGGATATAGTTTCTTTAGCTCCTTAAATAAGTTTATTATATGTACACAAGTTCAATATAGTCAATCATATCATAAATCTAAATGATCTTTTAGACTGGGAATCCTTATCCTCCACACACTGCCTATCAGATATTATAAAAAAAATGGAAACTAATCATCATAATTCTGATCATTGGTACAATAACCTTTCAACTCACGAATTTCAAAGTCTGTAGGGAAAGGTTAGAGTATAAAAAAAGTCTATTTCAAACAAAAAGGTTAAGAACTGTTTATATTTACTGAAGTCCACGTGATGACAGCCAAGATTTCCCTGTTACTCCAAACCACAGCAGAGATCTCGCATCCTGCCTACAATTTTTTTCTTTATAACAAGTACATAACTTTGCCTTCATAATCATTCTTTTACTCATCATTCTTCAAAATCTTTCCCTTGCCCAATTATCCTCCCAAGTTTTGCTACTTAAAAGCGTGGTCCTTGGACCAGAATCAGCAGCTTTATCTAGGAGCTTGTTAGAAATGCAAAATCTATGTAAAGTGACTATAATGGAAAAGATAAAAATCATTAAAGAAAAAAAAAGAAATGAAAAATCTCAAGCCTCACCTAAGACTTACTGAAAATCAGAATTCACGTTTTAACAAGATCCACCCCCACCATCCTTCAAGATTTGTCTGGATGAGAAATTTAAGAAGCACTGCTCCAGGCTTGCTGGAAATATGACCACCTTTACGGTCAATTTCTTTCGCCCTTATCGTTTACATGTCTTAAAGGGTCTTTGGGTGAAACAAGGTCAGAAAGCATCTTAGAAACCACTGATTTCAAACTTTCATGTTCCAGATAGGCACACAGAAACAGGTATAAATACTCAGCACCAGAACCTTGCACAAAAAGGCCCTGATAAATGGCAGGTCGGAAGACACTGGGCAAGAGGAGGAACTGAAGCTAAAAGGGATGACGGTCTTACATAAGTTCACATAGTTAATTAGTTGCAGGGCTGAAACAACCATCTCCGTCTCCTGCCGAGACCAAAGTCCGATGCTGTGACAATACAAGAGGATATACTAGCAAGACAGATGCAGAGTTTCAGAGAAGATTCCAGACCTTTCAGTCCACACTGGGATGTGTGGGAGAGTATGTCTCGTGACTGGGTGTATGTGCACCTGTCCATGCACACGTATGTGAACACACACTCATGCCTGGCTATGGAGTGCACGGCAGAGCAGCAGTTCAACCACCGAAAGCAAAAAAAATTCAACCTTTACAAATACGGCATCTATTTCTTCAACTTAAGGCCAAATTGACTTTTCGACTTTCTTTGAACACCCTCGCTTCTGTCCAAATGTATCTGCGGTGTCTGCGAGGTGGGATTCAGGCTGTATAACAACGAATAAAGGTCATGGAGGTACGCCGAACACAGACGCAGGTGGCCTTATCTGGGTGGGCATTATTACTTAACTGACCACCATCATTTTCCCCTACTTCTTTTTATATTTCCTGTCCTCTTTGTCACCCGCTTCCTGTTCCACTGTCCTCTGCTCCTTTTCTTTAACTGCCACAGAGAAGACAAATTTGAACAGTTACCTGTGCAATGTTTGACACTCTTTGGGAGAAAAGTGTTACACAAATTATTACAAATCACAACTTACAATTCTGTAGTATTTTAAATTCTGTGCCAAGGATTTCTAGAAAGCACTTTCCTAAAAGTTTTCTTAAAGCTATCATATTACCATAACGTCAAAATGCTTTTGATGACACTGAATATAAAGATGGATACCACAGAGGAGTATTTTTTGGACATGGTAAATCTGTTGATATTTTCTTAATTAATAACACATTATAAAAAACTGTAAAAAGGGAAAAAACATTTGGGCAATCAACTTAAAAAATGACAGAAAAAGCAACACTAGTTTTATATTTAAAAAAGCAAAATATTCATGGAGACGGAGTTCCTGTTGTGGCTCAGTAGTTAACGAACCTGACTAGTAAACCATGAGGTTGAAGGTTCGATCCCTGGCCTCGCTCAGTGGGTTAAGGATCCGGCATTGCCGTGAGCTGGGGTGTAGGTCACAGACACGGCTTGGATCTGGTGTTGCTGTGGCTGTGGTGTAGGCCGGCAGCTACAGCTCTGATTCGACCCCTAGCCTGGGAACTTTCATATGTCGCGGGTGCGGCCCTAAAAAGACAAAAAATAAAATAAAATAAAAAATAAAAAAGCAAAGTAGCCAGTATTAAAATTGGTAAAAAAAAAAAAAAATGGACAACTAAAAAATGAATGCCTCACATGAAAATATTGTAGAGGTAAAAGCAATGGATTATATCATGTTTTATCAAAGACCAGAAGAAGGTGGCTGGTATGTAAAAAATTCACAATATAACCAGCCAGCAAGAGAGAACCTTAATGATTTAAATAACTGGCTTGGTTATTTACTCAGCCTTACTCTCAATTAATACTTAAATTTAAGATATGCTTCATTGCGATTAATAGGAGCACGTGGGATTGCAGAGTTTATACTACAACAGAAAACTACTGAAATAGACCATTCATTTTAAGAATACCATATACAGATAACTTTATTTACAAAAGCATTAAAAATTAGAATTTTCGAGTCTATGAATTCCTTCTTGGGTAGAATTCAATAAAGCATGAGTAAATTGAAAACCACTAATATGTCATAATTAATCACTGCAAGTATTTAGATTACTCCCAATAACAAAACAGATGAATTAAAGAGCAGATAAGACAAGGTTAACTGGAGCACGAGGCTGAAGAAATCACCAAAAGGGCAGGACAGAAAGACAATGAAATGGGAACTTGGAGAAAACAGTTAAGAGATATTGAGAATAGAATAAATAGAATAAAAAGTGCAATACATGTCTGTCTGGAACACTAGAAAAATAGAGGACTAATAATTAAGGGCAATATTTGGATAAGGGCTTTTTTTTTTTTTTTTAAACAACTGGTTAAAGACAGTAATTACCAGACAAGGAAAGACAACACACAGGCAGGGTAAATAAATTCACATCTATACGTAATCTTGTGAAACTACAGAATATCAAAGGCAAAAACACCACCCAGAGGTGGGGGGAACCATACCGTCTATCATTAATTTGACAGCAGATTTCTCAACAGCAACGATGAATTACCAGAAGACAGTAACAGAGTACTTTTTAAGTGTTCAGAAGAATTATTTAACCCAGAGTTATATGTGCAGAAAGACTATTATTTTGTAAACAAGAGCGAAATGAATTCAGTCCCAGATGAAAAGCAGCAAATGTATCAGTTTCAGAATGTCACTAAAATGCCTTCTAAGAACATGAAGGAAAGGATCTTGCCAGGAAAATAGGCCACATAAGATAAAATGGTAAGAAAGAATCTGGTAAACCTTTTAAATCTAAATAAACCCTGAAGTCATAGGTTTATAAAACTTAAAATTGGGGAGCAAGGGGATGTTTAAGTTTGAAAAAGTATGATCAAAATTAGTGTTCTAAGGTCTTTGTACTGTCAGAAATGCTGACATTATTATCCATATACCTTAAATTCAACACAGAGCTAAGAACTTGCTATTTCTTAAACTAGACAGGCATTTTTACAACTCTGTCTCCAGTTACACTGAACTGAAGCACTGGACCTAGAACTGCATGACCTACGTCGGTTCATAAACGGAATACTTACAAACAAACCTATGTTATCCTTCACCAGGAGCCCATGTTCATTCACGCAACAGTCTCGCTAATATCCTACGATGTGTCAAGTACTGTTCCGGACACGAAGAGAGAGTCCCAGCCCCGAGAAGTGTACACTGCAGCCGTCGGAGATACAAGCAAACAACAACAACAAAATGATAACTTCAGATTATGGTTAAGTGCTATAAAGGAAAGCAAGAAGGTCCTATGAAGGTAATAAAAAGATGGAGGGAAAGAAGAGATCAAAAGTCACGGTGCCTAAAATTGGGTAACAGTGGTGCATCAAATAGAGTTCCTTGTAATTCCGAGTCCCTGATCTTTCTACTATATAACACTACCCTCGAAGTTGTCTTTCTTTGGAAAGACTTAATCGAAGGCAAAGCTCAAATACCCACTTAATGTGCCCTGGTAGAGTGATCATTCTCTGTACTCTGGTCTCTAGTCTCAAAGGTGGTTTACGTCTTCACTGTGGCCCCTGCCCCCTGTCTCTGCTGTGCAGTGGTCTGTACATCCCAAAGGACTCCAGGCCCCTTGCAAGCAGGGGTGTGTACAATGCATTACTCTGGATTTCTAGGACCTGGTATCTAGTAAATCTCAATGCCTTTCCGTCCTTCAGCTCAATAATGAATTCAATTTTAATATGGTCAAAGCAAATACTGTTCATTTATATAAACTACATCTTCAATTAAAGACGCGGGTATGCTTTAAAAAGAGACAACAATAAATAATGAAGTATGAAGTACAAATCACTATAGTAATGACCTGATGGAGATGATCAGGAAGGACATAAAATTGGGGGGGGGTAAGAAAGTAATTTTAAAACAGAGAAAGGAAAGGCAAAGACCGGGATGAGGAGAAGGGACGTGGCCGTGGCTGACGTATCAGAACTGCCTTGGCATCATTTTTAAACTACACATGCTGTTCCCCGCTGTGGAGACGGCGGGGCTGAGCTATGAAGCCACCCAAGGTTAAGAATTGCTACCCCTGTGAATCATTTTATTGAGGTAATACGGTTTTATCTCTCAGGTACACTGGGATGGAATAAATACCTGGCGCCACTGGACTGGAATGTACATGGAACTAAAGATAAAGACCCAGCTGCCTTCTGCTTAGAGGTAACAATTGGAAAAAAATATATATATAGATAAAAGAGATCTGATTAAAAATAAAACAAACACAGAACAAACATGCAAATGCCTAAAATCTAAGATACAGAAAAAGGAGAAGCCAGGAAAACAGGAGAGAGTTATTAGAAGAGCAGTTAGAGGGCAAGGGGCAAACTAAGATAGTACAATAAAGACAAATCAAGGTGGAAGTTTCTATCAAGAAGGTACAAAAGTGACAAATGCTGACAAGCAAAAGAGGGAGATAAAGTTGAGAAAGGCTTTGAAGAATCATTAGCTGGTTCAGTGGTGACCTCAGAAGGGATGATGGAGAGGAGCCTTACAGGAATTAGAAGGGGATGGAAAAGACAAATTGATGAAGAAAAGATTGACAGTCTCTGCAGGGAACTTAAGAGTTTTCTTAGCAGCACAGCCAAAGACTAGACTGGAAAGGACATCAGACAGCACTTTCTTAGTGCTGATACCTGAAGAGCACTGAATCCTAAGAAAGTGCCTAAGAAAAGAATCCAGAGTACTGGTCTACCCACTAGGAAGCTATTTCAACGTGAACAACATTTTAATCACACAGTTGTGTTTTCAAACATTATTCTTATCATTATGATCTCATTAAAGAGGCTGAAGTGTTTTTTCAATGAAGCACTTTATCTATTAAAACTTAGCTGAACCATAAGACATCATCCAATATGTGACATTCCAGAAAAATTCCAGTCATACAATAAATGCCCTTCAAAATGAACTGAGTGAAAAAATAATAATAAAATGAAATGAAAAAGCTTTTGTAAATCTTAAACTCAGTAATATCTTCTTTATCTTCGCTGGATATAACTACGGAAAGAGATTATAATAACCTCAAACGGTGAATTCTAAGACAGGTAACAGTCATAAACTAACGTCAGCTGATATTATAAGAAAGAATCCACCCCCTTATACCTCCATGAAAGACAATTTAATGGAGATATCAAGTTAAACAAGAATCTCACTATGAACAGAAAAAAAAGTATACATTTCAACTGAAATACATACATCTCTCTCTATATATACAATTAACAGTTATGCAAAGACAACACAAAAGGCTATTTTTTAGGACACTTTCAATGAAGGAGGAAAAATGAGTAATTATGAACAGGGCATAATACCAGGAAGAGGTATGAAGTCAGCCTTCCAAGTGGGAGCAATTATTTAAAAATCTGAGAAGTGAAAGTTCTTTGGTCTTGTTCAGTGGTTTTATAACTGGCTTTTCTAATATGTGAAAGGATGTGAACCCACACGTCATATCAAGTCATCTGAAAATCTTGCAGAGGGCCTGACTGCCTTCACCACACCGTCAATCTCCAGGTATCCAAAGGCCTGCCGCTTCCTACCTCCCCTACTCACCCCAAGCCACTCCCTGCTCCACAAGGCCCACTCTGGAAGGCCTGATGGCCTTGGCTGCCAGCAAACACCATGCTGCTTCAAGCAATGGTCCTTGCTCAAGCTCTTCCTCTGCCCAGAGCATTGAAGTGCCTCTTTTTCACCTGAACACCACCTGCTACTTTCGGTAGATGGCTCTCAAGTTCTGTCTCCAGGAAGAATCATTCCCAGGGTTCAGGGAGATGCATTAACTGTCCATCTCACCTGGACACCTGGGACTCACCTTTCAGTACTCAGTAAACACCACTTCCTTGCTGTTCTGATAAAACTAGGTGAGCTCCCCTTAGCTTTGTGTCCACTTAGCCCTTCTTTTATAAAATTCCACCCATTGTATTGTAATTCTCTATATTTATCTCTGTAGCTAGAATGTAAGCTCTTAAGAGCATGCACATAGCTTTCTATATCCCACACCCAGGAAAGTGTTGACACGTCGTCATAGGTGCTGTCTGCTAAAATGCAAGATCTACAAAAACAGGGATTTTTGTTTCTTTTGGCCTGAGACTGTATCCTCAAACATGAATAATAATGCCTGGCACACAATAATTACTCAAGTGTATTTGCTAATTAATGATTAAATAAGAACTTCCTAACCTGAAATGAACTTGATGACTGAAAGATAACTAGTTATTCTAAATGCTCTAATGTCCCCAAACTTAAAAATATAACATGTATATTACACTGTAAACCAAACTATAAGTATAAACAAGGAAAACTATTTAGGCAAGTGAAAAGCCTAGAACAGAATCATTGCCTTATAAATAAACACTCTAAGAGAGAGGTTAAGGAAATATGGATAAAAACTATAAGGGAAATTTTTAAAAATAAATTTCTGGAGTTCCTGCTGTGGCTCAGTGGCTTAAGAACCTAAGGAAACAGGTTCCATGTATCCATAAGGACGCAGATTTGACCCCTGGTCCAGCTCAGTGGGTTAAGGATCTGACATTGTGAGCTGCGGTATAGGTCACAGATGCTGCTCCGATCTGGCGCTGTTGTGGCTGGGCTGTGACGTGATGTAGGTCAGCAGCTGTGGTTCCACTTCAACCCCTAGCCTGGGAACTGCCATACACCGCAGCCCCATACCTGCCAAAAAATAAATGAATAAATTTGTGCCAGACAACTTGCTGACCATGTTTTTCACTTGTCTCAATAATTCTCAATGATTATGCTTTACAGAAGAGACATCATTTCCTTATTAGATATTCTAGGAAAGTTAAATGAGGTCAAAAGAGTTTACTTCTCTTTCCTTATATCAGTATGGTGCCATTCAGACTATAAATGTCAAATTACTGAAACTCTCATTTATTTGTATTAGTCTAACACAGTCAAGTTTCTATTACCAAGTACAACAGCCAAGCTTGTGTCTGGCTTAACTGGCTTTGCAAAATGGCACATTGGTTTTGGTCAGTCTACTGGAATACAATTTTCTTTTATCAAGATCATTTGGCACCAGTTTTTCATACAATAACTGCAAAGATGATCATTTCACCAGTAAATGAGAAAGAAACAAAGAATATAGACACATTAGAGTCTTCGGTTTTCATCTTAATGTTGAATTAAGTATATTTCTCCCTTTTAAAGATATAAGAATTGATAGAACATTGTGAATCAACTATACTTTAATAAAAATTTTTTTAAAAAGACTAATTAGACAAACTGGCATAAGATTTTGAGTTCAGAATCAGGAGAAGATTCTGTTAAGATTTTGCTTTGTAATTTAATAGATTTATCAGATTGCCATGACAGTTGTCTCACTGCCAACTAGAAAACGAAAGTGATGTGCCTTATGCTACTAAATTTAAAGACAAACTTTGATTTCCTAATCTACTCTATATATTAGGATTTTTAAAGTTCTTACTAAATTGAGTTATGATAAATTAATTTACCTTTCTTTCTTTCTCTTCGTTTTTTTCTCTTTAGGGCCACACTCATGGCAATATATAGGTTCCTAGGCTAGGGGCTGAGTTGGGGCTGTAGCTGCTGACCTACACCACAGCCACAGCAATGTGGGATCCGAGCCACGTCTGCGACCTACACCATAGCTTACAACAACGCTGGATCCTTAATCCACTGAGCGAGGCCAGGGATCGATCCTGCGTCTTCATGGATGCCAGTCAGATTCATTAACTGCCGAACCACAACAGGTACTCCTGATAGATTAATATCCGAGATACTTAAAAAAATAAAACCTGTTATTTGCAGGCTTTATCCTGTAATTCTGTATCTTTGGCATTACGTATTTTAAGGTTATGTCATTAGATGAAATACATTTGTATTATATATCATTTCCCACTCCTCTGTAATAAGTCTTTCTGTATGTTTTGATTTAGGGTTATCAATCATATACAGATATAGAGTCTTAAAAAAAATGTATCCAACCTAAAAGTCTTTGACATTTAATAAAATAGTTTAATCTACATACACTTATTGTGCTTACCAACTTGCTTGAATAATATTTTCAAAGAAAAACATCTGATTGAGAGCAGATGCTCATTAAATACCTGCTGAATACTTTTTTAAAAAGATACAAGAATTAATTGTACCTGAATCTAAGCTTTAAAAGTGGCTTCTAACACCCTGGGTAAGAATACTTAAATCTCTAAAGATGAGAAAATAAACAGCACATATCTCAGGTAAGAGAATCTTGGAACACAAGCGCTAGGGTTTTGCTCCACCAACTCTCAAAGATCAGAAGGAAAAGCAATTATTGAACAGAAAAGGCACTAGACTCATGCTTCCTGCTCTATTCAGTCTGCCTGAGGTCGCCAATGCAGATGACAGGTAAAATAACATCCTCACAGTAAAATGCCTGGACTCTCAATTGACTGTAACAGTGCTTTTGGGTCAACACTATTTGAAAAGGAGTTAAGGCAAAATTGTGTATAGCATACCCAGTAAGTTTTCACTAGAGGACCAAAAGAGAAACTATGGCCTCTATTATGTCTCGTTTTTTTTTTCTTTTTTACTACCTTCTGCTTGCTGATCTTAAAACCTAAGCAGCCCATTTCCCACATTATACCTTTAAAATTCACTTACCCATTTAAGTCATAGTCATCCATTCCCCAAGCTCCCTCCCCAAGTTCATTAGCATCTACAACACGCAGGGTTTTGTGGGCACGTGCAAATATGCTTTTTTCAGCATAGGCTTGGACAGGAAGGTTGAAGCACAAGGAGGCACATGTATTTGGCCAGTAAATAGTTTTGGTTTTTTTTCCCTTGTTGGTTAGCAATTCTTAAAATGTTTTGAATTTGAATACCTTTAGCTAGTGTCCTTCCTAGTGTGCTGCTGCTCCCTAACACCAAGCTAGTTCATATACACATCTCCATGTTCATTTATTATCTGCCTGCCCTTCGGCACCAAGGCATTTGAGCTCTGGACTCCTGCAGTTAATGAGGAAGTAATAGTGCTTTACAGCTCAAGAACTCTGGTTATATATTTTATTGTATTTAATCTTTTATTATCCCTATTTTAGGGGTGAGGAAACTAAAGTTCAAAAAGTGACTTCTCCAAGGGTCACAGGGCCAGTCAGTCATGGATCTGAGAGAAGGACTCTGATTTATGTTTCCATGCTTTTTATGTGCACTGCGCCAGCAGAGGCCAACACATGGTTCCGTGAGTAATAAAGTGGTGGCAGTGGGTACTCTGAGATGCCTCTTGGCAGGGAAGTTTTCAGATAAGGGTTTAACTAAAACGCATTTTGATGAATGGACAAGATTTCCCCGGGGCTGACATGAAGGTGTGATGTTTCAAAAGGTAAAAATAGTAGGTGCCAACGGACAGATGATGGCAAGTGCAGGGCACATTCAGAATGCATCAACCAGGGGCGGGGGGGGATTAGGACACGAAGAGGCAAAGATCAGTTGAAGGCCTGATGCTGGAGACTTAGAAGAGGAAGATAAGGAAATGACAAACTGGGTAAACCAAGGGGACACCACCAGGTTTAACTATAGCAGTCAAACGGGTCATACGGATTGCCTTAGAATTTGAGGAGAGATGACGATGGCGAGAAGGAAAGTAGAGAAGGAAACACTACACAAGGAGAACAGTTAGGCTGTGTCTGTGGCCAAGTCACTGAGCTAGACAACTACAGAAAAATAAACAGATCACTAATGGACCTTCTTAAAGACATTCATTTAGTTCGAAAACGATAAAGTTTACCTGGCAATTCTTAAAACTATGAGTGAAAAATGTTAACAAAATTTCAGTGTCTTGGATGAATTCACATTCAACTACAAAGATTAGGAAGAGGCAAGTGGGAGAAGACAGAAAAGGAAGCAGGTCCAAGAACCGGACAATTGACCCAGGCTCTGCCTCTTATTAGTTGTGTCAGTTAGTTACTTATCTTCTTAGAACCTTAACTTCCTCTTTGAAAGGTAGGTATGACAGCCCTGCTGTCCTTTGCAAAACTGAAGGCAACAATGCCAAGTTGACAATTCTGATCTTACAGTTATTGTTAAAGTCTCTATTACTGACAGTAATAGGGAAAAACCCTAAACACTTAAGCAATAAGTTGACTCTGTATTATTAACCAGTATTTATAAAACCACCAGAGGGATACCACTAAAATCTATTATTGGTATTTTAAAAGAAAGGCATATGTATTTCCGTTGATCATTTTTTATTGAAAAGAGTATGATTTGATTTACTCTCACATTTAATGTGATGTGAAAATCAAATTAAGAAGTACACATAAGTCAGATTACTTTTAAGGGTTTACAGCTAGCTAAATTTATTAAAATCTCTAATTTGTTAATACAGAAATTAATTTGGTGAGTACAAATGAGTAGCACACTCTATATTAAAGAATCCATATATCAAAAAAATTAATAAGTTCATGGCTTTAAAAAAAGCAGCACTATTTTTAGATGAACAAGTAAGATCTGTAATTCATGTCTGATCTTTGCCTTAGAAAACATCTGCTTTCTTCACTGAAAAGTTAGTTCAATTAATGAATTCTATTTCACCTATTCTAGCTACACAAATTACCTTTTTTTAACTGTTAAATTAACCACATGGCATCTTACGTATTAGCAATGACACAAATTTACCAGTGAGTTACAGGTATGACCCAAACTAATGTCACTTTCATTTCTAATAGCATCCATTCCAAAAATCTATTCCTGAATTTTAGCTGATATAAAAAGTATTGACACTAACACCAAACCTCAGAACATGCTGGATGAAAACACAGTTTTGTTAAATTTTAGGGAAAGGCAACTGATTTTCACTTTCATTTTTGAATGTTATATAATCCCTCAGAGGAGGTGCAAGTGGAATAAAAAGGGTACCAATCTGACGTCACGGAGAAACAGGTGAAGAAAGGTATAAAATTAAAATGACAGGAATCAGTGTACATCATCCAGTATTTGAAATATCTAATTTAGGTCCCATAATAATATTAAGAGTATAGAGAATGAGTTCTCTTGTGGTGCAGGGGGTTAAGGACCCAGAACTGTCACTGCAGTGGTTTGGTTCACTGCTGTGGTGTGACTTTGATCCCTGACCCAGGAACTTCCACATGCCATGGGTGCAACTAAAAAAAAAAAAAAAAAAAAAAGTATAAAAATGAGACCTGTTTATGCATCATGTATTAAGTTAAGAATCAATAACAAGTACAACCTACAACACAGTTGGGTGTGAAAAACTGATCTAAGAGCTTCAAACTCAGGAAACGCTGAAAAAGAACAACCTGAGGGAGTTCCTGTCGTGGCTCAGTGGTTAGCGAACCTGACCGGCATCCATGAGGACGCGGATTCAATCCCCAGCCTTGCTCAGTGGGTTAAGGTTCCACCGTTGCTGTGAGCTGTGGTATAGGTCACAGGTGTGGCCTGGATCCTGTGTTGCTGTGGTGGTGGTGTAGGCCAGCAGCTGCAGACCCAATTGGACCTCTAGCCTGGGAACCTCTGTATGTCGTGAGGGCAGCCACAAAAAGACCAAAAAAAAAAAAGGGAACAATCCAAAAATGCGTTCATAGACATTTAAAGAGTATGTCTGGAGAGGAAAAAAGAGAAGACTTCTGTGTCAGACACAGAATACAGCTGATGACCAAGGTTCCCTTGGGGTTGCTGCTACTGCAGAAGATAAAGGCAGGTGCCCAATACGATCGATATCTGACCCTAATCCAAACGGGCAGTGCCTCTTCTTTGTAGCAAACACGTACACGAAATCACGGTGCTGCTCTGCTCATCTCTTTCTCCCCACTTTTTATTCAAAAGTGGATCTACGAAAACAATCAGCGAACAGCCTCCTGAGTGCTCGTCTTATGAATCTGGCCCTTCCTCAAGAAGTTAGACTGAAAAGTCTTTTAATCTCCTTCTGAAAAGAATTTACTGGATTGCACTGAAGTTCAAGTTCAAGGGTATTAAAATGTACAATGGAGAGTGAAAAAGGTGCTAGGTTATAGATTTTAACTTCTTAACTAGAAAACTGACTCCAAATAGATTTTCTAATTTACAATGAATCAAAAGAGAAAACATTAGACCATAGCAAAAGTGGCACAAATGTATCAAAAACCAAATGAATAAACATTTGAGGAGATTTATTATTAGAAATTGCAATAAATTTTGGAAAGATGAATTGATTTTAGTTAAAAGGTATAACTGACAATTTATTGGGCGGGAAGATGCATTATTTTCCAATTGTTATCCATCTACAGTAAAACTGATTTGTGTCCTATTGTATTTTATGGAAAAGGAGAGTGCAAGTCTCAGTGATTTAGATTAAATGTATTAATCATAACCAGGCACTGTGAACTATATATCTACTATTAAAGAAGATTTTTGACATTTAATTCTGTAGCAATATTTTGGCTCTGTACCACTCTTCCTAAATCCAATTCCTGCTACAGTTGGCAGATTTCTTCCTTTTAATTTTATGAGGCTTAAAGTAGCATTTAACCACCCATGCGGTAAATAATGCGGGATTAGAAATATTTAGTGTTTTGTTTCCCTTTCAAGAGTGGTAATCCATCAAATCCAAAAATGTTCTCTAAAATTTTTCTATATTTTTGGCAATCTCTAATATATGATATCATAAAAACTATAAAATTAAATAAAAGGCATTACATAGCTAGAATAGATCTGCTCTTCCAAAGACCTGGGTTAACCTAAAAGAGCAGGTAAAGATCACTTTGAATCAGAAAACTGAATCCTTATTAAAAAAACAAAACAAAGTAAAAGAAAAAATATGGATCAAAACATGATCAGAACGTTATAATTTTATTCCCTTGGGTAATGAATTGTAATGAGTGTGCAAATAATTTCTAAGCAGTTTAACCATTTAATATCCATCTAAACCATATACTATTGCAAGACAAAGTATCAGAGTTATATAGGAAAACAGTTATTAAACATTTAGGTGTGCTAGGTATTTGGCTAAGGGCTCTGTAAATGCAAAAATATATTTCAAGTTTACTACATCAAATGACACACGTGTGCCCCCAACACATAAAACTGAATTCATAATTTGTTTTCATACAAGTGAGACACAAGACAAAAATGAACTGCTTATTAACCTACGGGAGTTAATATTTCTAAGTATAACTTAGAATAGTTACAAAACATTTTTATATTTAACCTGTAAGCTTAAAAATAATTAAAAACTTCAACTAAGTACAATTCTGTTATGATATCAAAGTAACCACTGAAAGTAAAACTGACTTTCAACAGAATCAAATTCCAATTTTTAAATTTTAATTTATATGAAATGTTAATTTTGGTTATTAATGAATGCAAATTATTACAATAATCACACTGTAACTGCACGTGGTGCTCTGAGATACATCAAGGTAATAAAGTAACTGTCAAATGAGTAATTATTTATATTTAATCTATATATAAAACAAATGGCCCACAAATGAGTAAAGTCTGTAATTCACTCAAGACATATTGATGCCATATATTCATGGTTAGAACATCTAATGTCTTCATGCATATTCATATCTTAATTCACTTCTAATGAAGTTTATGATTATGACTGTTATGAAAATAAGTGTATGCCTTCAGAGTGTCTGAATGAACTCAAGAATCACCTACCAGGAGTAAGATAATCTAAAAAGAAAACATATGTATGTTCTGTGTGTGTGTGTGTGTGTGTGTGTGTGTGTGTGTGTGTGTGTGTGTACATGTGCATGTGTGTACGTCTGTGTGCGTACATGTGTGTGCACGTGTATATGTGCGTGTGTGTACATGTGTACATGTGCATGTGTGTGTGTAAAGGCCCCTTTATCATATATAAGTGTCGGCTTTACCCTTCCTGGCTTCACGGTGCTCGCTGTGGAGCTGGGAGGGGAAAAGTAAGACGAAAGATAACTTACCCAGTCAGCTGGATAGCCTGCACCTCTAAGGAACATTTCAATGGAAAGCGAAAAGCATTACAAGGACAATCACATGATCAATATATACAATAATGTGTTGTAAATGTGTCAGTAATACACAAAATACATATAACAATTGTCCTGAAGAAACAGGATCACTCAGATTATGCTCAGTCAAGGAATGAGTTAGATTAATTGACCTTTCCTATAAACAGACAGTTCCAAAGATCGGGCCTATCCTAGTGCTTTAAGACGTTAAATGAGAAAGTGGGATTGGGGAAAAGTTGTCATGTTAATAACTATAAATGAAGCTAATGCCACATTCATAGCATGAATTAAATAATTTACTTCAATTTCAACAATAAAAACTTACAAAATCTTACTACTTAAAATTTCAACAATAAAAACAAAATGAGAATGCAATCAAATTTTGAAACGGATCACTTTTACAAGTCTGGAGTCTCACTGTATTTTCAAAAGTTAACATTCAAAAATGCAAAATCACTATAGCTCCAGCTAAACAGAAAAGGGTATAACTTCTGAAAATTTTTACACGTAAAAATAAAAGGACAGGAGTTCAGAAGATGTGACTCTGATTTTTTTGTTTCCTTCTCTGGGCCGCATTAGCAGCACGTGGAAGTTCCGGGGCCAGGAACTGGAAGTGCACCACGGCAGCGACCTGAACCGCAGCAGTGACACAGCCAGATCCTTCACCTCTTGAATAACCCTCATAATAAAGCTGATTCTCCGACAATCTCCGTGAAGCCCCAAAATGGAAACTGCAGTAATACTTACATCGGAGGCACTAGAGTGTGTAAAGATGCTCTTCACAAAATCATTAATGCTATTTAAATATTTACTGCCGTCACAAACCTTTTGGGATACAGAGAAACCCAACTGAGAGGTAACAGAAAAATGCACCTTTTAATAAATTTGCGAAAGGAAAGATTTAAATGTCAGCAAGGAGCTAGAGGGTTAATCAACAGCTATCAGAGAAGAGGAGAGAAAACATATGTGAAGCAAAAGCAGAGGAGTCGACAGGAGGGATGGACGGCGTATTTACATGATGAAAACTGCTATACTGAAGAATCAAACACATCCAGTCCAGTGGATCCAACCTGATCAACCCATCACAGAGTAATTATTCATCCAATATATTCACTAAATTGATCAAACTCTATGACTAAGATGTATTATTTCAGTGGGCCACGAGGCCTATTCGATTTTTCACAAATTAAAATTTAAGTGGAGATATATTTTTACCCTTGAAGGGGAAGCATAATAGCTTGAGGGCTAAATCTTTGGGGAGTGGGTCACAGGGCCAGAGTTTAAATCCTACCCATTACTAGCTGTGACCTTGAATAAGTCATTTAAGACCTTTGTCCCTGTTCCTGGCTTATAAGGTGGAGAGGAGAATACTATTTACCTCAGTAGGCTTTTTTGGAACATTAAATGAATTATCATACACAAAGAGATTAGACCACCATTTGGGAAATAATAAGAACGCAATAAATGTTAGCTAATATAATTAAAGTAATTATAAGTAAGCAAATCTTTCTGTCCTTTCATATAAGCTAATGCCAATACAATTATTTAATATACTAAAATAAAAGCCAATATAATTATTTAATATACTAAAATAAAATATTATGCAGCCAAACAAATTAAAACAGGTAGAATTTATAATCCCTCAGCTATTTTATTTAAAGTTTAAAAACCAAGGTGCAGATTAGAAGATGCTGCATTTACACAGATGGGTATGGGAAAAACTGGACGTAGGCCAAAGACTTTCCACTGGATATTTTCTGTCCTATTCGTCTTCTAAAACCTGTGAACCTATTACTTAAAAAAAAAATGAAGATCTAAAGAAAAGAACACTAGGCAGGACTTCCCAGGAAGCATATCCCAGAACTCATGCAGTTCAGCTCCCTCTCAAAGCCCCACTAAAGTTGCAGGACAGAATTCTTCCCACAAGGGAAAGAGAATAGGAAAGAAGATACCACCAGACAAGCTATGTCAACAAAATCACAGAAGATGAAAACCAAGGGCCGTGCAGCTGGCTGCTCAGCTTTCCATGGCAAGAGGGTGCAATAAAAAGCCAGCTGGCCACATCCTGTTGTAGAGCACAGGGAACTACAGCTAGTCACTTAGTATGGAACGTGATGGAAGATAATGTGAGAAAAAGAATATATATACATACATACATATACATATATATACACATATATATATACACACACATATATATATATATACACATGTGGGTCACTTTGCTGCACAGCAGAAATTCACAGACCATTGTAATAAAGTATAATGGAAAAAAAAAGGCAAATTTAACTCCAATAAAAAAAAAAGCAAGCAACAGACTCCACAAAGGTTCAGAAACTGGAGACTCTGAACACCTCCCAAACAGGGAATTGGTGGAAAATCTTTTCTAAAAAAGGTGACCCTGATCCTAATCCTTAGCCACAGCCACACTAATATTACCCTCCCTCCCAAATATCCCAGGAGAAGCACAAAATACCTAAGGGGCCATACCTATGAGTCACGTGATATCCCTTTATTAAAACTAAGAGAATTCTGCTTGGCAACTAGAAGGATAGCTAGCAAAGGCAAACACCAGCTCACCCCCAGTCCACATGCTTTGAGGCAGGGGATTACTTATTTGAGGTTATTTCAAAGGAAATCTCTACGGACAGCGACATATAAGGTATCTACCAGGCAAAAGGCGAGCATCTCTGCACCGAGTGGGCATCCAGTCAGCTTTTGAGGGCCTTCTCAAGTGGAAGCCTGTCTGCATCACATCATGAAGTGTACAAAATGGCAGATTAAAAACAATGAAGGACCTGGCAATCCTGGTGGAAGGGATTACTTTAGGCTGTGCTGGCATTGTAACCAGTGGTGGAAAACTCACTAAAAAGCACAAGGTAATACCCAGCAAATATCTACCGACATTTGCAAAATAATAATTTTGGGCACATGCTACGGGCTAGGAGCTGGATTCCTGTTCCTGGGGCGCCACGCGTACTTGGGGATTCAATGTGAACACGAGCTGGTGAGCAACAGTATGCGATGGAAGGCCGCCCCGTAGTGAGTGAAAGAAGGGCGGAGACGCACGTTCAATGGCATTTCAGAAGACGGAGGGAATCTCTGAAGTGTGAGCGGCTGGGGAAGGCTTTGAAGAAAAGGTGCAGCGCCTGAGATGTTCCTTGAAGGGTGCGGACCTGGCAGGAAGAAGGGGTGAGCTGCTGCGAGCAGAGGCAGAGAAGGAACGCAAGTGGCTGAATACGGGGTGGGGACGCTGGGGACCTAAGACCACCTGGAAAGGAGTGAAGTGTTACAGGGGTCACAAGAGAGTAGTGAAGGTTGGAAGGAACGAACCCGAATTTTAGAATAAAGGCAGTGAAAACTGTTTGCTGGCTAGGGTATATAATCATGTTTTTAAAATGTCTACTTGGAATTACATGTGATACGGATTGGAAGGAGGAAAACCAGGAGAAAGGCAGACCAGGGAGGAGACTAATCAAAACGTAAGGTTGTGAGAGTTCCCTTGTGGCTCAGCAGTCTTGTCCCCGCTGTGGCTTGGGCTGCAGCTGTGGGGCGCGGGCTCCAGCCCTGGCCCAAGAACTTCCACGTGACATGCTGTGGGTGAGACACATACCTTGTAAGTAAGGTTACAAGTAACTGTTAGAGCAGTGATCAATGAAAATTGGAAAGATAGGGCTGATATGACAGATAAGGAAAAAAATGAGATTCAGATGCGTCTAGATGTGGAAAGAGTGGAGGAAGACAAAGGCAACACATAAAACTAAATTTTAATTGAAGAATGAAAATCACTTAGGACCAGTGCTCTCCCTAGTCAACATTAGATTTCTTCTCTCTCTCTCCTGTTCCCAATTAATTTTTATTAACCAAACGGTGAGGTAAGCGGGGACAAAGACGTGTCTTACTCATTTTGTTATTCAGCCCTTACTCGTCTTATTCAGACCTTCCCACAAAGACGTCACAAGCCTTCATTACACGTGCACACAACAGAACCAAGAAATCTACGGCTGAAAACACAAACAAGATACCAAGTTTCTGAGTCAGATGTAGCACATACTCATTTACTCATCCAACAAGTGATATAAAATACCCGTTTAAAACATTTTTGTGGGGCAGACAAGAAGAACCTATCAAAGATACATGTAAATGAAATGGGATGAGATGAAATCTAAGAACTTCAAAGCTAAAAGACCTCAAGAAGATCAAGTGCATGCCATTAAATATTATAATCGACAATTGTTTGCAAGCAATTATCAGATTTAAATATGAGGTTCTAAAGGGAAGATTCTATACAAGTCGGCACTTCCTGAGTATACAGACGAACCATCAAACGTCTACTTTAGTTCTCCATTAAGTACTGGGAAATGTTTCAGACAACTGTGATTTCACAACAAACATTTCACAAGTTTTATTGGCTTAAAATATTTACAAATACCTGTTGGCAAGTATCTCTGCTTTGTCAGAATCCACTTGCCTGGGTGACAGGCCACAAATTGATAGCTGCCATTTGCTAACTATAGTACCGGGAACTCCTTTTATTTCTAAGACTTGCTGGTGAATTCTCAGTTGCTCAAATTGACCTTCAGCTGGAGGATGTGCAGGTGACTTCAATAGAGAAAGCACCTGTTAAATATTATTTGGAAGTGTTCTACCCATCATTGATTTTGAACTTTTCTAATATTAGATATCTGACATATCTGAAGGCAAATTAGAAAACTGAGTTTTATAGACCATCAGAATAGTTCTATCAGCAAAAACATAAAAGGCAGGAAACCAGAGTGGAAGCTTCAAAGTGACATGTTTGCCGCATTTCTGTTTCCCTGATTTTGATTTAAAAAAAAAAAGAAAGAAAAATATTAGGAACTCTGGCAATGTCACCATAATTTTAGAGTGCAACAATGAATGAAACCTAAAAAGCAATATAAATACAAGACAGAAGCAGACATTTAGACAGAAAACAAATCAGTGGTTGCCAAAGAGGAAAGGGAGGTGGTGGGGAAAAATTACAGTATGGGATTAACAGATACAAACCACTATACATAAGAGAGAGAAGCAATCAGGATTTACTGCATATAGCACAGGGAATTAGAGCTAATAACATATTTCCGTAATGCATACTGAAAAATAATCTGAGAATATACATACACACACACACACAACACACACACACACACACACGTATATAACTGAATCATTTTCCACACCTGAAACTAACACAATATTGTAAACCAACTATACTTCAATAAAAAAAATTACATCATGAAAGGATAATCAGTATGATTCTACTTACATAAAGAAGCAAAAGAAGAGAAGCCACTCTGTTGTTCAGGAAATCTCCAAAGTCAGAGGGCTGAGATACACAGAGGAAGAGAATGTTCTGTTTCTGAAGGCGGGTGATGAAAACATAGGCATTTGTTTCTCTGTTATTCTGTAAACTATACATTCATGTTACCTATGCACCTAACTCTGCATAATATATTTCTCAATAAAAATCATGCCACATATCAAAAAAAAAAAAAAGAGAAACAAGGAAATTAGTCTCCATTTCTGGAACTGAATAGTTACCAAACAGTCTTAATTTCTAAGTGCATTTTAGAACACACTGCAAAGGCTTCTTAGGAGTCAAAAGAAAAATGTTAAATGATAAGCATCATAATTTTTATAACTATTTTTAAAAAAATCTCAAATGTTTGCAACTCTGTGTTTTTAAGGACAGTCATTAAACAGTTCATAAATCATTTCCTCAAAAAAATTAATCTTAAAATAAGTCGTCTTTACTAATACAGTGAATGACCTAAGAATATGTATACAAGTATCAAAGTAAAACAGAATGAAAAGAAAGCATGGCATTTCATGATCTTTAAAACTGTATAAAAAAAAAAAACCTAGTTGCTCTGTACAATATTTAGGTAGCCATAAAAGCAGATTAACTATTACAATACTAAAGTCTTACATTTCAGAACATACATTGTTTTATAAATATTCGGCACCTGCAAATTTTCTTTTAATAAAACAAACAAAAACATTCAAAAGCACCGGAAGTAATACTGTATTTTATAAATAAAGAAGTGGCCTTCTTTTGCCATTTGCAGGCGCTCCTACATTAACCTTTAAAAGCTGTGGTCAGAGTTCCCGACATGTCTCAGCAGAAATGAGTATCCATGAGGACTCAAGTTCGATCCCTGGCCGTGCTCAGTGGGTTAGGAATCCGGCTCGGATGCCAATACCCTGTTTCCTTTTTTCCACGGCCATTTTTACTTACCCTCCTCCCTCAGCCAAGTTCATTTTTATTCACTAAAACATAAGCTCCAGGGAACCTTGTCTGCCTTGTTCTGCCTGTAACCCCCAAGGCCTAGAACTGTATCTACTTTACAGTAGAGGCTCACTGCATATTTGTGGGGTGAACAGAGGTTGATTGGAATATAAAGTCTGGCCAAAAAGGGTTCAGTCCCCTGTGGATCCCACATATGGGGGAATAGATAGAGAGCTTTAGACTCTTAACTTATAACCAACCAAGGTACCCTCTAACCTACTGTCCATGTGATCTTTCAAAAGACAAATCTGATCATCTTAAACCCCCAGGAGATGACATCAGTTTCCAAGCATTCCGTGGACCGTAAAGTCAGAAATGATCTAATTCCTGCTTAACTTGTCAACCAAATCCTGCCTACTGCATACTCTGCACAAGCATACCTTATATTCAGCAACAGTTTCCTGAATATTACATGAGTTTCAAGCTGTGTCTAACCACGCTCCTCTGTCTGCCAGCTCCACCCCCAATAAGTTAGTGAGCTCCAAATCAAACTTGTGGTCCGTCCCGGCTAAAAGATCTTCTGCCTGTGGGAAGTCTACCCAGAATTTGGCCAAGTTCCATTAGGAAGAGGAGGAAAGGAGCAACAGAAATAAAGAGGGTATCATTCCAGTTGAACTGAAATAGAAATGCAACAGGTTCTAGGCACATGGCACAAGACTGGAGGGATAATGAGGAACCATGGAAGGCAACTGGAGAGAACAAGCAAGAACAGAGAGCAAGGAAGCAGACCTGAACTGGACGATGCACAACATCAGGAAGAAGGTATCAGAAAGTGAAGCATCAGAATCCTGGATGTGGCCAGTGATTAATCTGATGGAAGCAGACTCTAAGTTTCACTTTTATCATGGCACACACCTTGATTGTGCTCGCTGACCAAGAGAGCACAGGATGCCCTGAGGATTTCAAAATAACTCACACTTCCAACAGCATTTAGTAGGAATGAAGTTTTCTTCTTTTAATGGAGAGGTTATTTTTTATTTATTAGCAACCTGACAAAAGAAAAAACTTCCAGACTGCATTAATTTTGGCTTCCCAAAAGAAAAAGAAAAGTTAAGTGCGTAAACTATAAACATTAACCTACATTATAGGGATGTTCATAGGATTAAATGAACTAAAATACAGAAACAGCACTTAGGTAAGTGTCTGGCACATAGCAGGCATCATCCTAAGTGCTTGCTATCATTCCCAACATTCTCTTTGCCAGACTTCTAGAGCATCACAAACAAAACAACAATATATGAAGTCAAAGAAATTCTAGTAATAAGTTATAAGAGAAGCAAGCACAAGTATTTTAAATATATGGGAAAAAAGTACATGTAGCCAAATTTGGTAGTATTAAAATGCTAAGATTGAACATATGTTCATGCAATTTTTCCTAGAATATTTTTAAGACTATGTATAGAGCCAAAATAAGCATTCAAATACCCGTTGAATGAATAAATGAATACATTCCTATATATCTGTATTGTTTGTGTATATTTATTCCACTTTTAATAAAGTATAATACAATAACACTAAATATCACTATTAATATCAACACTATTTTTAATGGAACAGGACAAAAATTGTGATATTCATATTTTCAAATATCTATTACGGATATTAAATTTATATGCCATGAAATATAAAGTTGTGAACAATCACATCAAAAATTTTAAATCAAACCAGAGACACTGTTAAAATGTCTTTTGTTAAAGAAAGACATTACAAATCTATTAAGCAGTACTTTTCTATGATACAAAATCCACTTTATCTCAAAATAAATTCTAAGAAAAAAAATCAATTTCTACCATGAAGTCTGGAGCTCAAGCTGATTTTGAGATAAGATGAAAACTAAATTATTAACATACATACTAACAGGTTAGAATATACATGATATAATTTACATTTAGAATATGAAAAATTCTAAATAGATATTCTTATATTCTGCAAAGTATCCAAAAATGCCTTAAGGATAAAACAAATATTAATTCACAGAGATTATAATTAAGCACTTAGATACTGAATTCCACTGAAAAGAATTGGATAACAAATTAGCTCATGGCCAAGTCAGAGTTTGAGGACATATGCCGGGTATATTTTTAAAAATCGTTTTAGGTTTGTTTTCTATAAAATTTCTCCTTCATTTCAGACTAGATTAAGAGAAAAGTTAATGTAGTTCCCTATTTAAACCAAATCCATTAAATGGCCCTCCTGTTGTAAAAGGCTATAAATCAGACTAAATATTCCTACTCTAGTATCCTAAGAAACAATAAAACAACAGTTGAGTAAGACATACAGAGTAAATCACTATACTGTCATTATCAATATGCCACTCATGAACTCCTGTCTTCCATGACTTCAGAAAGGGATAAAAAATATAACATTCCTTTTGTCTTACAGAACAAATTGACTCAAGATTCTGAACCAAAGTAAGCTACTGCATTGCTGAATATAAACAGCATGCTTATTTGTATAGCATGACAATTTAGATTGAGGATTGATGTTCATTTCTTTTTGGATATTTAAACTTGATATGTATTAAATACAAAGTCAGTGAGATCAGATTCATTTTCCTTGACAAAATAACCACCACCACCATCACCACCATACTTCTTTTCATTCCAACCATATCAAAAACTGGACCGAAACGATTATAAAATCTTAAGGCAGAACACTATAACCCTTATGTACAGTTCTTTATGTAATATTTATGTTGGACTTCAGGTACTATATTTTAAATGGAGCCATTTATTTTCTGCTCTTTCAACAGACTACTCAACTTGAATGCTAATTTAGGTAAATGTAACACTGTAGAAACACCATCAGTTTAACAACAACAAAAAAAAGATAAAGATCTCTTACCTCCAGAACACACTGATTAATTAGGATGCTTAGGGGTAGCACGTCCTGCTAACTTAAAACGCTCTGCGTAAGTCTGGCTAATGGGATTCACTTTGCAAATGCAATGTTCCAAAGTTGACTCTGGGATGGAGAGCTATTCTGAAGACTATTACTCTGAACTGTACTTGATGCAAAATTCTAGAAATACAGGAGACTCAGTCTGAATCTCCTGGATGATGGCCCCAGGAGATTATCCCTTGGAATTAATTACTATTTGTTTAATTCTCCTTAAGGAGGTGAATATAAGAACCTGGTTAGTGAATTCCAGTAAACTAGTACCTTATTCTAACAGAAGGACAGCAATAGTTAATTCCTCTCAACATTAAATTCTCAGGATTTGCCTGTATTCTCCCTTCATGTAAAAGGACTTTTAAGAATCAGATAACTCTGGACCAAAACCTCCGAAATAGTTCCAGGCTTTCTACAAATAAACAGTTTAATAATTGCAAGGGCGAGGGGAGGGAGAAGTTCAGGACAGGTTTATTTTCGTTTGTGGTTAAGCTTAGAGATTTAATACAGTGTCTGCCAAGCTAAAATTCATTCAAAATTATTCTTCACAGACCATATTAAAGACAAGGGCCAGCTCAAATATGAATGAGGTATAAAAGAAACATAAAAAGGCTGCAATCTAAAGCACTTTAAATATTAAATATAAAAGGATATTTATATATAAAATATGAACAGATAATTTTAAAGTCTAAAATTCTGCACTTTGACCCATGATATAAATGTTCTCTACTTATGAGCTTCTGTGTTTAATACACTGAATAAAGAGTGTGACTATCATTTATTTAATATACACTGTACTTGATTACAGAAATGGCGCTGAACCCATTATGTCAATATAATCTCATTTAATCCTGACAACAGTTCTGCAAGGTAATCACTGTCTCTTTTCAACAGAAAGAGAAATGAGGTTCATATTGTAACTACACCTAAAGGACGTACCAGGGCGGGGATTTACCAACGTCTGACTTCAAAAATTGGTACATTTTTCACAACACAACTTTGCACTTGTATAAAACAAGATCCCATCCTCACTCTTACACTCCTATTTGCAGGTTCTAGACATGCACATCTGCAAACTCACTAAAATTTACTTGTAACCTCAAAATCAACACTCATAGTGCTTTCATGATTAATGGACATGAGTAAAGCAGTGACAAACATGTCACCTGAGGCCTGTGTGCCTTCTCCACTGAGGTCAAAGAAGGGAACACTCTACTTTCTTTTTTCAGCTCTAACACTATAAACAAGTGTGCTCTGTGTGGTTTATTTAGTGCCACATTTCCCACCTTTTGTGCTTTTGTTGGTGATTCACTGTCTTAAATGGTCCCCGCGCATGGATGCAGCAATGTCTAGAGTTCCAAAGCACAGGACGGCTGTGATGTGCTCAGGGAGAAAATACTCGATAAGCTTTGCTCAGGTATGACTTTTAAGGCTGTTGGTCATGAGTTCGATGTTAGCAGATCAACAATATATATTACATCAGGTATTTTTAGACACAAACATACGTAAAACGAGGTTATGCACTGATCGACTGATGAACATGTCGTGACCACAGGCTCACAGGAACCTAACCCTGCCATTTCCCTTAGGAGCCGTGGTTCAGCATTTGCTCATTCAGTATTCCCAACAACTTTACAGAACATAACTATGGTGTACAATGAAAAAACTGACGCAAAGTTTTTCCCCCAAAATGTTTACATTAGTATTTCAGTGAAAGTCTCCTTCTGTGACTTCAAAGATCATCACTGCATTTGTGTAGTCACTGCCCATCTGTTTAAGAAGAGAAACCTTTGCTGCCATTCCCTTTAATGGGTTGCAGCTACATGTGTCTGACTGCTCAGAAAACTGATCTTTCTTAAAAGCAATATGGCTTTCCAATGCAAAGGTCTAAGGAATTAAATTTCACCTTTTATTACTGGATGTCACGCTACTGTTAAAGATGACTGTTTTTGTGAGATTACGATTTTTAAGACTAGACTGTTACATGGAATGTGGACAGTACAAGCAGCAGCAACAACAGCCTTAGCATCGAAATTTTAAAATATCAGCACAAACTGGAACTCTTACCTTTCTTGCCCAAGTCAGATATTTTATTGGAAAAAAAAAAAAGAGAGAGAGAGAGAGAAAAGATTACAGTACTTAAAAATCCAAACGAGGACAATTCATGATTGGAAGAAAGAAAACCTAAAGGAGCCCATTGGCTTTGCTAAAATTTTGAATACAAAAAAATGTGGACCAGGAAAACAGTGTACGGCCTAATGCACTAGTTCCATGATAAACACACATATGTAGCATATCGCCATCGAGTGAAACTTAATCACCTTTTTACAATTTAGAGAGGGAAGGCAGCTTTTACTATGGTTAAGCCATGTATCATCAATACCATGAAGCTAGCCTATCAGTTGTAATAGCTTCTATAAAATACCACAGTAAGATTGCAATAAGCCTAGAAAATGGGCTACAAATCCCAGCGACGCTCAAGCAAGCAGTGAACCAAAAATAAAAATCGGTAAAACTGAACCAAGAACTAGATAGCATTCATCTAGATTCATGATTGGTAAGGCAAAGTTCATAGGCCAAGGTTTTAAAGTGTCTTATTCAGATCTAAAAGACAGTCATTATACAAAATCAAATCAAAGCATTTATGTAATTCAGAAAAAAAAAAAATCACGACTTTTTCACTCCAAAGGACATGGCACAAAAAAGCTTACTTACAATTACCAAATACTACATTATTGTACCTCTAAAATATCACTTTAAATATGCCAAGGTAAAGAGACTCAAAGTTGCACTTTATCACTTTTAATCTCTCCAGTCTAGACAAGCAATCTAAAAGATGTCACATAGTCCCGCTTAATACATTTGCTGAAATCTTTCAGATTGTAACAACTTTAGGTAATGAAAATGTCAACTTTAAGTTTCTTTTCCAATCATCATATTTAAATTAAACATTAAATGCTGAATTAACAATTAATCCATACAATAATATAAAAATACATGTATTAAATCACAACTTTCATTGATACTGGAATTGGATAAAAATATTAATCATTTTAATATAACCATTTTGAAGAACTCAAATGGCCTAAATGTAGTATTATAGTGTCTAAATTATACCATCAATAGAAATGTTACATTTTTCCCTTCTGCTTGGCGAAAATGAGCTCATGCAGGTATTTTTGACACTTACAGTGACACATACGTCTCTATTCTAAGGATCTGTAAGCAGCTCTCACTTTTAAACATGACAATATGATTCAGAGTCATACAGTACTTGTTGAAATACCAGCTTTCACATGATTTCAATACGCTCTGAGCCAAAATGATCATTTTGATTGGTTTCACGTATCAGACAGAGAAGATAATTTAAAAGGTAAGAGTAAACGATTCTACTAGCACAGACTACTTATCACTGTGACTAGATTAAGATGACTTTTCCAAGTACAATAAAAACTACACTGTAAAATACAATGAATTTGCAATACAGAGACGATTACCCAAGTCGAAAGCAAACTTGAACAAAATACAAACTGTAGCAGATTATCAGCCTCACCTATTACTCATCTTAGCCCTTGTTAAAATACCCTGAGTAAAATGCAAATATTTTAAATAATGCTGGCTATATAAGGTTTCTCTAAAAATGAACCATAAATGGCAATGCATCATGTTTTTTTTTTTTTTAAATTTACAACAGTCAGACATGTAAAAGTGGGTTCTTAACCAGTCACAATATAAACAGTATGGAATACTTATGTGAGATCTGGAAGTTTTTCATTTTCTAGCTTTTGTTAGCATTTTGGCAAAGCAAGTGATACATAAATGGTTTCAATGTAAAAAAAAATCATAAAAGAGAAAAATATATAAAATGTACAGCAGTTTCTACCCACCCTGGGCCAACCTAGATCCCTAGAAGCCTCCCCCATCAGGTGCACGTCTGACTAAAGGAAGAATACCAGTCCTCCAGCAAAAACAGCCCCATCTTTTCATCAAAGAGGCTCTCACTTCAGTGATACTCCTCCAGGGGAAGAGGACAGGAGCCAGGTTCCCTCGAATGTCATTCCCCAGATGTTCAAAACGTAACTAATTTATTAGCATTAGAAGATTTGGTTTATAGGGGAATCTCACTGGTCCAGTTTGTAGCCTACAAAAAAATGGATTGTTTTTAAGTATAACATTAGCATATGAATAAAGGATGAGGATGTGGCTTTTTATTCCATAGAAATGAATACATTTCCAAACATGACAATTAAACAAGGAAGCATGCCTACCATTGAAGCTGGGGTCCCTCCGGATTTTTTAATATTCTTGGAAGGCATTCCATGAAGGCGACTGAGTCTGGCTTGGAAACCTGGAAAATCAAAGTCCTCAATTTAAGGAGCGGCTATGATCACTGGAGCATAGAACAAGTTCCTATCAATTCGGAATTCAAAGCAAAGGTGGGGGGGGGGAGATATGTTGAGCAGTGGTGAGAGAAAGGCAAAATTCACACTGAAAAGAACCAAAGCAATGCCTGGTAGGTTTCTGGTGCAGCCAGGCTGTGACTATTTTTCTGTTGTTGTTGTTTTTTTTTTTTTTTCAGGGCCGCACTCGCTGCATGTGGAAGTTTCCACGCTAGGGGCTGAATCGGAGCTACAACTGTCGGCCTACAGCACAGCCACAGCAATGTGGGATCCGAGCTGCATCTGTGACTTCGACCACAGCTCAACACCGGATCCTTAACCCACTGAGTGAGGCCGGGGATCGGACCCGCATCCTCATGGATCCTAGTCAGGTTCGTTAACCACTGAGCCACAAAGGAAACCCCCAGGCCACGATTCAATTATTTAAACATTAGAGTATCATCCAGGGCTTTTCTTTCGTCCCAATTTCTCTATCATTTCAACGTTTCCACCATAGGCCCAGCAAGAAAGCAAGTCAACCTGTACAGAAATTTGAAAGCATGAGAAATGTGGCAGCTGAATGACTGGTCAACATGCGTTTACAGCATCTTGTGTCTGAGTCTTTCACTTCCACGTCGCACATCCTCTTTCAATGCCGCTTCCTAGAACAACTACAAGCCCACTGTGTCCACGAGACGGGGTGCTACTGACCTCTTCTCCCCGGATGGGACATAAGTGGGAAAGAACCAGCTAGGATACTTTCAAAGACAGGATCAGCTAAATTTTTGTCTAGCTCGGTTGGGTCTTCCTTTTCCCACCACGGAATGACACCAGTGATGCCACAAGCTCCACCCGACTCCTTTTCGTAAAACCAGTCGCTCTGCTCATCATCACCTGGGCAAAGATAAGAAATCCCACAAAGATTCAGTTTTATCAGCCAAACCACCAGAGCTGTCAGATTTATATTTTAAGAATACAAGAAGGCAATTAAATTTGAATTTTAGATAAACGATTCATTTTTAATATAAATATATAACACTTGGAAAAAAATTGGCATTTATCTAAAATTCAAATTTAATGGGGGTCCTGTATTTTATATGGCAATCATCCGTATAATCTATAAAGAAACGTTTTTCTTTTACACTACAGTTTCGCTTAAGAAATGATTTTTTAACACTCTAACAAGATCTGCCATCCACAAAAACATACATGTTTCAGAACCAATTTAAAAATGTGAAAAACAATACTAAATGGGTTAATCCTTTGGCAAAAACTGTAGGGAAATCCATTTAAGCTCCTACCCTTTCGATATTAGGGAAAAACAAGCCTTAATGTTCTGCCAGGAATTAAAAGGTATAAAACTGTAGAACCCTTCCTTTGCAGCTCATAATGGTATATAATCAGCTTAATTTCATGATTTGTATGGAGTGTAAAAGTGGAAACAATCATGAACAGATGTGACTAAATGAAATTAATCTGATTAAGTTCATTAAGAAATAGTTGTGAAAAAGTTGATTTTAAATGAAAAGTGACAACACCACGGAATTTACAGAGAAACCACAATGAACTACGAGCAGGGTGTTTTTAAAACAGAACACTATTCACAGTAAGTATGACTTTTATCCTTGAGTGTAACCACAGAATAACAATTAATTAAAAAGGCAATTTGAAATGTGACCTGGATGTAAATCTAAAGTATTTTGTGTTTTTTTTTAAAAGAAAAGAATAAAGAGATGTATAAGGAGACAAAAACACCAGAGAAAGCAGATGGCTTTTAAAAATAAAAGACAAAGAGCGTTTTGAATATGATCTGAGATTCATCAGTCTTCTCCATGGTTCTTAGAAAAACTACTAACTCTGGTTTCCAAAAGGTCATCACAAGAGCTGTAAACTTTTTCTCTTATAGAAGATTTCTGATTTCCAAAATCTCTTACTAAAAATGTTTTTAAACACAAACTAAAAGCAATACAAAAGAAAACAAAAAAAACGCTTAAACTTCAATTGAAAACAATTTTATGGGAAATGGCTCTATTTCAAATCATGAGGGAGTGAAATTTAAAGCATTCGGAAAACCAAAGTTATCAGTTTGTTTTGACTGAGGATTTAATAAAAAATAACATTTGAAAAAACAAGCACAATTCAAAGCCCATATATATTAGTATTTTCATTGAGAGTTATGTTAAGAATTCACAGGTCAGGTATAAGCATAAGAAAGGGAGTCACTTAAAACTGACTACCCTAGATCTTAATTCCAATTGAGATAACGCTATCATAGAAAAATATGCTTATTTTATTTTTGATGTGATACACAACTTTATTCTTAATAGGGAAATCCAATAGGTAAAGATTCAGAATTTGAGCTCTGGGGTCAGACAGACTAATTCGAATTCTACTGTTTTGTGACACTGGGGAAGTTACTTCAGATTTATTAGTCTGGATTTCATCATCTGAAAAAAAGGAATGGGGTGGAAACTCAGAGCTGTTTTAAGAATAAAATAAGAAATTAAATGTAAAAGAGGCACTTGGGTGAAACATAATGACTCACAATAAATACCAGCAGATTATTCTAAGCCATTCACTGCTTCTCAAAGATTGATCGGCTTGTCAAAAGTTATTTTTCAAAAAAGTTTTTTCATTTCCTTTCATTACCAAATTCAGCACTGCTACTATAACTCTGAGTAGACACAGATATTTTAACAAGGACTTGGGTTTATTACCAAGGTGTTCACGCTTACTTACTCTCAGCCCTGAGGATCTAATGCATTTCAGCAAAGTGTGTTATCTTTGAGAAGTCTGTGGTCTTTAAAACAGTTATGTATCTATTTACCTGGAGTAATAATTCACAAGTAAGCAAACAGGAGTAACAATTTACTCGTACTGCCAAGAGGAAGGAAAGACTAAGAAAAAAACTGTGGGGCAGCTACTATTTTGTCTTTTTTTTCCCCATAACATTATTAAACTATAATTAAGAAATTTTTTGTCTTTAGAAATGACTGCTTTCCTCTTAAGATCTCAAGCAAGTTAAAAAACATTTGAGATAAATATTTATATGTATGCCTCCTGCCCCTTTACTGGGGTTTTCATATTTTCGATTGGAACAGGTAGTTTCAAAACAGTGCCGTGCTGAAGTGTGAAAAGCTTCAGGAAATTTCAAAGATGGAAAAGATACAGGTGATATGACATTACTGTTCAACGGTGCATGATTTTGAATTCATGAAAATGGTCTAATTACTTATAAGCTGGATAGGATGAATAAATGTCACAGCTGAATAAAAATGACAAATGACTTGCAAATCCACCTTTATTAATGCTTAAACAGAATTAAGTACATTTGGAATCAGGTGGAGAATGAGAACCAGAGTCTTGTGAAGTTGTGAAAGGAGACAAAATTGAAAAGACTGAGGTATGTAAAGCTTTCTCAAGGAAGATAATCCTTCCTTAACATTATGAGCTCCCCAGACTAGCTCTGGGAGATAATCAATTAGCTGAGGTGACAATGACAGGATATCGTTCACAGCATGTGGAAAGGAACCAAACCCCGGTCCACTGAGTAGCGTGTGTAAGGGAACTGGACTGCAGGCATCAACCTATGAAATTACTAGTAATAAGCACGACTTTAAAATAAAGGTAGTTTTCCCCAAGAAATAAAAAAATAGCATGGCAGTACCTTGTCTTCCCTCGTCATTGGTAAACAAACCAGCATCGGTGCTGCTGAGACTACTGGAATCACTGTAATAAGGGAAAAGAAAAGAAAAAAAAGATCAAAAGAACAATTGATCTCTCCACTGTCAAATTTTAAAGAGACACTGCAGCTCAGAGATGGAACTGAGGCCTGACCAAGGGTCCGAAAGAAAATAAGATGATTTTTTTTTTAATCAAACTGCAAATATCCTGGTTCCATTAACGACAGAACACATTATTTTTGGCACATAAAACCACAGGAATCTAATGTGACTTTGACAGCAAGCCAGATGTGACTGCAACGAGGTGCTGACACAATTGATGCATTTTATTATCTGCTTTCATCAAATGCTTACGGCTCCTTTCTTATTCCATGCAATTCAGCCCGAGCCCTGAACACCACTGCTCGATAAAATGGGGAAAGTCGCCATCAAAAGCTGGCTCAGCTTTGCTTCAGCATGTGAGATACAATGGAATTACTCTTCACCACCGCTTTCACAAACATTCCGGAAAAGACACCACTTAGGAAGTCACAACAACTCTGTTACTCAGCAAGGGAGAAAGAAGTTTATAATGTTAACAAACAAAGTTAAAGTTAAGTCAAAGTTAAGGTCCCCCCTAAAATGAATACTGCCAACAGTAAGGAGGAGGTACGCAAACATAACAGGTTCTCACCACTTACACAGAAATTTGAGAACATGACACAAATTTAATACATAAATTAAAACAAGTACTAAATATTTGACTGACATGAATGAACTGTCGCAGTTAGTTTTACTAGAAGCAATGTTTGTATGAGAATCTGGTTAAACCCCAAGAACAAGGTCAGATAATAAGAGCTTTGCTCTCTAAATAATATTGAATAATGTTCTTAAAAATTCTCATACACTCTCTTTTTACTATAATTCTTAATCCTGACCAAGCAGGAAATCGGGTGATTTTTAAATTCTAGTATTTTCCATCAACAGGTTGAACTCTGATTTGACTGACTTAAAAAAAATTCTACTCTGTTTTAAAATATTTCACTTGTGAATTTAGCATAAAAATTATAGATAAAATTCTAAATTCACATTCCTTTTCTGAACATAAAATATTTTAGTTTTTGTCTGACTCAATTTATTTTCTTTAAATAATTTTTATTTTTTCCACTATACTTGGTTTAAGCTTTTTTTTTTTTTTGCTTTTTGTCATTTTAGGGCTGCACCTGCAGTATTTGGAGGTTCCCAGGCTAGGGGTCTAATTGGAGCTGTAGCCGCTGGCCTACACCGCAGCCACAGCAACAGAGGATCCGAGCCGAGTCTGCGACCTACACCACAGCTCATGGCAACGCCGGATCACTAACCCACTGAGCAAGGCCAGGGATCGAACCTGCAACCTCATGGTTTCTAGTCGGATTCGTTAACCGCTGCGCCATGACGGGAACTCCTGGTTTAAGTTTTTGTTTTGACTTTCAAAAACTAAAGATAAACAACAAGTATAAGAATTCAGGCAGCATATTTTCCCAAGAAACTCTGAATTAGTACCTGTTTCTTTAACTTTCTTCAATTAAGAGAAGGTACGGAACTCCCTGTACTGTACAAGTGTTAATGAAAGAAAACAATACTTTCTAAGAGCATCACAAAGATATGTATTTTTCTATTTACAAACACGTATGCTCCTCCACGCAGGGTGATAAGACAGTATTAGAAACACTCCAGGAACTTTATCTTTCTGCTATTTAGCTGCCCAAACTACCATGGATTTTTTTTTTTTCCTTTGTGACTGAGTAGTGCTTTCCTGTCTGTCCCAATCAACACAATTCTAAAAAAAAAAAAGGGCTGATCCATACTGTAGGTCACAACTGTTTTTCTGAAACCCTAGAGGCAAAATTATTTCAAATTCATACTTTTTCACAGTCCAGAAAGGTATACGTAGAGGGTCTGGAGTAGCACTTCATCATCACACATATTAATATCTTTGTTCAATTAAATGAAGGAATATCCACATTAAATAAGGTCAAGTCAGGTCTGGCCACAAATTAATTCATTTCACAGCTTTCAGAATTCAGATTTGCAGATAAAGGACTGTGAATCTACATGCATTTTTTTTTTTTTTTTTGGTACAGTGGTCTTCCTGTCTCTGAGTTCAGATTTCCTCTCATCTATTCTACATACAACCAGGTTCATCTTTTCAAAGCATAATTTGTTAACTGAAAACACCATGACATCGTGGATGGGCTTCTGGAACAAAAACGGGACGTTAAATAAAAACAAAGGAAATTCTAATAAAGTACTGACTTTTGCTAATGTGACCATATTGGCTCATGAATTCTGACAAATGTACTACTGCACATGATGATACAGGCAACAGGAGAAACGGGGCAGGATGAATGGGAACAGCGTACATACAGAGACTCTGCACTGTCTCTGCCACCTTTCTGTAAATCTGGAACTCTTCGAAAAGAAAGTTTGTAAAACACACAGGTGCATATGTGTAAGTGTATGTAGACTAAGTCTTTGATTAACAATCTCAAATGACTTCCTCACATTTATTGGACTAAATTTGGATTTCAAGGCTTCCTATGGATGGACCACCTCAATTCTCCGCATCCCCATCTCTGTTCCTTCTGTTTATGTTCTCTCTCCAAGTGGTATCCCAACCTCCTCTCTCTTCTCCCTCTGTCTGCCGCTCTTCTTAAAGAGACACGAAAATGAGAATTACCTAACTCACTAGTCCTTCACGATCCTTGTCCTCCTTTGAGCTGTTTTTCACACGTGTTTTAAACATGTTCCCTATTTACATTTCAGCAAAGTGACATCTAGCTGCTCCAAGTACATTATGCAGTTGTTATGTTTGATAAACCAGAACAAGAACTTAAACAGAAACAAGGCTTTTCATTTTCAGCCACTGAGGCTTACATCCAAGGACACCTCTATCCACTGTTTTAGGATTTTATAGCACAGTATTCGGAGAATATATTCTGTGAATGCTTGTTGAATTAATGCATGTACACCAGCCCCAGTCCCTGCCTCAGTCTCTTGATTTCATATATTTTCTACTCTTGCTATCTTGGCATCATCTGAAAGTTCTCTTTCTCACTCACCTTCCAATCTTCCATTGATTCAAATTCTTAAAATTGCTCTTATACATTTTTTTTCCGTCTACTATACCATCATAATTCACCTTCCTTTTACGACGGACTGGAGGTCAGCCAAAACTAAACACTACTGTCAAGATCTGGTTATTTTCATAAAATTTAAATCTATATTGTTTTTTTCATTGCTCAATCTACTTCACTGACTTCCCACTGCTTGTAAGATGAAATCCAAACTACCGTAGCACATAAGTCTTCAAAAGATGCTTATCACTGTAGCCTCAGCTCCCACTTCACACTGCAGTAAAAACGGACTGCACAGACTCTCCCACGTATGTCACACCTGCCTCACAACCCACGCTCTGCCTGAGCTATACCCTCAACCTGGGAATGCCTGGCCTCGGCTCCTCTAGTATCTGCACAAGGCTTTCAGTCGAAGCTCCTTTAGGTCTTCCCTCATTACCACCTTCCACTCAGCGCACTTCTTTTCCATCATCTGCTTGTTTGGCTATTCCAGATTATAAGGGTAGAGAAAAGAGCGTCTGTCTGTCTTGTGTTGGGACCGTGACTGAGAAGTAAACAGCTGTTATTCATGTTTGTTAAATCACACACACAGTGAAGTAGTTCCATTCCTGCCCTTCAGTCTCGAAGAAACACACAGCTTTTTATAGTAGGAAAGCTTTGGAAGTCGCCTCAAAAAACACTTATGCTGGTTGGGAAGATACTTTAAATATTTAGCAGTCTCCCCAGAGAAAGAATATGCAGCTAACTCTTTAAGTGACCACAAAAAATAGCTATATAGGTTAAATTTAAAATAAGAGGAAAAATTTTAATTTATTCAAAATTTAATTGATTTGAATATTTATTCAAATATTTCAAAACATCCTTTTTGAAAATTTGTACCTAGGGTGTTGATGCTACGTAACCTGACTGCACCTAATATTCAAACATTTTTTATAAGGAAAAGAAGAGTTTCATCTCATTTCTAGGCCAGGGCACATGTCTGTCAATAAAAGGCAGACATCAATAAAAGGAGGGGCTTCCACGAGTAATCCAGAAAGCAGGTAATCTGTGAATGATCCAGAATTGAGGACTTACCTCCACAGCCACACACACCCCCTTCCCAAGCAACTGAGCAAGATAATTACTTTCAAGTCAAGCTTAGTCACAATGGCCCAATACTAGCATACAAATAATTCTCACTCTGGTATACAAATGACGACTTTCTTGGAAGACAAGCAGGTATCACAGAATTTTCAAAACCTTCCTGGAACGTTTAAGTCACCTTTACTTCTTTAGGAAAATTACATAAGTAGAAAACCATCTCCAATAAAAGGTTGATTCTGTCAACTTATACCAGGTCCTATGCATATCTATCTGCAACCAAGTTCACAAGGGGAAAAAAAAAAAAAAAAAAAAATATATATATATATACACACATATATATGCACACACACAAATATGTGCATATGTATATATATGTGTGTGTGTGCATATATATTCACATGTTAAAATATATATATGTTTATTAGCTCCACAGCTCACAATCATGATTAAAATGATGCCAAGCCTAACAATTAAAATCAAAAACACTCTCCTAGATCATTTTTAAAGAATGTTTTCTTCTTGACCATAGTTCTGCATTTAACTTTGAGGACACGCTTAAAAGAATGAACAGTCAATATTTTCTCATTCCTGGAAGTAACATTCGCTCGTGCAAAAGAAAAGTGATCACTCACCTTCTGTGGGTGCCAAAACAGTCCTTAACAGCTGCCACTGTGGCTCACCTGCTTTCTGGAATGGATAGATGAGACTACCTGCCTAAGGATCGCTGCTGCTGGCACTTCTCTAATGACAAGAGCAGGCGTTTCTAGACTGTAAACTGGGTTTCACAACTCACAGGTGGTCACAATTCCTAGCAATCCACAGACTTCTTAGAACACCCAGCCACACGTGTTGAAGTGCTATCAACTTTTGATTCTCAAGAATCAGAATAGACTGATGAATTGTGACACTAAAAAACACCAATGGCTAAAGCTCTGTAATTAAACAAGTAAATAATTATAAATGCAATTCTAAGAGCTATAAATGTGCTGTTATTCAAAAGCACATAACTTTCCCATTGAAAATCCATTTCCTTTTCTCTTTGTAGCTGGAAATTAAGTCACTATAACACAATCAAAAGCTTTTGTATAAATCAAATAAGCAATTCTGCTCTGTGCTAAACATCATAAATTATAAGTAAATATAACCACGATTAAAATAGTGATACCACTACCATCATTGTAACTTATAATTATTTCAAAGTAGAATTAATTAAAATTCAAAACACATTCAAAGGCAAACACCGGAGACACACAGTTTTCTATTTAGAGAATAAAAAAGTCACCTTTCGCTCATGAGCTCATCTGAGACTTTCTGCTCTTCGTATTCCATTTTGTCCTTACCGGTCTGGCTTATTTCCTCGCTTTCTAAAACTACGCCTTCGTCCTGGATTTTTGGTCCTTGCCTAACTATTTTCAACCTCCTTTTTTTGACTTTGTTCTTGGTAAACTCTTGATACTGGTAAGCCCTGCTGTCATTGTCCACGTCCTGGTCCCTGCAGCCTTCCGGGGGCTGGCTCATGGGCCGTTTGCTGGCGCTGTCCTGCGGCAGGTCCACGGCCATGCGCTTGACCTTCCTGCGCCTGCGCAGCGTCCTGTTGCCGAGGCTGTCCACGGCAAAGTCGGACTCGTGCCAGAGAGGTCTTTTCCCTCGGACGTTATTATTTAAGTTTGACGACGGCCTGCGCTTTGCCACCAGCATCTGCTCGTCGGAGTCACTGTGATCCTTTTTACTGCTGCTGTGGTTCTCTCTATAGTCCTTGCTTGGTTCTTCCACGCTGGAATCCGAGCCTTCACTCAAGCAGTGGCCGGTCTCCCAGGGGTGATGCACGTTATACGACCTCCGTTTCCTGCCTCTCCGTTTCCTCGCCTGGCGTTTCAGAGGGCAAGACAGACTTCGAGAATGGTCCCCCGTTTCAGCAAAACCGCCTCGAGCTTGCTCTGAGCTCTCCTCCAATGCGGAGACAAGATCATGAACCAGCTCTTCCATGGTTCGACTGAAGTGCCTACATATTTTTTTTTAAAGAAAGAAAAAAAGACTTAGAGAAAATAGTCGGTGGTAACCATATTAACCTACTTTATTACAGCAGATAATTTGCTCTAAATCTGACTAGAATTCAGTTATTACAAAGAAATGTTTAAAAGCTACCTAATTTTCCTATCCAAGTCATTATAGTTTCAAATATTCTGACTCATTTTAAGCTTTTTCTTGTATAAGTTCTTCTATTAAACATAGGTATTACTTTTTGATAGAGTTAAGCATAATATCAGCAATGAAAGAGACCAGTAATTTTATGTTTTTACCATCAAATTACGAACAAGTTATTTCTGCTTAAATCACTGTGCTCTAGTCTGCTCCTGTCCTTTTCCCAGACAGATACAGAGAGTAGAGAGAACGTTCTGGATGCACTGCCACTCCACCACACACACACACACACACACACAAATTTCTAAGTAAAGAAATTAACACACAGTCCGCTACTCGTCACACGCTCTACCCAGTCACAGCCACGTATGCCAGGTAGACAGAAAAATAGGTGGGTACTTTCAAGACCTGCACTTGAAACTGTACTAGCAGTGAGAAGATGGTCCACTAGTCAGCAAGATAAACATCTGTATTCTCTAGGAACCTTTTTAAATTATTTGGGTCCTTTCCAAACCCAGCTCCCAAAGATTCTAAAGCTGGTGGGATACAGGGCCCAGGCACCTGATTTTATTTTGTAAACATAACAGGGATTTCAAACATGCACCTCTCTTAAGATCATGAACAATCATTTCTTAAACTGAGTTCTAGAAGCACCTGGGATCAAAATATTTTCGATTTTAAAGACTATATAGTTTCCAGAGTCTTTAGCACGGGCAGGCACCTTTTCTGTAAAAGGCCAGGTAGAAAATGTTTTAGGCCCTGCAGGCCATTAGGTCTCTGTATCTGCTCAACTTTTCCCATGGTGAGGCCCAAGCAGTCATAGGGAATACGGAAATAAACGCTATGTATGGCTCTGTTCTTAGGAAAATTGCTTTATAAAACCAAGTGATGGCTGTCATTGTTTGCTGACCCTGTAGTCTGTAAGTTCAGGCATTCAAAAATTCCCTATAAAAACGTTTATCTTAGCCTTTGCATTTTAATGATAACTAAAACACACACACATTGTGATTCAACTGGATTTAACACAATATGAAGCACACATATGGCTTCTAACACTTGAGTACTTATTGTGCGCCAGGTCCATTTCCATGTGTTTCATATACATCATCCCATTTCATTTTCCCATAACAACCCTCCGAAGTGGCAGATGAAACACACAGAGACAGAGATTTTAGGGCGGCTTGGACAGACACATGCAGGAAGAGAGAGAAACAGGATTCAGGCTAAGGCAATCTGGTTCCAGAGCCCGAATGCTCACCCAGCCACAGCCAAGAGTAGCTACACAATTCCGGAATCTAGTTGACATTTTTGTTTATGGCTGATTTAGAAGCAGGAGATACTATTTACAGTTGGGGTACACTGAATATGCATCTATGTAAAGCCACCAACTTGTAGTTAAACATTACATTCTTTTGAGCAGAAAAAAGGGATGGCAGAGCTGAAGCAATATAAGGTACTGGGCAGTACAGGTGGTAGGCGCTGAATTCAAAGAACCAGTAATGTGGTTCCAGAAATGCGCACTGTGAGCAATTAAAATTAAGTATCAGGACACTGTCTTTCTGTTAACGTGGGTTCATATTTTTCAGATCTATCTTCTTCGATATTCTGAATGACTAAACAAAAAGCCTGTATGGACATATTTCAAAAACATGGTGATTCAAATACGTATATATTAAATGAACTCTGGAGGGGCACTAAGGTTTTTTGCTTGTTTTTTTTTTTTTTTTTTTCCTTTAAAAGGGTTCTACATATTACTCAGGTTTCAGGACACTGCATTTGATTAAGAGAAATATGTATCACACGGGAGTCAGCATCAGGCCAACACCAGGGCTGCAGTTCTATGTTGATAAACCGAATGGATCTTTTCTCCATAACATATATGTGAATGACTGCCTTTTTGGTTTTCCTTTTATTGCAATGAATATTTTGTTCTTTTCCTTTAACACTTTTTCTCACTTTTTATGTGTGAGAATTACTATCTCTGACTGTGGTACTGCACCTTTAAAAAAATTCACTAGAAGCCCGTTTAACTACAATAAATATCCTTTGTCTAAAAGAAGACTCAGAATCGCCTAGTTCTGGAGTAATTTACTTTTTGAAGAGATAGTTTTCTTATCAGTGGGTGAATGACTATTTCTAAACAGGAATACAAAATTAACTCAATGCACAAATACAGTCTCCAATGAAAATTGCAGCTTATTTTGAAAGTTACAATTAATACTGTACTTCAGAAAACCTGAGGGTCCTAACTTTAGAAAAAGGTTAGCACATCAGATTTAATCCACTGAAATTTGATACCATTCAATTAGTTTCATCTAAATTAACTCAACTGCTGTACTAAAGCAGTTTAACAAAATATAACCAATGATATTACTAAAAATGAAAGCGAAATTTTATTACATTATTAAAAGTCAGCCATATTTGATTTCATATTGGTTTTCTCAAGAGATAATGAACTTATTTGCAGAACAGAAACGGACTCACGGATTTTGAAAACAAACATATCGTTACCAAAGGGGACAGGTGGGGGGGTGGACTGGGGGTTTGGGATTGGCAATATGCACACTGTGGGATCTGGAATGATTGGTCAACAGGGACCTGCTATATAGAGAACTCTACCCAATATTCTGTGATAATCCATGTGGGAAGAGAATCTGAGAAAAATTTAAAAACAAAAATTTAATTTATTCCACGATGCCATTCTAGGATAAATTAACCAAAAAACTACTTTAAAAAGTTTTTTAAAAAAACCTTATAAAAACAAAGGAAAATACATTTAAGTGACACTCAGAGTTCAAATTCCCTTTCCCTCTTGAATTTCAATTCACCAGAATCCTACGAGTCAATCTCAATCAAAACTCCTATTAATGAGCCAATATTATTAAAGTTAGTCAAGCTGCTTTACAGCTAGTCAGGCTATTTTACTTACGCCTCTCAAATAAAACCGGCATCAATGGGCATTGCAGAAATAAGGTCAGTGAAAGAGACCATCACATGATCAACAGCTCACTTATTTCCTTTGGCAGTTATTGAAAACCACCACCCTGAAACATTTTATCCTAAAGACATTTTCTTAAATAAGTCCTTTCCTACTGGAGGTGAAACCTGGAAATACATAACTTTTCTGTACAAAAAAAAAAAAAATCTATGTTTGTTAAGCAGCCATAGTTTTAAAAGTTGAATTACAGTAAAATCCAGTGAAATGCCACTTAGCTCATTTGGAAGTTTTATATTCACATTTATAAAACAATTTCTTTTTACTGGGAACCTATTGGAAATGAAATATTTGGGGAACAGTTTGCACTGAGTATAATGTCTACGATAACTGTTCACTAATAGCTTTCTTAAGCTAGCCCAAATGAATATAAGAAAATTATGGCCCCACTATTTATATAAAGCTGGGTTCTGTAAAAGGAAATGACTTCAGTAGATAAACATTTCGTTATTTCAGGGGGCATTAGATTATGTTGAGCAATATAAAATGTATGATCAACTCAGAATTTGATCTGCCAATTGCAGATAAGACTTTTTGGCCAGATGTCAAGTTTGTTTGTTTGTCTTCCTCCAGGCAACATTAAACATCCAGTAAAATGAGACAATTGCTGTCCCTAGCTTCCTTTAACACCAAGTTCTAATTAATTCAGAAGAAGACCTTCCTGAAAAACCTATGTTCAAGAGTGAGGAATATCAGTTAACAGAGAAAACACTGCACTGAGTTTAAGGGTATTTTTTTCAAATGTTTTCGGCTCAAGGAAGGAGTCAGGAAGCTGCTACAGTCCTCTGTTACTGCTCATGGGTCCAAAGCACTGGCAAGTTGACTGATGAACCAAGGGCTTCCACGCCTTCAACAATGTAGAGGCAGGCACAGCAAGAGCCTAAGGCCCAGGAAGTCCCCCTTCCCCAAACCCCCAAATAACTAATAACTATTTCGTCAATGACTGTTATTTTTTTTGAAGCCTGTGTTAGAAATAACTACTATTCCTACAAGGGAAAAATATAACATACAGAAAAAATAAGGAATAATTTCCTTGCCTGAATACCGATAAAAATAACCGTAAGAGGATAGACATGTTGTGTCTACCAAATAAATCCAACAAATTCATTATAAAATAAAAATCTTCCAGATATATCTAAAAGCTAATCGACTACAGCTAACAGATATCTAGTTAAGGGAAAAAGAATCAAATATTCTTATCACCTTGTACGTGATAAAATTCTCATCTTCATCTCTATAAAATACAGATTATTTCTTCTACAAAGTTAAGCAGTTTTAGTAGAATGCTGAAAGTTACCTGTTGGTAAATACAACTGTTCAACTGGCTTCAAAAATTTAAAGGAATAGCCATGTATGTGTTAGGTTCTATATGAATAAAAATTCAGTGTATGCAAAAACACTGAATTAGCAGTACACGGTCAGTAACCACGCTGATGAATGTACACTATGACTGCCACAAGCTTGGGAAAGAAAACAGTCTTGTAATTAACATTCCTTGATATCCAGGTAAGCTTTCATTTAAGAAAGGAAAGGCTGGTTGGTCCTAAAAGTATGCAGCAAATAGCCAAACAGATTAAAATGAATACATTATAGTGATGACCATGGCAGTGGGTGACTAAACAGGCAAATTATGAGTTAAAGATGCCACATTAAGGGCTGAATTTTATGACTAATTTAACAAAATATGATCCATAAGAATTATCTAAAGTTTGATTAAGATTTCTGTTGCTCATAGGAATTTATAGATTTCCTTCCTTAATGGTAATATTATTTATCAAAATAAGTCTTTATCTCAGACCAGTAATCTATTAAGAGATCACACCTTCAATTTTCTCCTTTTATGTATTTTGGGACAGACTATTTTAGGAAATTAAAAATAACTCTAATATTATTAAATAGAAACACTTGGGCTAGTTTAGAAATTACCTTACCTAGCTATTTAAAAGTAATCTTTTCTCTCTTTTTGAGAACAAGTAGCATAGATAGGGATGGGAGAATCTATCATATTCTGAAACATGTACATGGTTAATTATAACTTTACACTCACACTAGGCAATAAATTTGGATCAGAACTCTCTTAGGGAGAAAAGGCTGGGGGGAGGCTGTAGAGAACATGAGCTTTAAGTCACAGCAAGAATCTGGATCATACTGTATTCACTAGCAGTAGGGCCTTGGACAAGTTCCTTATCTTCTGCTTCTCTTTACTCATCCTAAAAACAGGTATAATGACCACTGTGTAGGGATTCTGCGAGGATAAGAATTGGTACTTAAGGGTGAGAGCAGCTATTTTATTTTTCAACAACTTCTATATACAAATAAGAGGAAGCTGTCACTGAAATATCAAATCATTCTTCTCTTAAGGTACAACTATATGAGGAATCCTGAGTATGTCATAATAAAAGCAAAGACCATCCACCTTTCTGAATTCTTGAACCACTATGAATGATGGGGAGAAGGGAGGTAATAGATATTTGCAAAAATCTGGCATACAATTTCAAGGGATTGATGCACTCAAAAGACTTTTATGGATTGAAAGAAAAAAATCTCAAGTTAAAAAAAATGCTGTGTTTCTGACCTACTGCTATCTTAATAATACATAGGTATAAGAAAAAAAAAAAGATGAAAGGATATTATCCTTCTAAGTTAAGAGTCACAAAGCTTGCCACCAAACAGAAAAACTCATTTCCCATGATGGCAGCAAAAACTCTACTGACTTGCACTCAGGTGGAGGTGATGCTTGCTGCTACTTTGTCCTTTTTGTCACCACAGAAACAGAAAGCTTTCATTCCTCCTTACCCTAGCAACATGCAAAAATCATACATGGCTTTAGAAAAAAAAATCTAATTAGTGATTTTCTAATTCTGCTTTCCAAAAAGTGATTTAATAAGGTAAGCTCATTTATTCTTTAAATTTGAAGATCATTCTTTTGACTTTTATATTTAGCAACTTCAAGAACTATTCCAACTTCTTTCCTTAAACTCTAATCATGTTCAAAATGTAAACTATTGAATATAAACTGCCTAGATAAAATAAAATCAAAGTCTAATACAGGCAAAAATAATTTAAAGTAAAAAAATACTTTATATCAATTCTTGTTAATATGCACATAATTAAAACACATCTAAGCCACCTTCTAATATTTAGGAAATGAGTCTCATGTATTGCTCATGCATGGTAACTACGATTCAACATTTATTGAACATGCAATATATTCTGAATTTCTAGAACAGGAATGAGAATGAAGACAACTGAATATTAATTACAGGTACCTAGCACAGTGCTTGACACATAACAGATGTTAAAAAAAAAAAAAAAGGTCTGCTGGACGAACAAACCAATTAATGACTGAATGAACAAATAGCAAAGGAAAAAATATAGCTTGACTAAAAATTTGAACAATCCAGATTTCAAACTGAAACAGAAATGTGACTCAAACAAACCTGACAGTACAAAACTGAGTTCAAGACAAAGGACAAAGAAAAAGGAGCTACTTAAAAAACACATTTTTACTATATAGTTTTCCAGGCCTAAAAAAAATCAAAATACCAATTAAAAATGAAATTATAGAAAAAAAAGTCGAGTCAATAGTAATAGCTTTTTTAAAGTAAAGCCATATAAAGTGAAATAAATGATACAGCTTAATACATCAATAACGATTCGACAGCTTCATTATCAAGAACTTAGTTTTTAAAATTTATAACTTTAAAATTTTTCAAAAAAACCCTCATAAATTGACTTTAAATACAAACCACCAATAAAGCAAACAGTAATAAAGAATTGTGTTGAAATTCTAAATAGGATTTATCTATTAAATGAAGCAAATTTTGAAATGGAAGTTAACAAATAAGTATCAAAATAGATAGTTTTTGGATCCTACTTTCAAAACTACCTGAATGAGGTGGAGGCTGGGGAGATGGACACTCTCACCTAGAATGATTTTATAAAAACGTAATTTGAACTACTTATAGGAATGACTTACACAAAAAAAACATGCATTTCCTGATAACAAAAATCATAGTTTTATTATTTAATTGTATAAAACTTTTCAAATAAATAAGGAGTTCCCATTGTGGCTCAGGGGTAACAAGCCCATTCAGTATCCACTACGATGAAGGCTCGATCCCTCGCTCAATAGGTTAAGGATCCTGCATTGCCTGAGATGTGGTGTAGGTCGCAGATGCAGACTGGATCCCACATTGCTGTGGCTGTGGTGTAAGCCTGCAGCTGCAGCTGCAGCTCCAGTTTGATCCCTAACCTGGAAACTTCCATGTGCTGCAGGTGTGGCCCTAGAAAGATAAAAACAAACAACAACAAAAACTTTTCCTTAAGTTTTTAAGTTATAAAATATCAGTTCTACATTTAACAAATTATTAAGAAGGAGATTTACCCATGTGGTACCTGAAAACTGAAAAACTAACCTTGATGTTGGAGGAAAAAGTTGAAATCAAATAGGAGCTAAATACATCAGAAATTCTAGGCTGGTTAACAAAGCCTGGAATACACTTTCCAGTTTATATACTCCGGTATCTTATTTGGATATGTAGGCGGTATACTGGGATAGTTAAGAATTTTATTTTAGATCGACTGGACTCATACTGCCAAAGTGATATTTGGGTAAGTTATTTAACCTGTCTCATCATCTGTAAAATGCAAAAAATGTTAGCACCTGTCTCAACAGACTTACGTGAGATGATACATGCACTTAACACTGGGCACCACTGTGGTTGCCAAGTGGGTGGGAGGGAGTGGGATGGACTGGGAGTCTGGGGTTAGTGGATGCAAACCATTGCATTTACAATGGATAAGCAAGGAGGTCCTGCTGTACAGCACAGGGAGCTATATCCAGTCTCTTGGGATAAAACATGATGGGAGATAATATCAGAAAAAGAATGTGTATATTTATATACACATACACACACACATATATATATATACATATATATATATATACACACACATATATGTGGCTGGGTCACTATGCTATACAGCAGAATTGGCACAGTACTGTAAATCAACTATACTTTAAAAAAAATAAAAAAAAAAAACCACCAGGGCACCAAATAACTACTTAGCAGAGCACTGCTAAGAGCACTAGAATTTCATCGCTGGGATAAAACACAAATGCACTGTACAGTACTACAAGGAGCTAACTAGCCATGGTTTGGGTAGAAGGTGAAAGGAGGAGGAAGGAGTTGGAAGAGTCATATTATTTTTGGCTTTTTTTGTCTTATCTAGGGCACCCTCGGCATATGGAGGTTCCCAGGCTAGGGGTCTAACAGGAGCTGTAGCCGCCGGCCTTCGCCACAGCAACGCGGGATCCGAGCCGCATCTGCGACCTTCACCACAGCTCATGGCAACGCCGGATCCCTAACCCACTGAGCAAGGCCAGGGATCGAACCCGCAACCTCACGGTTCGTTAACTCCTGAGCCACAACGGGAACTCCGGAAGAGTCATATTTTTAAATTAAATAGTCATCTAGCCTCCACATCAGTATCACTGCAGCACGAGCAGACAGTCTACACAGCACATTTGTCCGTCCTCACTTGTCAAGATGCTGAATGGTGAAACATTAAGAAAGGTACCCCAGAGAAGGAACACTGGGATGATGGAAATACAAAAGGCTTAAAAACTATGTGTTTTATTTTATGCTACTTACATCATCATTAAAAAAAAAAAGCCTCTTTAAAAAAAAAGGGCTCACTAATTTTCTCACTGAAAAATGAGCATTTAAAAGGAAGATAATTAAGAATAATGGCTATAATTCCCCATGCTATATAATATGTCCTTGTTGCTTATCTTTTTATTCATAACGATTTGTATCTCTTAATCCCATGCCCTTAAAATGCCCCCATCACGATCTTGTAATAACTTTTAACAGAGTATAATCTGTAAAAACATGGAATTACAATGCTGTACACTTGCGACTAATACATTTGTAAATCAACCGTATTTCAACTAAAATTTTTTTAAAGGAGCATAACCAAATCTATATTCATTTTATAATGAATAATGAACTGCAGAATGATCTGATCTCATTCAAAACATTTCAGAAAAAAGTCTTTTTTTTTTTTTTTCTTTTGCCTTTAAGGGCCGCTGGTGTGGCCTATGGAGGTTCCCAGGCTAGGGATCGAACTGGAGCTGTAGCCACCAGCCTACACCACGGCCACAGCAACACCAGATCCGAGCCGCATCTGCAACCTACACCACAGCTCACGGCCACACCTGATCCTTAACCCGCTGAGCTAGGCCAGGGTTCGAACCCGCAACCTCGTGGATACTAGTCTGATTTCTTTCCACTGCACCACAACAGGAACTTCTCAGACAAGATATTCTTTTAACTTTTCAATCACAGGGGATGTAAAAGAAATTTTTGGAGATCTCAGACCACTACAGAATCCCTCATGTTTTCATTTGCTGCACAATCTAGTAATGGCCATACAAACTTCAGTCGTATTTCAACTGTTGTTCGACACTTTATGTTTGAGAACAGTCAGTGGAAAACGTGCTTGTTTGTTTCAGTGCTTATCTTAGGTATACTAGGAGGAGAAGGGCTTGGGGGAAAAAAAATAGGACTGGAATTATAGTTTTCAAGTAGAAATCCCAAACCCAGCTTCTAGCTTTAGGACTAAAGGGTTGCACGGCAACGCTGGAAAAGCCACTTAAGCATTCTGTGCCTGTGATAATGTCCTATCACAGGGCTGCCATAAGGATAAAGTGCATGAATTTGTGCAAGCACTTTTAACAGTCAAAGCACTTTATTATTCCTAACTGGAGTTGATGATAGGATACTTCAGTGGAACCCCAAATTTAATCCTCAGGAAACACCTCATGCACATCTCATTTAAACTAGGGTGCCAAGTTCAAGGGGCAGAAACTGGCAGGTTACTCCTCCAAAAAAAATGGGGATGGAAGGTGGAGGTCTCCTCGACTACTAAACTTCCAGGGGTCTAGATTTCTGGGATTTTATCTTCCAAAACAACTGGTCTAACCTGGTAAATTTAAAAAGGAAAACGGGGAAATAGAGCCTACGTTAAGATGCATTCTTCTGTCCTTCGTCTTGTCAACATCAACGAGGAAACCAAGAGCCTCAGGAGTCCAGAAAGCTTTACTCCTACATTATCGTGGAGTGGCAGACAGGCAACCAGCAAGCATTTACCGTGTTCCTTCACAAATCTTTAGCGCACACCTCGACACCTCCCTCAAACTGCCTCCTTGCCAGGCACGAGTAAGAGCAAGGCCTAAATGTCCGCAAAACCTCCATCACAACCCCCTCCCCCCTTCCATTCCAGGTCCAGCGCCCTCCAGCCATCACCCCCTTTCCAGATCTTCCATCCCCGGGACCGCCAGCCTCACCAGCTGTTCCCGGCGGCTGGAGCTCCAATCGGTTGGCGTCCGGCGGCCCCGAACATTAACGACACCCGGGAGCCCGGCCTCGAGGCTCAGGCCCGAGAACTGACTCCAACTACCCCGGCACCAGCTACTTCCCAGCAGCAGTTCAGCATTTTGAGCTGAGCTTCCGGAAGCAGACGGGAGGCGGAAACCGGAAGTCCGGAGCTACCATTAGTTCTCCTCCCCCTCCTGCTTCCTTCTCCGAGAATCTCCTCGTTTTGCTCGCAGAAGAGACAGAAGCCAATAACTTGACATGTTGCACAAGCAAAGTTTTTTGACTTTCTTTCTAGTCTCCCGGAAATGGAAACGGTGCGGTGGGGGAGAAAATGTGGAGTAAACGAGAAGTTGAACCCCTGGGACTGGCGTGATGGTTTAGCCCGGTTGCCTAGGAGACGGAGAGTAACACGGGGGCGAAGCCCGCGCACTGCGCGATGGCCACGTTAGCCCGGCTGCAAGCCCGGTCCGCGAGTGTAGCCCGCCAGTACTACTACAGAAACAGGTAGGTCATCGCCTAGCGCAGCGCGCCAAGGCCTGGCCTCACCCCAGTCTGTCTTTCCTCAGCAAGAGCTGCCTAGAAACACGTTCCCCCAGTCAATGGTGTCACTCACTTTTCTTCGTCATTCCTGGCCGACAACCATAATCACGAATTTAAAAGAAGTGTTAACATGCAGGGATATTATAGATACAGAGGGCCGTGGTTATCGGCTGGAGATGATATAAGGAAAAATATAAATTTTTATACTGGTAAATTAGTAAAATGAAAGGTTTTTTTTTTTGTTTTGGGGGGTTTTGTTTGTTTTGGTTTTTCGATATCATCTTTCGGCAGTTTGATGAAAATGGTATCTCTCCTCCCTGTACAAGTTTTAATGGCCTGACGGGATACCCAGGCTCCTTAGCTTGGTGAACTCGGACGGTCCTCTATTTACCCGGGAGTTTAGCCTCCAATATGTCACAAATATCATTGCACTCACTAAGACAGTATCTTGGGAAGCTGTTCTCACTCTAACATTTATCTCACCTACTACATTCTTACAGCAGCGTGTACCTCTTTTACAGCGCTTAGCACAATATGATTTTATGTTCTGAGGTAATATATGATATATATATTATCCCCCTTAAACTGGAAGTGGGAGTATTGCTCATCGTGGTTCGGGTCTCCGGTGTCTCATAGTTTCTGACATATAATAGCTGCTGCACAGTGTGTTCATTATTCCCATCATTCTTTTCCTACATATCCTTATTTAAATTTTGTGTAATCTGGGGGTTTCCTTTATGGCTCAGCAGGTTACGGGCCTGACTGATGACTGTCCGTGAGGATAGAGGTTTGATCCCTGGCCTCACTCAGTGGGTTAAAGATTTTGAGCTATGGTGTAGGTTGCAGTTGCGGCTCAGATCCCACATTGCTGTGACTGTGGTGTAGGCCTCAGCTGCAGTGCTGATTCGACCCCTAGCCTGGAACTTCCATATGCCGCAGGTTCAGCCATAACAAGCAAAAATAAATAAATAAATTTTGTCTAATCTGTCAGATGCTAATAGGAATGAATTCAAAATGTGCTTCCACTGAATTCCCCAGAGTTTCTACTGAGTGGTATCTTGTTACATTGTTTGTTTAGCTCTTATATGTATGTACTGGTGTTTCTCTTCACTATTGTCTGTATATTGGTCTTTTTTGAATGTGCACAATGTTTCACCTTTGGAGTTGTCTTGTGGTACAGCCGGTTAAGGTTTGGTGTTGTCACTGGGTTGCTGCTGTGCAGTTGCTGCTCTGGTGTGTTGGATCCCTGGCCTGGGGGCTTCCACATGCCTTAGGTATGAAAAGTGTCACCTTGGAATCCTACTGGCGATTTTTAAAAGTTATTTTTATTATTTCTTCGGTCAGATTTAAGGCAGTCATATATAATGAATAATGTTAATATTGATCCTCCTTTATCTGGTGTGACTTAATGGTATCATTTTGAACATTTCTCTTGACAAGTAGCACATTTCAGGGTTTTAAATAATTAGAACCCAAGAAGTTTACGATGGGTTTAGTTTCTTTACCTTCATTATCATGATTAATATACAGGCATTTTATATGTTCACCCTATTTTAAGCTACTTGTACCTCTCATGACTTCTTATATATAAGCCATATTTTATTTTATTTTAGATTTTAATATTATCCAGAAGGGAACTTACTTCTCACATTTCTTATGAGAGCTTAATGTATTCTACTTAGATTCTCAATAATTTTACTTATGAATGAAATATTCATTAATTAAATACTGACAGAGCACCTACTATGTGCTAAGAACTGTTCTAGGTATTGAGACTATAGCAGTGAACAAAAAAAGTTTTGAGGAAGACAGAAGATAAGTAAGAAAACTTACATGTAACATTTTTATCTTGGGGTAATTGTAAGCAAAGAAAAGAAAGCAAGGTAGGGTAGGCAAAGAGTGAGCAAACACCCTGTTTTAAATAGAGTGTCCGAGGAGACTCCTCTGCTCAGGTGACAATGAACAGGGTCCTAATAAGAGTGACTAAGTAGCTCGTCAGACAGGGTGTACAGGAAGAGGCTTCGGGAGCTGGAACATCAAGGGCTGCGGCCCTGTTGTTGGAAGTCTGCGTGAATGTGTCAGGACAGAGTTGAGACCAGATCATTTGGGGCTTTTAGGGCATAGTAAAGATATGGATTCTATTCTGATTAAGGTAGAAAGTCATAAGGGATTTTTTATTAGAGGAGTGGCATGATCTGACTACTGCCTATAAAAAAATGATTTAAAAAAATGAGGATCTCTGCCTTAGAGATCCTCATATTAAGTGACGTAAGTGAGAAAGAGGAAGACAGTACCGTGTGATATCACTTAGATGTGGAAACTAAAATATGGCACAAATGAACCTACCTAAAAACAGAAACAGACTCACAGAATAGAGAAGAGATTTGTGGTTGCCCAGGGAGAGGCCTGGGAGAGTGGATGGACTGGGAGTTTGGGGTTGGTAGATGCCAAACTATTACATTTAGAATAAATAAGCAATGAGGTTCTACTACATAGCACAGGGAGTTGTACCCAATTTCTTGGGATATGCTATGATGAAAGATGATATAAGAAAAAGAAAGTGTATATATGTGTGTGTGTGTGTGTGTGTGTGTGTGTATATGCCTGGGTCACTTTGCTGTACAGCAGAAACTGGCACAACATTGTAAATCAACTATACTTTAATAAAAAATAAATAAATAAATTCACTGAGGTAAAAAAAATAATGATAAAGGAGACTCTGGTAGTTCCCGTTGTGGCACAGTGGAAACGAATCCGATGACTAGTATCCTTGAGGAGCTGAGGATGCGGATTTGATCCCTGGCCTCACTCAGTAGGTCCCGGATCTAGCGTCGCCATGAACTGTGGTGTAAGTCACAGACAATGCTCATATCTGGCATTGCTGTGGCTGTGGTGTATGCCCAGAAGCAATACCTCCAGTTCGACCCCCAGCCTCAAAATTTCCATATGCTGTGGGTGTGGCCCTAAAAAAAAGGAAAAAGGACATAAAAAAAGAAAGAAAAAAAACTCTGATATTTTTCAGTTGGATAAAGCATTTTGATGTTGTTTTCTTTTTTCTGCTTTCCTCCTTCAGTTCCATCATTTATTAGTTTAACTCTTGGTGACCTGTTTTGCTTGTTAAGAAAATTTAAGTCACATCTGCTTATATAAGAAAAAATAATATTTGAAATAATTTTAAATCATTTATAGTTTCTATAAGCAGGAATTTAATCTAATATATGTCAAAATATATTTAATTATGTAATAGTTAATTTTAATTAACTTAACTGAGAAGGAAAACCTGTGTAGACGAATACTGAGAAATCAGTGTGCTCAGTAAGAGGGCTAGAAGTTCTGTAGAGAAGGTGGTAGAGACCACATGGCCACCTTTCAAATCTCCAGATCTCTCACCCTCTGAAAAAGGGCACGGGGAGTGCGTGAGCACAGAGAGAAGGGAGTAGAAAGAGAAACCAATGCAATTGAATATATGCTATGTGGGAGAACTCTGTTAAATGCTTTCCCAAATATTATTTTATTTTAAGTCACAATAATTATATGAAGTGATTTTTATTATTCCTACTTTACGATTGGGGAAAATGAGATCGTAAAAGCATATATTACGTGTTCAAAAAGATCAAAGATCTAGTGAAGTTTGATCCATCTCAGTCCAAAGCTAATGTTTGGAGTATAGGAACTTTAAATCACATTCCTACATGAAATTAAGCTTATCAAATAGGTAAGGTCTAACCTGTCTTTCTCAGTTGACATTGAGAAAAGGAAAACCCCTGCTATGTCAGACTTTCCAGTCCAAGGCCAGCACTTGCCTGGGCTTCCTTACCCTGTGTCAACCTGAAGTATGGTATTCCTTAAGTGGCCTGATTCTGGAATCCACTTATTCTCATAAACGTAATCAGTTTGTTTCTAACTCCAGCATAGTCAAAAGTTCCTGACTGCATTCTTAGTCTAAGTGGATGGTTTCCTGTCGCTGGCGTGAGCTGTGGTGTAGGTCGCAGATGAGGCTCGGATCCCACGTTGCTGTGACTGTGGCATAGGGTGGTGGCTAGAGCTCCAGTTGAACCCCTAGCCTGGGAATCTCCATATGCCATGGGCATGGCCCTAAAAAAGACAAAAAAAAAAAAAAATAGAGTAGTCACAACCGAAATATAGATGTTTCATGAAGGAAACATGGTGGGTGTATCTAGAGGTCTTAGTATATGAATACGAATAACTGCAGAATTTGGAGTGGAAGTGAGAAGGAGATAGTTTAGTAATAAACAGACTAGAAGATTGAAATAAGAGGTAAATGACAAAGCCCACTGGGAGATAATTCTAGCAGAGAACTCTAAGCCTGGCTCTGGAAGAGTCTTGTTAAGAAGCTTGGAATTTATTTTATAGGCAAAAGAAAGCTGTAAAGATTTTTAGGCAGAGAGTAATACTCATAGCACAGTATGGAATATAGTAGATGATTAAGAAATGTGTCCAGGGAAACAAACAAACAAAAAAAAAAACACTAAAAGAAAACATTCCTAAAGTGAAGAATTAGTATAGCCTTGAATTGAAAGGACTGAATCCTAGACAGGATTCTTCTTTAAAAGACATAATTCTCAGATATCATCTGGAAAAATTCCAAGGTTACATAAAAAAAATTCACAGGCTTGTAATATGGATGGAAAAGAAAACAGTGTCAAGGAAAGAATCCAGCCTTGGATGGCTCATATGTGACACAGGGACCTAGAACAGAAAAGAGCAATAATCACTGATTATTAGATAGCATCCAAAAATCCTAAACCCAGCAAAGATCTTATTCATTTTTTTTGATGAAAGACAATTTTAGGCATATAAAGACTCCAAGTTAGGTTACCCATGTTCCCAACCTGAGGAAATGTATTCCAGAAAGTACTCTGTGTAATCAGATGAAAATTGTAACAGTGATTTGAAAATAGGGGAAAACAAAAAAAGTAACAGAAACCATGAGGAACAATTGTACGTGTATGTAGTAGTTATAGTTAAATGTAGATAAGCATTATGTTACTGAGATTTATGAGATACCCCTTACTCTATGCAGTTAAAAGAATCCAGTTGGCACTTTCAGTATTCTTCCTAGACACTTCTGTACAAGTTCAAAAATTATTAGTACATTTTTGGTCCCCAAGCAATTACAAGCCACAGTCTTGCTAATTGTCTCACTGATACATGATGCTTGTCCTTGATTACCTAGCTTCTGATGTCGGTTACCTCTCCACGCTTCTGGCCTACGTGAAATCTCGTTGATGAGCAGAACTTCACCATTGCCTCCCCCAATCACCTAGTCCCAAACCCAATGCCATATGTTTTAGGTTTATGATAGTGTCTGCTCTACTGTCTTTCAGTTTTCAAGTTTTATGTAGTCAAATTAGTCGGTCTATTTCTCTGGCTTTAGGGATTTTCAGCCTACCTTTAAACAGTCTTTCCCATTCCATGATTATAAAATTTTTTTTTGCTTACTAATAATGTGTTAAAAGTTTTATTTTTCCTTCACTTTTTATGCAGTTGTATTTCAGTGCCTGTATTATGGGAGATAAGAACTGCATTTTTTCTATACAAATATAATTGTCTTAGCACCATTATTGAACAATCTAACACTTTCTTTACTGGTTTTAAATGTTACAAAGTAAATAAAAGGGGTAAAAATTGCACAGGAAGAAGTGAAATTGTCTTTATTCACTGACAACACAATTGTATACATATAAAACTCTAAAGCACCTACAAAAATAATTTACAAATAAAAAGTAAATTTAGCAAGTTTTCAGGATTCATGAATTTTTAATATAGTAGCATTGAGCAATTATAATTTGAAACAACAAAAGTAATGTAATTTATGGTAGGATCAAAATGCACACGGCTTCATCCTTTGACCCTAGGGAAGTATCTCATGCACATAATTCGTGCACAAGATTATTTTGGGTATGGGGTTATATATAAGGGCATTCATTGAAGCTATATGTCTTATAGTAAAAACACAGAAAGACTTGTTTATATTTGTAACTAATCTGGCCAAATAACTTAAGGCATATGCACATGATGGAATATTAAGTAGAAATTTAAAAGAGTGAAAACTTTTGTACATAATGGCATAAAAATCTCTAAGACAATAAAAGAGGACATCATAGAAAATATACATTTAGCATGAAATTTTTATGTGTAAATACATAGAGACACAAAACTGTGGAGCTAGAATCATGTAACAAGCTATTAACCATGATTAGATTTTAAAAATTGCTGGATAATGGAGATTGAAATGGAATCAATTTTTTCTGTTTTTCTGTATGGTTTATAATTTCTTTTTTGTCTTTTCAGGCCTGCACTTTCAGCACATGGCAGTTTCCAGACTAGGGGTCAAATTGGAGCTGTAGCTGCCAGCTTCCACCACAGCCACAGCAACATGTATGGTTTAAAATTTTATCCTAAGTATTGGATATTCATTTTTATTTGTGAAATGATAAATAGGAAAAATTTTGTTCTAAGGCAGGAGTTTTATTCTTAAAATATAAAATTAAACATATAACTGGCCATGAATATGTAACTGGTACAAAACTTGCCCTCTCACCATGAAGAATTAGAAGACTGAAATAAATGAAAATTTACTTTTAGATGTTGATAAAACAGTGAAGGATTAGTATTTTCAAATAAAAGAAACACATGAAATTATCCAGGTAATTACCCCATCTTTATGCCTGGAGGTAATTTCTGAACAAAATCTAAACTCTCAATACCTTAGCAATTATGGTGTCCAGAATCTTTTTTTAAATTATTAGTAGTAGGACAAAAGTATAGTAAACTGTGACTTACAACAAAGAGGAAAAAAATCAGTTAATGGAAACAGACCCAGAAATACAAAGATAAAAAAAGTGAGACAGGGATTTTTAAATAGTGGTTTAAAACATGCTTAAGGACTTAAACGAAAATGTGAGCATAATGGGAAGTTAAAATGAACATAAATAAGAAGCAAATGAAACTTTTTGCAATAAAAAATACATGATATCTGAAAGAAAAAATCACTAGATGGACTTAATATCAGGTTAAAGTGTTGCAAATAAAAGATAAGTAAATTTGATGACATATCAGATATATATTATTTCATAGAGTTTTCTATAAATGTCAATTAGATCAATTTGGTTGATGAATGTTGTTCACATTTTCTATATTGCTATGACTTCCTGTATGGTTGTCCTTCAGTTATTCAGAAGACTTGAATTATTCAGTTGAAATTTCCAACTATAATTGTAAATTTATCTATTTCTCTTTTTAGTTTTGTCAAGCTAAAACTTTTTGGTTTTGTCAAGCTTCATGTATTTTGAATCTTTGTTATTAGGCATATGCATATTATTATGCGTATTAGGAATAGGCATAATTTTAAGCATAAAAATGTTAGCTTATTGAGCAGATGTAGTAAAATCATTATATTTGCTTGATAAACTAACATTTTTATAACTATAAAATAGTGTCCTTATGCATGATAATTTCCATTATTTTAAGTCTACTTTAAATATTAAGAATATGTTTTAAACTATGAGAAGTATTTGAAAAAATTAAAATAATATTGGATGTGATTCTTGTGTGTGTATACAATCTTAAATTTATATAAATCTTACAATGCAGTATTGAGAGACTTCGTTCAAAAACCATATGGAGGTAGATTGCAGTCTGATTGCCCAGTGCCTTCCGAATTCTTTTTCCAAATGGAGACATTCTTTGTATCACAATTCAACTATCAAAACCAAGAAATTGGCATTAGTACATTTCTATCATCTAATCTTCAGACTCTGTTCAAACTTTGCCAAGTGGTCCAATAGCATTATTCATAGCAAAAGGAGCTTTTTGTTTTTTCTCTTGTTATCTTTAATATGGAACATTTTTTCAGTTTTTCTTCAATTTTCATGACCTTGACACCTTAGAAGATCACGGATCAGTTACTTTGTGGAATTTTCCTCAATTTAGGTTTGTCTGATTTTTTCTTCTATTAGATTCAGGTTATGTGTCTGAGTCAGAAATATCACAGAAATGATGCTCTGATCTTCTCAGTGCATCCATCCTGCCAAGTATGGCATGATTTTTATTTGTCCGGTTACTGGTGGAGTTCTTTTGGGTGTCATTTTCCACTAGGATGTTCTTTTTTCCTTTGTGACTAATACATGTTTTTTAAAAGCAGGTAATTTGAAACTGTATATGTATCCTGCTCCTCATCTAACTTTCAATTTATTTTCCTGTTTATTCTCTATTGACTCATATATGTTCCTATTTTATTCAGTGGGTTAAAATCCATTAATCTTATTATTTATTTTCATGCTAGCATTGTACCGGATTTGTCCAATGGGAGCCTCTAGGAGCTTCCTTCTGTGTCCTGATCATGGTAATACTTTCTTATTTTCTGACACAGAAAATGCCAGACTAAGCTGTTACTTTTTCTGTCCCAGCCCTGGAGTTATCCATTTCTTCAAGGACGTCTTCTTTCTTTTAGTAGAAGCCTGTGTCTTTTGGGTATTACCATTCTCTGGCCCTCTCAAGTGGACAGAACTAGAAAATGTGTGTGTATATGCATTTGCACAGAGCCTACATCGATTATCTACCTACCTATCTAGCTATCTATCCATTAACTCATCCATGTATAGATTGAATTCCATGAGTTTACGTTGACAACTCTATTTCAGAGCTAGCACTACAGGGTTCATTCTAATATTTTTCCCTTTTCTAACAGCTCTCTTTATTTTTAGTATATTCGCTCATTTGACCAGTCCCTCTGTATGTAACCCAACTCCTGTCACCATAACTGCAATTTCTTTTAGGGATACCACTTCTCACCCCGTGTGGGGTCTGCCTCTCTATGCTGACCTGTCAACTCCCAGCCAACTTGGATACCTTTTTTTTTTTTTAAATGACTCTTGGGCTCTGATTCCCTGTGCTGGCTGTGTTCCTATATATACCCTTTTAGCAACCTTTTCTCAACACCCTAAAGCCAGGCTCCTTCTCCAGGGGAATACTCTCCTTACCCTGGCTGGACATCCTACCCCAGGCTACCCCACCCCCCGCGCCTGGGTGCCCACCTTGGCCCACACAGGCTTTGATACCCATGCTGAGTGATGGTGTCTGCCCCATCCCCCAATCTTTACTTTCCTTGTCTACTGCTGATATCTTTAGGATTTAGTTGTTTAGGAAATCAAGTGAAGAGAAGTGAGAAGGAAGATGAAGAAAAGTGAAAATCGAGTATTTTAAAAGTACAACATAAATCTACATGACAGACTCTGATATTTCCCATTTTATGATCTAATACTTAGATGTTTGCAATCCATGATTCATTTGGCTGTGAAGTAATAACAATGAGGATTATTAATGAAAGACAAAATGTGTCTTCTACCTTCTAAAATGTTGTATTTCTCACCATCAAGTAGTTATTAACCTTTTATTAGTGACATGGCTGATAATCAGAACACAATGTATAAATTAGTATAATTTCTACCATTAAGGAGCTTGAAATCCTTGAGATCTCATAATAAAATAATATGGAAAAAGGTAATCATTTAACACATCAATATATCTTATAGCACAAGACATAATATTGGAAGTTTATTCCTAATATCTAAAATTGCTACAAGTTACATGATAATGAGAAGGAAAGAGTACTGGGTTTTTAATATTTATTCAGTAGCTAAGGTCAGACTAAGCACAGTATGTTGATGTGTAAAATGAATATTTTTTGCATGTTATTGGAAAAATACTTAACCACACATTTTTTCATTTCGTATTTATCGTCAGTTATTGTCTGGCCACTAATGATACATGTGAATGTGGTGTTATCCAGGGTTATACTACTTATTTCTAGTTGATGATGAAGTGACTGGAAACTTCCAGCTTTTTCTCAATGTTTTATTACATTCCTGGTAATACTTTTGGTTTTTCATCATTATTAATTCATTTAGTATTCATTGTGATAATACTGATCATAATAAATTTATTTCAAATTCATGTAGATGTCATATTTTATTCACTGCTATAGGATTTTCATTGTAATTTGGAACTAATTAATATACCATTAAAATAAAGTGTTACCCACATTTTTCATTTTAAACATAAAATGTCTAGCAGTTCATGACATATTGTATGAGTATTTGGCATCCCTATGGTAACCCAAGTATCTGTAAATTTCACTTTTAAGCAGTTAAAAAGGGTAACCGAGAAAATGTCTATAGAAGTTAAATTTTAGCACATAAGTTAAAACTTAGCAAGTTAACTACAAGTGTTTTTTAGAACATTTCTCTTTAATTTAGAGTTCTTATTAGTATAATATGTCTGCTTTTGTTTATGTAACTGTTACAGTAATCAAAGATTGTTAATAACTCCAAAAGAAATTAACTATTCTTCCCCTTGATTAGGTATTACATGTTAGCATTGTTAGAAGAGTTAAAAATCATAAACTTAAGAGATCATTTCATTGCTTATCTTCCACACTTCTGATGATAATTATAAGGAAAGGGAAGTTCAAACTAATATGTTAGAGTACAGTTGACCCTTGAACACCGTGGACTTGAGCTGCCCAGATCCACTTATACTCAGATTTTTTTCAACAACCATATTCTACAGTCCAGTACAATCTCCAACTGATTAAATCTGTGGATGTGGAATCATGGATAGGGAGGGTAAAAAGTTACACATGGATTTTTGACCCCCTAGGGTGTTGACTTCCTTAACACCCACATTGTTCAAGGGTTAACTGCGTATTTAAAACTGAAAAGCAGATCTACCATAGTCGTATTAAGTGTTAATGATAAAAAAGGGTTAAATGGCCGTGAGAAACTGTTTTATCCAATTATCATGAATTTGACCTTATACCAGGCATTTTGAATGAAATTTTTCTTTCCTTCTTTACACTCTATCTTCTTTGAAATGCCTACTCTACTAGATATTGAGTTGCTTTAGCTTTTCTATTTTTGCCCTGAATGTCAGTTTATATCCTGCGTTTTATATCTTATTATTGGCTATAATAAGATTTTTAAAGAAAAGTGAAATATTCCCTCTAACGCTGCAACCCTTTGAAACAGTGGCCTTGTTTTCATGGCATTTAACACTACGTAATCATGTTCTTCTTTCCTGATACCATTAACTTCTATGGCACTGCAAAATACTTGTCTCTTTTATCTGGGTCTTTTTTCCCCCTGCTTATTTAACATCCTATATTGTAAATCTTTTTGAACCAGAGACTGTTAAACCTTAGAGATGTGTTGTGCTGGGGCCACAGCTATGATATTCAGGAAGTCTAATTAATCTTATTATTAAACACAAAATTCTGAAAACCAGTTAAGAACCTTGCCTTCGGCCTTAGCTTCAACTGTTGCTTATCATATCTTCCTGTTTTCCTTTCTTTCTTCCACCCTTCCACAGACATTAGTTTAGCTCCTCCTTTTTATCAAACACTTTAGTACATATTGGGATATAGATTTGAATAAAAGGTGAACCTAAGTCTCAAGAAGATAAATTTTACAATTAGTTTATATAATAAATTTCAGAATACTCTAAGGATATGTCTTTCTGAAAGTCATAGTAGCAAAAGTCATTTCAGGTAGAGGGAGTAGTTTTGTGATAGTCTGAGGTCAAGGGAGCACATGGCCTATCCTTAGAAGTATGAGAATAGAACGGCTCTATCAGAAGAGAAGTGGTAAAAGAAGACATGAGAGATGAAGTCTGAGTCAGAGCTGGGAAGACTGACGTCCTAACGGCTTTAGACTTTATTCAGAAGACTTGGGGTGTTTTGTGGAGTTGGCATGAAAGGGTTTTAGGAAAAAATTTGTTGCTGCTCTTGAACAATTGTATGCCAAAATATTAAATAACCTAGAAGAAATGGATATATTTTTAAAAGCAAACAATCTGCAAAGATTGAATCAATAAGAAAAAATTAATAAGAAAAAAAATCTTCACCAATAACGTGTGAAGAGATTGAATCAGTAATTTAAAAACTTCCAATGCAAAAAACTTCATGACCAAATGGTTTTACTCAAGAATTCTACCTAGCATTTCAAGAAGAGTGAACACCAGTATTCCTCAAATTGTTCCAAAATATTGAGGCAGAGGGAACACTTCCAAGCTCATTCTATGAAGTTAAGCATTATTTTGGTACCAAGATCACATAAGGATATCACAAGAAAAGAAAACTGTAGACAGTACCTTTTTTTCTTTCAGGCCATACCCATGGCATATAGAAGCTCCCAGGCTAGGAGTCAATCAGAGCTGGCATTGCCACAACAATGCTAGAGCCAAGCTGCATCAGCGAACTACAATGCAGTTCGCAGCAATGCCAGATTCTTAATCCATTGAGTGGGGCCAGGGGTTGACCCCATGTTCTCATGGATACTAGTTGGGTTGGGTTTGTTACCACTGAGCCATAATGGGAATTCCTAGACCATTATTTTTGAATTGATAAAACTTGATGAATATAGATCCAGAAATTTCTCAACAGAATATTAGCAAACCAAATTCAAAAATGCATTAAAACTATTGTATATCATGACCAAGTAGAATTTATCTCTAGGATGCAAGGATTGTTCAATATATATTTATATTTTATATAAAAATATAAGTGTAATATGTCACATCAATAAAATGCAGATAAAAATCATATGGTCATTTCAATAGATACAGAAAAACATTTGACAGAATACCTCTTTTCATAATAAAAAACCTTAAGAGCTAGAGTATAAAAGGAACATACTTCAACATAATATAGATGATATATAACAGATCCAGCTAACATAATACTCAATGTAGAGAAATTGAAAGCATTTCCTCTAAGATCAGGAATAAGAAAATGATGCCCATTCTCACTACTCTTATTCCATATAGTATGGGAAGTTCTAGCTAAAGTATTAGGCAAGACAAAAACAGTTCAAATTAGAAAGGAAGAAAAAACTGTCATTGTTAGTTGATGTTATGATCTTACCTATAGAAAATCCCAAATAATTATTCAAGAATTGTTGGAATTAATCAGCAATTTAAGTAAAGTGGCAGGACTCTAAATCAACATAGAGAAATCAATTGCATTCCTATACAGTAATGATAGAGCCTCTGAAAAAGAAATAAAATGATCACATTTACAATAGAATCAAAATCCCGTAGTCATGTCTTTTGGTATATACTCTGAAGTGGAATGGCTAGATCATTGATCATATCGCAGATGTTTTTATTTTTTTGAGGAGACTTCCTGTTGTTTGCCACAATGGTTGGACAACTTATCTTTTTGGAATAGTGATAACATTGACAATAAAATTTAATACTGATAACATGTCATTCCCTACCTTCAGTTTTTTAATGAAAGGAACTTGCTTCCCGAAATTTTAAGGACCTCGTTTGTTTCAAGTAACTTTGCCTGCAGTTCACATTGGCACCATAAAATGGTTAATTATAGGTCTCAAAAGTGAAAATATATCCGGAACCCAGTTCAGGGCCTTTTAAAACTGTAAATTCTATGCCATATGATCCAGCAATCCCACTTCTGGGCATATGTCTGGACAAAACTTTCATTCAAAAAGTTTATTGCAGCACTGTTCACAATGGTCAAGACAAGGAAACAACCCAGATGTCCACTGACAGATGAATGGATTAAGAAGAGGTGGTATATACACACAATGGAATACTACTCAGCCTTAAAAAAGGACAAAAATAATGCCATTTGCAGCAACGTGGATGAAACTAGAGATTCTCATACGAAGTAAGTCAGAAAGAGAAAGGCAAATACCATATGATATAACTAATACGTGGAATCTAAAGCATGGCACACATGATCCTATCTGCAAAACAAACAGATCATGGACAAGAGAGCAGCCCTGAGTTTTCCCAGAGGGAGAGGGGAGAGAAGGAGTTTGGGATTGGTGGATGCAGACTACTGTGTTTGCAAGAGACAGGGGATGGAGTCTTACTGTACAGCACAGGGAACTGTGTGCAGTCTCTTGGGCTGGAACATGATGGAAGAACGTGTGTATAGGTATGGCTGGATCACTTTGCTGTGCAGCAGAAATTAAAGGAACATTGTAAGTCAACTATCCTTTAATTTAAAAAAAATAAAAGTGTGATTGCATTTTCTGTTCTATAAATTATATTTGCTATTTTTCAATTGGGTTGTTTGATTTTTTTCAAAGTTTCTTTTCTTCAGTATAGTGACAACAACATAAGGCCTTTGGTTTTCTCATTTATGGAATTTCCAGTGTATGAAGATGTGACAGGTCTTATAAATTTATTCCATATCTGTCCTGAAATTTGTGTTTCTTCGTTCCCATTATAGTTTTGCCATGTGTGTATGTATATATATCTCTAGCGAAATTCCTGAAGTTTTTTTAGTTTTCCACTTATATAAATGTGCATCAGAAATGAGATTTGATTCTTATTTATGAAGCACACCCATCTGTCTTTGAGTGTGGTCCTATACCTCCCTCTGTCTCAGTACCTTCCTCTGTCACGTGGGCATATTTATTTGCTTCACACAGGTGTTGATAGTGTTATATATGAGTTAACTCAGGATGATCTAAGATGCTAGGGACAGTGCCAGCCCATGAAGTATTACTTTGTTTAAGATGTGATTATCCTTTTTCCTTTCACCAGATTCTTTCAGATATCTACCTGTCTTTTACCCGTATTCACCTCAGGGTTCAAGTTACTAAGAGTACGCGGGCACCTGTTGGGTCTTCAACAGCTCTGTCATCCATGGAAACGGAGAGAGCTTTCCATGCTGTGAAAGGTCTCCACCTGAGGGAAGCTGGCAAGTGGCATTCTTCACAGGGATTAAATGTGCCACTTGTCATGACCAAAGCTGAGGGTCAGGAAGAGCATCCATTCTCTCTCTGGAACCACTGGGAAGCCAGCTGGGAGAACAGAAACAAGATGACTGCCTTTTAGATCCTAAATTTTAGTGGCAAGACCCTCATTGAGCAATTACCTATGATTGTGTTAAGTGTTATGAAGCTCTATGAGGGTGAAAAATGGAGAGCCTCACATAGTCTGAAGTTTCAAGGAAGGCTCCATGGAGGAAAAGACTTTAAGCGCTTCTCTGTCCTGTTGGAGTATAATCATTTGAGCCAACAATAGTATACACGTCTCTGCTCTTTTGCATATGCAGTGCAAACATAGCAATAACAAAAGTTTCTTTTATTCAATTCCTGATTTTGAATGTCCTCACACACTTAATTATTTCTGGCAAATTTCATTGCGTCGTACAGTAATCTTCTCATGGTGCCTTGTGTTATCTGGTAAAGTGAGTGACTACTCTCTCGTGTCCATTTTACAGTTTGTTCTTCACTGCTACTGCAGAATTACCAGTGTGTTTGATTTCTCACCATTTCTTTTCTCACCTCTGAGTCACTGACTTGACACATAATTTTTATTCCTACTTTTGCTTTTGTGGATCCTTTTGAATCAGGCTTTCTAGGTAACTCTCTTTCCTGCTTATCCAGTAGAATAATCCATCTACTTGTTTCTTCAGCTGTTTAACACTGACAGTTTAATTGCTAATCCTATTTTCTCTCCCAGCCAACTTCCTATTATTTTTGAAGTATTTTTTCTTTTCTGTTTTTGCTCTAATTATTTGATTTTAATGAAATCTACATATTTAAGGTACAATGAAAACAAACTAGCCTGTCCAAGAAAACACGATTCTTGAGGGAATTTTTAAAAAGGTGACAAGCAATTCTTCATTCATTCAACAACCATAAAGTGCTAATTTTGTGCCAACCAGCATTCTAGGAGAGAAACTATCCTGTGGTCCACAATAATTTCAATTATACAGTATACTTTTATCAGATGCGGAAGGGGAGGGAGAATTGTAATGTTTGATAAAACTAAGATGGAGCTGTGTGTTGACTAAACCCTTTCTTCCCATAAATCAGTAAAATATAAAGACTATTTTTTTTTTTTTTTTTTTAGGATAGCACCTGTGGCACATGGAAGTTCCCAGGCTAGGAACTGAGAGCTTTAGCTGGCCTACACCACAGCCACAGCAATGCAGGATCCAAGACACTTCTTCTACCTACACCACAGCTCATGGAATGCCAGATCCTTAACCCACTGAGTAGGGCAAGGCAAGGGATCGAACCCACAACCTCATGGACACTAGTTGGGTTTATTACTGCTGAGCCACAACAGGAACTCCCAAAGATCGAAATTGTTATCTCTTTGTAAGGCCTATGGCCCTGCCCCCTCCCTCCTTTAATTGATACAGACCTTCTAAGAACACTATCTAGAATAGGCAAAGTGATGGATTCATTATTCTTTAGAGGCAATTCATTTAACCGATGCAGTGAGTGAAATACGCAAGCATTTAAATCTTGCATGATATGTGTTATGGCATTTAAACAGTAAATTCAAATAATTATGTTTTTAAAATAATCACAAAATAGCACATTGCTTTTTAAATTTCCTTATAAAAACCACTGGCAAATTAATTAGCTGCAAATAGGTGATTATAAAAATAAAAAAAGTAAAGCTGTTGAAAGCGTATGGCCTCTTAGCGAAAGGTTAATTTTTAGAACATATCATGATTTCTGGAATACTTCCTTTATTTAGCATTTTAATTTTATTTAAAATGACATTTGAGTTATAATTATCATTTTGGAAGAAATTAAAAATTAAGTTTAACAGGGTGATTTGCTTTAGAATTAAATTAGTCGTTAATGAAATGGTTTAAAATTTTTTGTCTTTAGTGTTGTGGATGTATTTCGAAAAAAGGAGAATGATGCAGCTGTTAAAATCCAGAGCTGGTTTCGAGGATGTCAAGTTCGAGCATATATCAGGTATATTGATTTTGTCATGGAAACCTCAGTTATGTCATAAAAATATACTCCTTAGAAAATGTAATTTATTCACACAGTTCCCATTGCAAATAATTTTTTATTTTACCTATAACAAAGTTAATAAATTATATGATGTCCTTTAAAGTTATAAATCTTTTTGTTCATCTTTGCTTACATATCTAGAAGCTAAATGATATTGACTGTATCTCTTTTAAAAATTCTCAATGTCATAAATATACTTGATCCAATTATTTGCTTCAAGTTCCGTAAAACGTGACAAATGATTGGACTTGTATTTTATAGCAATGAATTAATTGACTGGTAAGAAATAGGAACCAAATAGGAACGTGGCAGCAAAGACTGCAATGATGTTAGTTGGGATAGACCAAGTAACAAACGTATGAAAAAGGCAAGTGTTTCTTGACCTCAAGAATTATTTCAAAGTACTTAGAGTGATTCATATCAATAGTATCTTGTTTATTTCTGAACATGTCTCTATGACCTGTTTTCTAGTCTTTTAAAATGTTATTTCAATATTTCATTGTATCCTTTTTAAACTTTATTTTTATATATTAATTTTTAAGTAATTTATAATACTAGTTTCAATATTAGTTTCGAACTGATTCAAATTTTTTTATAGATTATACTCCATTTAAGTTATAAAACATCGACTATATTTCCTGTGCTATATGATATGACCTTGTTATTTATTTTATACGTTGTAGTATCTGTGAATACCCTACCTTGTTTGCTCTCACTTCCCTCTCCCCATTGGTAACTACTAGTTCATTCTCTTCATCTGTGAGTCTGTTTCTTTTTTTATTATATTCACTAGTTTTTTTTATATCACATATAAGTGATAACATATAGTACTAGGCTTTATCTGTCTGACTCTTAAACCATCCTTGCATCCCTGGGATAAATCCCACTTGATTATGCTATATGACACTTTTAATGTATTTTTGGAGTTAGTTTGCTAATATTTTGCTGAGGACATTTTCACCCATCTTCATCAGTGATACTGGCCTGTAATTTTCTTTTTTTGTGATATCCTTGTCAGATTTTAGTCATGGTGATACTGGCCTGTAATTTTCTTTTTTTTGTGATATCCTTGTCTGATTTCAGTATCATGGTGATGTTGGCCTTGTAGAATGAGTTTGGAAGTGTTCCTTCCTCTGTAATTTTTTGAAAGTGTTTGAAAGGTTAGATGTTAACTCTTCTCTAAGTGTTTGGGAGAATTTATCTGTAAAGCCATCTGGTCCTGGACTTTTGTTTGTTGGGAGTTTTTTTTTTTTTTTTAATTTTATTACTGATTCAATGTCATTGCTGGTAATTAGTCTGTTCATACTTGATATTTCTTTTTGGTTTAGTCTTGGGAGAGTGTCCATTTCTAGGAATTTGTCCATTTCTTCTAGACTGTCCATTTTATTGACATGTAATTGGCTATCTTCAGGCAGCCTATCTTTTGTTGGATGAGGCAGGGTCCCTGCCCAGTTAGTCGTTTGACCTGAAAGTCCCAGCCTACAGGCTGGTGGGCAGGGTGGGCCTGGGTCCTGAGGCTAAACTAAAGGAAAACTTCCAGAATGGCGCTTGCCAGCACCAGCGTCCACATGGCAGAACAAGATCCCCAGAATGACTGTCACCAGGGTCTATGTCCCCAGGGTGAGCCCCAGTTGTCCCCTGCCTCTAGGAGATGCTCTCCAGGTTCAGCAGGTGGATCTGACTCAGGCTCCTTCCAAATCACTGCTTCTGCCCAGAGCCCATGAGATTTTGTGTACCCCTTCAACAGTGAAGACTCTGTTCCCCCAGCCTCTTGCTTTCCCAAAAGTAAGCCCTTTGCCTTCAAAGCGACACATTCCAGGGCTCATCTTCCTGGTTCAAGAAGCCCAGGCTGGGGAGCCCCTTGCAGAGCTCTGATCCCTTGGTCCTTGGGTAGAACCTCTGCTGTTTTAATTATTCTCCTATTTTGGGGTCACCCACCCAGGTGTAATGGTCTTGGCCAAATCTCGATTCCACTCCTCACCTATCTCATTGTGATTCCTTCTTTATTTAGTTGTTGAAGATCTTTTCTAGTAGAGTCTGGTCTTTTTCTTTCATAGTTATTCTGTAAATGGTTTTAATTTTGGTGTGCTTGTGGGAAGAGGTGAACTCAGGCTCTTTCTACTCTGTCATCTTGGGAATTCTCTCCTGTTTTATAGTCTTAACATTCAAAAGTATTTTAGAGAATTAGTATTGGAGAGTAATTAAAATTTTATAGGTGTTTAGTCATAAGTCCCAAAGAAATACTGAATAATTATTCATGACATTTTTCTACCTCTAGGAATAATTAATTCTGTCACAGAGTGGTAATGTCTACTCTTTAAAAGTACACATAGGAGTTCCCATCATGCTCAGTGGAAACGAATCTGACTAGCATCTGTGAGGACACAGGTTTGATCCCTGGCCTTGCTCAGTGGGTTAAAGATCCGGTGTTGCCGTGAGACATATTAGCTGTGGTGTAAGTCACAGACATGGCTTGGATCCTGCATTGCTGTGGCTGTGCTGTAGGCCAGCAGCTACAGCTCCAGTTCGACCCCTAGCCTGGGAACCTCCATATGCCGTGGTATGGTCTTAAAAAGACAAAAAAAAAAAAAAAGGGCACATAAACTCAGCTTTGAATTTGACTTCTTGAATTGTGGAAATGTATATTCTAAGCAAAAATTGAAGATATATCATTGTTTCAATGAAAGCATACTAATAAGCATATTTTTCAGGTACTTACACAGAGCAGCAACAATTATTCAAAAACGATGGAGAGGTTACTTAGGCAGACAACATTATCAACTAATTGTGAAGGTAAATATTAAAAATTAATATACGTTAGCACTTGAATTATGTAATTTGTTGTAACTTAAGTTACATTTACTTGTAGTTCTGAAGTTACTGGTAATATTTATTGTATAAAACAAAATTGGGTTTAGTTTTTAGAATGAGACTTCTTCTGAGAAGCCTTTCCTGATCTTTCTGTGGAGAACTGATGGCTAATTTCTTTGAATCCAAACTATATCAGGTGTTTTAATTATGTTAAAGTACCTTTCACAGCATATGCATTTGTATGTACTTCTTTCTTTTCCTTCTTTTTTTTTTTTAGGTCTATACCCACGGCATATGGAAGTTCCCGGGCCAGGGTTAAAATCAGAGCTGCAGCCTCTGGCCTGCACCACAGTCACAGCAACGCCAGATCTAAGACATGTTTGCAACCTACACCACAGCTCATGGCAACACCAGATCCTTAACCCACTGAGCAAGACAAGGGCTCAAAGTCGCATCCTCATGGATACTAGTCGGATTCGTTACTGCCGAGCCACAGTGGGAACTCCCTATATGTACTTATTTCTTGAAGTTAACTGTGTTTTCTAGATGTTGACCTCTTTCAGAGTTAAGCACTGTAGCTTGTTCTTTTTTGGACCACCAGCATTTAGACTAATCCCTGGCCCACTGCACATTCAATAATCATTGGTTGAAGTGCCCCAAATTAGTTCTACAAAATAAAACTATAAGGCAACTGTTCTCTGTGCTGTTTATTAGAATTTCCTATGATTGACTCTTGGGATTTTTTTTTTTTAATTTGCCTTAGTAAATGCAGCATAACACAATCGTCTGTGTCCACTGATAGACCTGCAGAAGTATGGGATAATGTACCGTCTTATACCTCAGTTACGAAATTTAGGAAATTAAAAAAAATAATTTTTTGACTCAAAATGAAGAGGTTTCTGATCATTCAGCTACTTCACTAATTTTTGGATTTGTTACTACTTTCTACTTTAACAGTTTAAATTTGTTCTCCATTTATTCTTCATTAGTGGCATCTAAGTATAGACTAATTATATTTCAGATTACTCCTCAGTTTTGGTTTGGTTATTTTTCTTCACTGTTAGATTGAGGTTATGCATTTTTAGCAAAAATACATCTCAGTACATCATGTCAAGAACCATATGATGTCAGTTTGTCCCATGGTAATTAATGCTAAGTTTGATAATTTAAAGTGGTGTCTCTCACTCTTAAACTTAATACTTTTTATCTTATGAGGCAATGTTTCAAGACTGGCTATGAATCTTCTTCCTCATCAAACTTTTTCATACTAGTTTTAGCATCCAGTGATGGTTGTTACTGCAATCAATTATTATTGCATTTGTCAAACAGTGATTTTAACTCCATCATTTCTTCTACATTTACTTGTTAGCATTTTAATGCAAGAAAGAGCTTTTTTCCTCTACATTTATTTATATCAGTTTTACCTTGTGAATTCCTCTTTTATTTAGTGGGTTATAATAAACTGCTTTCACTAAGTGCTTTGGTGCTCAGATATTCTCCTTCAAGCCAGTTCTTAATAAAATCAGATTACTTAAACAAGATGATTAAAAATTCAAGTTGAAGTTCCCAATGTGGCTCAGCGGTAATAAACCCAACGAGTATCCATGAGGATGCATGTTCGGTCCCTGGCCTTGATCAGTTAAGGATCTGGTGTTGCTGTGGCTGTGGTTTAGGTCACAGACACGGCTTGGATACTGCGTTGCTGTGGCTGTGGTGTAGGCTGGCCACTGCAGCTCTGATTTGACTCCCAGCCTGAGAGCTTCCATATGCCACGGGTGTGGTCCTAAAAAAAAGACCAAAAAAATTAAAGTCATTTTCTATGGGGTGATGAGCATCTTTTGCGGCACTGCTCATTGTTATTCATTAGTAGTTGGAGATTATCTCCGTGAAGAGAAGACCGGGGAGTACACCTATGTCTGTGGTATTCCGTGAACATCCCAACTTAACTTTCATTGCTGCTATTTCTGCTCACAAGCCAGCAGTCAGATGATCATGATGATATGAACGATCGATACCTCCTTTTAATCAGATGTATACACGTACACAGTTCAGTGACTGTTGTCAAAAATTCAACTTTGGAATCTATATTTGTTCTTGTAATGTTGGGGTTGCTGAAAAAATATCTTTAAAGGTTCAAGTAATGAGGAACCCAAGAAAATTTGCTTTGTTACTTTCGTGTCTCCATTGGATTTGATCAAAAAGAGTGTCACTCAGCGTGAAGACCAAGCTCTTCTTCGGATTTGGATCTAATTGCCTTTGGGCTCTTGAAAAACATCCAGAATGGAGCTTTTCCTCAGTGAGACAATCCTTCATGGTGTTTAGATTTATTAATCTGCGAGGCATTTTACAACAAGTCTCTTTTATTTTTCTTTTTTTTGCTACTGTGCACACAGTGCTGAACACAAGGACCTTCATAAGCAACAGAATCAGATCTCAGTAAATAATTACCGAATGAGATGGCAATACCTGCCATTTACTAATTGACTAGTGAGAGTGAGATATGGTACTAAGCATTTATATACTTACCATGTATATGAACTAACGTCTTATTCCAGTCTTAGGAATGTTTGTAACATTTCACAGATGAGGAATTTTAGACTCAGAGATGGTCACTTCTCCAAGGATACACTGTTAATGATAAGTGGTGAAACGTTCAAACCCAATTTGATTTGATTCCCAAACCCTTATCTACAGAGCTGGTAGGCAGTTCCATCTCAGTCCTTGGTTTCTGCAGTGTGTTTGACCTTCCAGGTTCGTCCACCCAGGGCCCTACAGCTCTTGGGCCACGTGAAGGGAATGGGAATTTTTGCCAGCGCCGAAGGGAATCCCTAGTGCTTAGAATCCTGTCTGCTCCCCACCGACTTTAGCCCTGGAGTTTTAGCCACCTCCCAGGAGCTGGCATTGCCAGGAGGAATGCCAAATGCATTTCCTTATTTCTAAAAGCTAGTACCCCGCTCTTTCCCAGGCCTGTGGAATCTTGGTTGTGTCTCTTTTCTGCCCATCCCTCTTCTCTTAGCATCCCCCACGCCCTCGGTGTAGCCTCTCAGCTCGGGCTTTAGAGAAGCTAATCTAGGGATGGTCAGTCACATATCAACAGACTGAAGCAAAAATGTGTAATAGGGCCGGCTGCTCTGGTGGGTCGGGGAGAAGGGTGTGAGTTAAGGATAGTGTTTGAATCTACATTCATCATCCTGCCACACTGTTTAAACCACCTCTGGTAACTATGTTTATCTCTCTATTTATTTTCTGTCTCTTTTTTTTTTAGGGTCGTACCCGTGACATATGGAGGTTCCCAGGCTAGGGGTTGAATGGGGGCCGTAGCCGCCGGCCTACACTACAGCCATAGCAATGTGGGATCTCAGTGGTATCTGCGACCTACAGCACAGCTCACAGCAACGCAGGATCCTTAACCCACTGAGCGAGGCCAGGGATCGAACCCATGTCCTTATGCTATTCAGGTTCGTTAACTGATCAGCCATGACGGGAACTCCTGATCATTATGTTTAAACCACGATTTCCAAATTCATTCTGCGTTTTTTTTTTTGCCTAACAGCTATATACAGTAATAATAATTCCATATAGTATATGTTAGATTATAAAATGAATGGTATAGTTAGTGACCTGAAAACTTTAGTAACGGCCCTCCTCCTTAACTAAAATTTAGCCACGTTTTTAGCCCTATATGTAAACAGGTACAAAACAGGGCAGGTAGTTTGGAAGATGAAGAAACCAAACTGCTTGGTCTCATTCCGTGTGGCCTCCCTTGTCGTCTGAGCCGCCAGAGCATGATCTGAAAGCCACTGATTTAATTTGCTTCTCTGGGGAAGGATCACAAAAATCTGAGGGTGTTAATTTCCTTGGGTGGGGAGAGAGCCAAATACGAGAATAAGCATAGAAAATAGACTGTTTACTGTAAACTCTCTGGTAGCTTCTGAATTTTAAACCACGTGCATATATTATCTATTAAATAGTGAATTGCAAAAAAAAAAGCCAATTGAAAAGGTACTCCCACCACCAGGCACACCCAAGCATTAGTAAGTGCTCAGGTGGGAAGTTTCAGAGGTCGAAGAGGTGAGACTTCCACTGAACCTCAGTCATTTTATAAAATAATTTTCTACATTTTTGAAGGACCTACTTAAAAACATGTGGCTCAGCAGGTTAAGGACCCAATGTTGTTTCTGTGGGAGCTCAGGTTCAATCCCCAGCCTCACTCAGTACTGGGTTAAGGATCCACTGTTCCCACAAGCCACAGTGTAGACTGCAGCTACAGCTCAAATCAGCGTTGCTGTGGCTGTAGTGTAGACTGCAGCTGCAGCTCCAATTCCAATTCACCTGAGAACTTCCATATGCTGCAAGTATGGCTGTAAAAAGAAAAATATATAAAAGAAAAATTAGAACGCATTCTGCATTTATTGTTTCATATTTTCCATCACAGTCTAAGTAGGAAGTGCAGGGATTTTATCCTCATTTTATAAGGTGGAGACGTGGAGGCTGAGGGCGATGTTAAGTGAATAGTGACATGCCTGAGCTTCCCAGTTCCTGATCCTGGAAGATCTGTGTCTTCATCGTGTACGAAAAATCTTCTCTGGGTGTCCCAGAGGTCCCCAGACCTGCCTCTCCTTCCACATGCCTTTGTTAGGGTAAATGGCCAACCCTGCTGCTGGAAATCCAGAGTCAGACTCCCCGCTCCCTTCTTTCCCCCACCCTCCAGCTCTTATCATCCAGCAAATACTTGGCATTTTCCCTAACAGAAGTCTCCTGATTCCAACCTAAACTTCATGGTTTTACCCCCGCGCTTACAGCCCTCACCATAGCATACGGTGTAAAATCCATACTCTTTGGAGTGCCCATTGTGGCTCAGCAGTGTCGAACCTGATTAGTATCCAGGAGGATGCGGGTTTGATCCATGGCCTCACTCAGTGGGTTAAGGATCCGGTGTTCCTGTGGCTGGGGTGTAGGCCGGCAGCTGCAGCTCTGATTCGACCCCTAGCCTGGGAACCTCCATATGCTGTGGATTCGGCCCGAAAAAGACAGAATAAAATATAAAATAAAATAAAATCCACACTCTTCACTGTGACATGTTGGTTTTTGTACTCTCACGGCTGCTTCTTACCTGAGCTCAGTTCTTGCTACATCGGCATTAGTATACGCCGGACACGCTAAACCGCATGCCGTTGCCAAGACATTGAGTGTCTTGTAGGGTTTTTGCAAATGCTGTTTTTTCTGTCTGGAATGCTCTTCTTTGCTCCAATCGGCCTGAGTCCCTAGTCATCCTTCAGGACATGACGACTAGCCTTCCCTGATCTCCGGAGGCCGTGTGCAGAATGGCTGGAGACTGCAGAGGCGTTGGTGTGCCTTCCTCAGGCTTTGCTCCAGCAATATTTGTGTCACCGTGCAACATTTGTTTAGATACGTCTCTCATTTGATTGAAAGCTCCTGAATGGCAGTGGCTGTTTTATTAATTATATCTCAGACATATCACATATCATTTCTGTGCAAGCCTATAGAACGTCTTTGCTAACTGGATAAACTAACAACTCAGGGGAGAAAAGTTGGAAGACTTTGCTATGGTCAGTGTAGCTGGTGATTGGTCTCAGTTTGTGCCCAAATCATTCCCTGCCTCTTTCTTCCTCAGAAAATTATTCATTCCCAGCCCATTGATTTTGGGCTAAGCCGTGAGAACCTTGGCCCCCTTGTAGTGTGAGTGAGAAATAAACTTTTTGTTTTGTAAGCTTCTAAGATAGCTCCCTTTTTATCTCAGCAAAGCTGGTTAATGGCTGTAATGACAACGAAGGCATGGGTGTTTATAAGAAACATTCAGAATGGGACACTTGATGGGGCTTTCGAAAAGATGTTTGAGCTTTCTGAATTTGTGATGATGTTAGCACACCTCCATGTGGTGGTGTCTTGTAAGGCGACTCTGATGTCTCAGCAGAGTTTTCTGCACATATAATTACCACTGAACAAATGCTGCTTAAAGTGAACTTTTAGATTAAGAGTCAGAGCTAGAGATAAAGGTGTCAGAGCCGTCGTTACGAGATGGCAGGGTTTTTCTACCTGATGGAAAAGTGTTTGAACAGTAGAGCACAGAGCCAAGAAGTGAGACTTGTGGAATGCATTAGGTACGTTTAGCCAGGGGAAGGGGGAGTATAGAAAATCAGAGGTACGATGTCACAGGAGAAAACTGCTAGAAAAGTTGGAGTTCTCAACAGTCTCAGATGTGGCAAAGGAACAGATAGAAAAGAAATCACATAAATTAGGGTAGTGTTTATGCTGCCCGGCTCAAAGAGTGAGGTGATACAAAATAGTGCATTTGATATTAAACCTAATGCAAACTATGCAACGGTAGAACATAAAAAGAAAAAGAAATTGAAACGGATACCAAGGCGGGAGTTCCGTGTGTGGCTCGATGGAGTTAAGAGCCCAGCATAATGTGAAAAGTCCCAGGATCTCTCTAGATAGGTTCTATGTTTTTAGACAGCCTCCCTTAAAATTCTGCGCTACCGGAATATTTCCATCCAGCTCTTAAATGATTCTCACAGTAACACCAACCAGCTAATTCCATCCTGAAGTGTTTGGTGTTCTCCCTTATGATCCGTTCCTTTGTGATTTCACTCTTTCCTTACTTCCTGGATGACCACGGTTTTTGTTTAATGTTCAACCTCCATTTCAGGTCTTGCTGTTGATTTTCATGCTGCTCTATCTGGCAACAGGACCCAAATCTGCCCAGTTAGGGATCAAGGACTCTTGATTCACAGCCTTGAAAATCATCCCCCATCAGTGAGGCTCTGACGCTTCCTTCTCATCAACAGTGGACCCTCTGGCCACCTGGTGTGCGTGCTCAGTGCTCACGCGTTCCTCACTTGCTGAATTCTTGCTCCTCCCATTGGATTTCACATGGTCCTGAAGCATTGGTACCCTTCTTGTTTTCAACTGCATGATATTCAGTGTTGTTCTCCTTACCACCCCTTGCTCTTTGCATAAATGGTGACTTGAAAATAGTCATTTCCTTAGGTGACAGGACCAGAATAACGTTTAAGTATTTCATCTGCCTCTTTCAGAATAGTAGCACTTTGAGCATTACTTGAGTGAATTTGTCAATATAACCCATACAGGACAGCTGTGTACATCTTGGTATCCTTTTTAAAAAAAATTTTTTTTTTCATTTTTTTCTCACCTGCAGCACACGGAAGCTCTGGGTTTGGGGGTCGAATCAGAGCTGCAGCTGCAACCTAAGCCACAGCCACAGCAACACTGGATCCGTAACCCACTGAGCAAGGCCAGGGTTCAAATCTGCATCCTCACAGACACTGTTTTGGGTTCTTAACCCTGAACCACAATGGGAACTCCCGTCTTGGTATCCTTTTCAGTTTCCTTTGCTTTTTTATGTTTTACCATTGCATAGTTTACATTACATTTAATATCAGATGCACTTTTTTGAATCACCTCACTCTTAGAGCAGGGCAGCATAAACACTACCCTAATTTATGTGATTCCTCCTCTATGCATTATTATGAAATAAATATACATAGAATTGTAGTTCTGAAGAGCTCAAGGTTATGTTTGTAAATTGAGATTGTTCAGTGAGTAACAGGTATATGGCAACCACATTAACAGAACGTGATTAAAACTATTTGTTAAAATGTACAGATAGCCTGTAGTAGAACTATTTAATTTATAAAGATGATTCTTATTTAAAAATAGATTTTTATTCATATTATAAAAATAATGTATTGCCAAAAAGGCCCATAATATTTATATATTACTTATCATTTTACTGTTCTTCTTACAAACTTTTCATATTTGATTAATATTTGAAAAAGTATCGATGGAAAGAAATTTTATTAACTTTAAATGGAACAAAAGATACCATCTACCATCAAATCCAATTATGTGTTGTCATGATAAATACCAGCAGCCTTTTTTAATGGATAGTTAAAATATTGCTCATTATTTTTAAGGTGATGAGATTGACATGGTTGCTTGTACAGATGTTTTTATTTCTCTTCATTACATGAATGAATGTTCCTTCTGTAGCCCAATTTATAAACTTCTTTACAGGGCTTCCAAATCAGTTATAAGTTAATAGGGCAACATTTATCACCCTTTAGTGTTAAAGCAGAAAACTGAAACGTAATATATTCTTCCCTCTCAGGATCTGGCATTTTAAATAAATACCAAAGACCAAATAATGTAATACTTTGACTTCCTAATGTTAATTTAAAACTTTATTAACATATTTATATGAATTTAAATTTAGTGCACCTGCTTTTAAAGATTATATTAATGATAACACTGAGAAATAATATAATTGGCTTTTAATTTGTGTGTGACTGGAAGAAGGTTATTTTTAAAATCAGCTGTTGATAATGACCAGATTGATATCAGTTGCCAGCAAACAAGGCAAAGCATATGTACAAAAATACTCATGATTATTTGATAATAAATCATTTTAATGATTATACTCAAAATCATGAAATAAGGATGTCACTGATGTGGAAAATAACAAAGTCACAGGCTCCCTAGATCTGTTATCTATTTGTGCATGGCTTCCTAAGGTTCCACTGTCATCACTTCAATGCAGATATTTCCTCTACGTCGCCCAGTACAGCAGATAAAACCAGTTCATCTGGTCAAGTTGGTATAGATGTACCACTCAAATTTATTGTGAATATGTGTCACTTAAAATGTTCTGGTTTTTGTTTTGTTTTGTGTTTTAGGGCTGCACCGTGGCATACGGAGGTTCCCAGGCTAGGGATCTAATCAGAGCTGTAGCTGCCAGCCTATACCAGAACTGCAGCAACGCCTGATGCCAAATCTGGGCTGACTCTGCCACCTACACCACAACTCACAGCAATGTTGCATCCTTAACCCACTGAGTGAGGCCAGTGTTCGAACCTGCATCCTCATGAATGCTAGTCATATTTGTTTCCACTGAGCCATGATGGGAACTCCTAAAATGTTCTCTTTTTGAAAGTGATTGACCATTTGAAAATCAGCTTTCCCTGGTCTCCTACCTAAATGCTGAACAACAAAGGAAAGAGGAGTTAGTTTATGCCATAGTCATGTAGCAAAATATCCATGGAGCCATTTTATATAAAAATGTGTAAGGAAGGGACCTAAAACTAAGGAAAAGGAAATACCTGTACTGGATCTTTCCAAACTAGGTGGAAAAGCCTCTAGTGGCAATTAAGCCATCAGTGTTTTAAGGAGAGGAATTTGCAATCTGAGTTTAAGACTTGAGGTCTGGAACATGGCTATAGGAAGAGGTCATCACTGACCGAGAAAGCAGGCAATTTGGAGATTAGGTAATTGTGTTCTACATGAATTTGAAAAGTAAAGATCATGGCAAGAGTTGTAGGAAGAGTAAGAGCTTTAGCCTGGTGTCAAATGTTTGGAGCAGGTCAGGGGGAGGGGTGGGGGAGGGAAGAAGGGTGTCAACTGGAGACCTGAGGTCGGATAGGAAAACCAACGAGAAAGAGCCTGATAGATGTGGAAAACTTAAGGATTTTTCAGCTGTGGGGCTTTTTTGTTCTTTGGCTTTTTGTTCTGGTTGTTGTCGTGGTTGTTGTTTTTAGAGCAGCACTTCCCACTTGTGCTCTACAGCAGGTCCTTGCCAGTAATCGATTCACCAGTTACCCCTTCTCTACTCAGTAGTGTGTATACTTTAAATTCACCTCCACACCAAGGATTATGCCTTGCTTGCTCTAACGAAGAAAGAGAATTTAAAATGAAGTAACAGCATTGTGTTCATCTGGAAATAACATATTGCGGCCAACTGTTTCTTAATTGCTCAGACTGTTGATAAATAACCCAGGCCCGCTGCTCTCCACAGACAATTTGCTTTGGATCAGATCAGGCAATTCAAACAATACTAATTACAGTGAAACCCCTTTATATGAATTCCTATTTGTCGAAGGGAAGAAAACCCCTGTAATAAAAGGTTAGGACACTTACCTGTGATTTTTGCTGAAAGATAACAACTATTACCTAGGCTCGGGTTATATTAGCCAGGTGAGTTTTGACTGAATAAAAATGGATAAAGTTGTATTTTGTGTGGAAAAAATATTTATTTCAATGTTTATTGTACTGTCATGAGTTATGTTAATTTTATCTTTTTAATTGAAAGAACAAATGTGGGCGTTTTATGGAAAGCAGTATTTTCATTGAAATAAGCTATGTTGCTAAATGATTATTCACTATCACAGAGATTTGTCTATTAATAGAAAAGTGTGTCTCTACTAGATAGAAATCAAGACTTCAGGAAGTCTTCATTATATCAGGGGATTTGCTGTAACATGATATCATTGTATTTATGATTTTTATGGTGTTAAAATGAATATTAAATGAAACAAAGTTCCCCAGGATTACTCAGGAGGCAGCTAAGTACGTAACATTTTTGTACAGATGGTTGAAGGCCCTATTTTGCTCCATCACTGCATCCATATCCTTGAACGATTTCGACTGAAGACAGCATTTCTTTGAATTTTTCATTAACCCAGACGTCTTGAAATATGAATTCCTTTTATGTTTCTGTGAGTTTTGGCTAAAAGAACCCCAGTGAATAAATCATACAATACTACGTGTCACCAGCACTTGTGAATATTTCTGCTTTGTTATTCTATTCTCAGTAGAGCACCATTGATTATCAAACTCAGCGGAGAGCATTTTATCATCATACATCTCCATTAGCTCCTGGTTTGACTACCATAGATTTTTCTGGTTAAGCCTGCATTATGTATTAGGAAGCCCATCTCTTCAATACAAAGTTTGATTTCATTTTTATAAGCCTAGAACTCTTATTATGTATTATGTATAAAAATTCTTATCTTTTATATGTAAAAACAGGCTGCACTGTCTTTGTGTAAAACTGAAATATATGCCATCTTTTTTTTTCTTGATTCACAGTTAGCATATTACACTATGAAGATGAATCTCTACAATGCAATGGCTGTCAGGGTAAATATTTCTTCACTTGTTAAACAAATGAAAAGTCAATTGTGCTCTGAATTCGCTTTTAATAAAATGAGCAAACCAGAATAATGCAAATTTGATTGATATGCTAATGGTAAAGAGAGAAAAGAGTACATAGTTAAAAAGTTAGTTATATTAAATAGTCTTGGCAGGATTAAAAATTAGAGTAAAATGTAAAACATGTAATTATCAATGCTTATGTTTTAGAATGTTAAATATCTCGGAGCCATGACTAGAGAAAGACTGTAAATATTAATGAAGCAGTGTGTTCGTTTCCATATGTCACATAGAATATTGTGATAAATAGATGAACACGGCTCTGGAATATAAGATCCCTGCCCTATACAAATCAATTAGAAATTATTCATGTGATTTAACAGTAATAAAGTCGGTTTCCAGCTTAGAAGCTTTATTTCTATCATTTCTATGTTCGTTTTAATGTGTTATTTGCCTAATAGGAAGCTGAGTTTAGTGCTTGTGAGGCTTCCTTGGTTTCTGCACAGAGTTTGGGAATAGCCACGACAAAAGTATTGTTTCTTTTGTATCAGACAATATGGTTTTGGCTTATGCGAAGCTCTTATAAGTGGGGAAATTAAGTGAATTTCATTCATATCCTTAAAACCTACGTTGCCTAATTATATTTTCTTTCATTAATTGATTGGTTCTTACTTCTGCTAATAACAAATTTTATCTTGGGTGAAGCAAGGAAGTAAAAGTCTTTTTGAGAGTCCTGTGCTGAATTAAGTCAGTGATTGACACTATTTTGATGATGACTGCTTTGGGAAAGGGCTTTCCCCTTCAGGTGTGAGCCTGTGGGGGTCCCGTGGGCCCACCATGACCCCTCATTTTTCTGTCCACCCCCCTGTGCTTCTGCAGCTTAAGGGAAAAAAAGGAGAGGAAGAAGTAGATCTTTTCTGATTCTTTTCCTAAGTCAGATACAGATACTCCAGGTGCTCCGGGCTATCTTTACCGCTCTTAGATATATAGTCATATAATATTTGTTTCTCCTCTTTTAATGGAAACTTTTGGGCCTGGGAATTTAAGATATTCTGATTCTCTGCACAGCTCTACCAAAGACTTAACCTCTGAACCTAAAACAGTGTTAGATTTTTTCTTTCCTGCTCTCCCTTTGTCAGATATGTCTATAAAGTAAAAAGCAATAGAGGACAGAGAACCTTAAGCAGTTGATGGCAGAAGGCTTAGATGTCCCCATTGGTCCCCCCGGGGGCTGGAGGCACAGGAGTCAGGGTTGAAGGAAATGCATTCTCTGGTTTATTATTTAGTCCCAAATTTTGTATTGAATTCTGATCTGGCTTGAGTCATTAAGATTCCTTTTACCTTGACTAGGCATCTCTAAGAAGTCCACATCAGTCCAAGCCACTGGGAAGGCAATCGTTTTTGACTTATTCCAATAGCCTGCAAAAAGCCACATTTCCTAATGTTACCAAACTAAGCTTCAGTCCACTTGCCCGCACGCAGTAAAGCCAGTCTACTGACACCAGGTTGTGGTGAAGGAAAGTGCAGCTTCTGTTGCAGGTGCCAAACAAGAAATCCAGGTAGCTAGTGCTGAAAAGGCCCAAACTCCCCAAAGGCTTTCAGGAAAAGGTTTTTAAAGACAGGGTAGGGGGTGGGGTTGAGTGCTGTATGGTCAGCTGTGGACAGCCTTTTGATTGGTTAATGGTGAGGTGACTGGGAGCCAACATCATCCACCTTCTGTTTCCCACCAGTTTGGGGTCCACATGCTGTGGGCAGCATACAGTTAACTTCCTCCACCTGGTGTGGGCTTCGGTATTTTCAGAACATCTCAAAGGACATGACTCAGAATATGATCTATAGTCCTTGAAAAGGAACTAAAGTCCTTGACTTTGTTTAATGACGAAACTACCATTATTTTGTCTCACTCAAGCATTTGCTTTTCTCTCTGCATTTTCTCACTTCTCTGATTAAATTTATTCTTAGGAATTCAGGGAAGGCCTAGAGGCTAAAGGTTTCCCCGCAGACAAGAGGCGGGCGGCAGACATGGGGCTGGAGGTCTGGTCCCAGAATGCCCCATATGATCCTATTCGGTTACCCCTAATAGCCTTGCACAGTGTCACCTTATCTTTGATTAACATTAATGGACAAGGTTGAACTGTGCCTCAGTCTTGTGATCCTAGAGAACAACCACAACCGTTTAACCTCCCCACCTCCCACCCCCACCTGCCATCCTTTTGGTTTCAGAAACAACTTACTGCCAAAAATCCACTCTTCCTCAAATGATTTAGGTAAGAGGCACAGATAGATCCTTGTTTGCCTATGACAAGGCCAGACACAGCCCCAAATTCCCATTCTTCACCTCATGAATGACGAGCTGAACTGCTTGTCTCCATCCATCAGCTGGGAAAAACATACTCATTAACCAGACTGCGGTTAAGTGTCTGTCTTTTCCCCAAGTCCCCCTGAACTTTAGGCTGCACATGGCATCTCCTTGGCACCTCCTCTGAGAACGGACCAGATCCAGGTAACACATTCTCTGAGCTGCTGGCTGACCATGCTGCCTTTTATTCTGCTTCCTCATGTCAAGTTCTTTCCAACCCATCCACACCTTCCTATAAAGGCAAGCCTCTTTTTGACTAATATTTGGCATGTTTGCTAATCTTATGATCAAAGGTTCTTGTATCGCAAGAGTTCTCCTCCATCTCCTGCAGGAGTCCTTCATCCCTTCTTTCTTGCAATGATTCTTTCAAATCGAATCTCTCCCTGCTGTGTCCGGCACATTCTAGGAGAGAAGAGTAGAGGTAGGGATACAGTGGTCATTGAAGTGAGGGGAAGGAAGGCTTGATCATTAACTAGAGGTTGAAATGACTCCCAGGAATTTGGGTGAGGCTTTGTGGAGCATGCAAATACTTCTGTGGGAAATTTATAATAGAAACACTTTGCTAACAAAGATGTTCAAGGACTTCTTTCAGAGGTTTGGATAAGTTAATTGGGTAACTTGATAATGAGGCTCGTTTGCATAAAGGCTAATTCGATTGCCTAACAAAGACTAATTTTTAGCATCGGTTGATGACATGACCAGAACTGAACTTCTTTGTAAGCAGACTTGGACAAATCTGTTTTTTTTTTTTTTTTTCATCTTTGGCCACTCCACAGCATACGGAGTTCCTGGGCCAGGGATCAGACCCAGGCTGCAGTTGCCATGCCAGATCCTTCAACCTCCTGTGCTGGGCCAGGGATTGAACCAGCGTTCTGGTGCTGCAGAGACTCTCTGATCCCGTTGTGCCACAGAGAGAACGCTGACAAATTTGTTTGTAAGTGCATGTTTTGCAAGGTGGTGCTCTGAAAATTCTGCTCTCTGCCACCATGAGAGGCTGAACAGGTCAGTGTGTGGTCCACATACCTTCATGTTGTACACTGCTGAAGATTACAACCCTAAGGAGATACCAGCAGCTGAAAAACATCTCTAATTCTGCCTTTTCAGTTCCTAATCTACCAAGTAACTTTTTCAAAAGAACTACCCTTTAAGTGATTTAAATATGGGAGCTGTGAGTGTACAAGAGGAAGAATTTCTAAGAGTAACAGATAGCTATACCAAAAATCTATATGGCCAGTAATATTTAGACAGATTTATTTTTATATATGCGCCTTGCTTTTCCTCCTATACTGATATAATAGCAAATATGTATTTGACTATCGACTCCTAGTATAACAAATTATACTCAGTTGTCAAAGAGTCTAGTGGACCGTTTCTGAAAAGAGAAGGAATTTTAAAATATCATTTTTAGTTTATCCATTCCTAAATAGATGTAACTTTTTTATAGTGAAGAATAAATTATGTATATATGACTGTTTAATGTAATGGATATCCATATCCTAACTTGCTGCATTTATTTTTTAAAGGGTCACCTTTATACTCACCCCCCATGTACAGTTGATCACTCTTTTTTTTTGTTATATCTCTGTTTTACCATCAATATACCTCTGTCATAGATCCTGCAGCATTTCATTATCCTTGCTAATTTATATGCCTGATCCACGTGCCACGCCTGTAAGTCCCTTAAGGCCCAGGTCCTATCTTCTTATTCTTTGTATCTGGGGTTCCTAGCTCATAGTAGATGGTTAAATAAATTTCCCTGAATAAATCAATGAATGCTAGCTCACTCTTTTTTAAACAGGGAATAAAAAGCGTTGTTTATTTTAAATACTCTTTATTTTTTGGCTGTACCTGTGGCAAGCCGAAGTCCCTGGGCCGGGGATTGAACCCTCACCACCGCAGTGACCAGAGCCACAGAAGTAACAGTGATGAGTCCTTGAACCGCCAGGCCACCAGGGAACTCCTGTATCATCTTTGTCTAAGCCCCTTAGTGGCCTTGTTGGAAATTTCTTAAGCCTTTGCTGGGATATCTTTAAGCCCTTTTTGAATGCCTGGCGAGGCCATGTGGTGTGAACAAACTGGATATGGGAAGGTAACCTTTGGTCAGTGAAGTTCACATGTGAATGGGAGAGCTCACGGGCTTTGGGACTTTGCAAAGTGTTATCACATGTACAGGCTTGAAAGAGGCTTGCTGTGATACAAGATGCTGTCAGAACCCACAATACAACCTGTGCAAAAACCCTGCTACTGATTTGCTGTTAGGCTAGTGACAGTCAATTAATACAGAAATAAATTGCTCAGTAAATTTTTATCTTGGCTCCTGGGGCCCTATTCCTCCTGTTTCTCTGTGTGACACTTTATTGCCTTTTTGGTCTTTAATTTGAATTTGCTCCAGATTAGGGCTTTGCTTTTCCTCCAACACCTTGGCTGCTCCATTGTAAATCTCATTTAAATCTGGACCTCATTTTTTTTTTCAATTATTGCTCTTTGAACAGTTCTTAGTATCTTATACAAATGTCATGAGTTGATTCATTTGCTTAACTTCTTTCTCTCCCTGTCCTGTCTAGATGTATGACTGTCGATCTTTTTACAGCCTGGTGTAGAACCGACCTTACATTTCTGATGCTAGTGAGCACCTGCTTAAATTACCTCACACCCTCTAAACACGGCACTGGGGGAGTCAGTTTCCTAGCAACTCTGTAAAGGTGAAAGACAGAATTACTTGATGTATAGAAAGCCCATTTAAAAATATCCCCAGGTAGCAAAAAAAAAGTGGAGTTTAGTGGAATTATTTCATCCATCCCACGGTCTTTTACTCGTTCCTTTTCCCCAGGACTTTGCTTCATAATTCTCAACAGTTAGTATTTTTATCTTCTTTTTGGCTTTTGTTTGCTGGCTGACCCCACCTGGGATGACACCTGTTGTTTGGCACAGGTCTTATACCTAATTCTTCCTTTTCTGGGTATATATCCATCCAGATTCAGCGGTGTCTTTAAGGTCCTCATTTTGCCGACAGAATGGTTCTAGATTCTCATACTTACCCTGAACAGGAATGAACATAGCTGGTAGATACCTGAGTACACTTTAATCAAACCACCTGCCAGTGAGAGCTGTCTGTCTCTGAGGCATATGTACAAGAACACGATTTCTATATCATGTATTCCCCAATCCTGGTGATTCAGAACCACTGGTAAATAATAATAATAAGAGTCATCTATCGCATAGCAGTTACCACTTTCTAGGCGCCATTCTAAATATTTTAACTATTCCCTGCAATCCTCATGACCATCTCTCTGAGGTGTAGGTATCATGATGATTCCAATTTGAAAGATGAGAAGATGGAATCACAGAAAGATATCTTGCCCAAGGTCACATAGCTAGTAAGTGACAGTGTTGGGATTTGAATCCAGGAATGTTACCCACGTTCCTGTTATTTCTGGTCACGTGTGGTCTTGCCTTTACTCATAGTCTCTTCCTTTCTTCAAAAATCTGGATAAGAGCAACCATAGGAACCCTGGACCAAGCTCTTAGGGAAGTTTTATTATTCACATTGTTTTTCTTGGTAACCTGACCTCATGGCCCTGGTAATTCACGAGCATTCTTACTGGCAGTACCTTTCACTCAGGGAAGTCTTACTTTACTTATTGATGCCTTCCTTTTCGCCTTCCTCTTTGCCCCCGCCCCTCCTTCTCTACTTCCTTCTCCTTATCCTCCCTCCCTTCAGGGAATTCTGAAGTTAAGGTCAGTTAGTAGAAAACAAAGTTGAGGGCTCCCATTTCAGTGCCCCATGCTTCCCCTTCTAGGCAGAACTGGATGGCTTAGGACAAAGAGCCTCACCTTCTAAGTGAATATTCCAGCTGCAGTCGTCACCTGTTGCTCTTGTCAGCATCAGGATATGTCACCCATCTTAACCCCAGATTAAACACCGTTGTTGCTACAGTTTTCAACGGATCTTTGTACAGGACAGACCAAACAATAAAAGAGAATCTGTCGGAGTTCTCTGGTGGTGCAGCTGGCTAACGATCTGCCATTGTCACTGCAGCAGCTGAGGTTGCTGCTGTGCCATGTGTTTGATCCCTGGCCTGGAAACTTCCACATGCCCTGGACACCACCAAAAACAACGACAACAAAAGCAGAGAGAGAAAAGAGACAGTCTGTCATTTCTTTGCTGTTTGGGGTAGGAGGTGAGGGTCACATAGAATTTTGTGACCCAGAGATTTGAGTCCGATTGTATTTGTAGCTTCTACCATGCCTGTTTTGCAACCTGAAACATTAATGGAAAAGAAAAGGGAAGTCCAACTCCATAAAAACTTGAGAAGCCCCACAAAATTGTTACTAGGACTGCTGTTTTTTCAACTGCAGATCCCTCTGCACATTAACCCTTAGACTATACTAGTCTTCAATAAATTCAGCTTAATGAGGACCTATAATCTGGCACAGATTTGGGAAGTTATCAAAGGTAAAGTCTCTGAGAATTAGTGACTCCTTGCAATGCCTTTGAAAAGCCTCCTTTGGGTCACCTCATATGTCATGAGTCTTCATTGTACGCCTGTCCCAGGACAACTGGAACAATATCATATGAATGCAGATTTCAAGAAGTGCTAAGGTGTAGTGTCTGGGAGCTCTCTCTTAAAAAGCATGTTCCATCAGACATTTCCCTCTCATTCTTAAAGATCCATGAGAAATAAAAAAATGTAATAATCTAAAGCTTAGGGAGTTTTAAAGAGCTGCAGATGTAATTGATTATTTCAGGTTGAATTCCTTTTACCCCGGCAACCTTGTTCATGTTATTGATCAGTCACATATACTGACGTAATGGTATTCTGCTGGAACCACGAGAGTCGCAGCTATTTCTTTATTACTGAACTTATTTTGAATGATTAAACTTGAAATTAGTGCCCCAACACATTTTAATTCAGATAGAAAACCTCGCTGCTTGGAGTTCCCATTGTTGCTCAGTGGTTAACAAACCCGACTAGTATGCATGAGGACACAGGTTCGATACCTGGCCTTGCTCAGTGGGTTGAGGAACCAGCATTGCCATGAGCTGTGGTGCAGGTCATAAATGCGGCTTGGATCCCACGTTGCTGTGGCTGTGGTGTAGGCTGGCATCTGTAGCTCCGATTTGACCCCTACCCTGAGAACCTCCTATGCCATGGGTATAGGCCTAAAAAGACAATAAAAAAAAAGAAATCCTCACTTTAAGGAAAATAAGAACTGTAATAACAAGAGGACCACCAGACTAAAAGATCACTTAAAAAAACTAATTTGCAAAATAACCATAACTTTATTGGCTCTTTCCTCTTAGAACTCTAGTTTTATACAATAAAAAATTTTATTTATAAATATCAATCTAATGCAAAGCATCAACTTACCATTTTCTTTTGTTTCCCACTTGTGTCTGAAGTATGAAAAATATAATAAAAAATTGTATTGTGGCTTTAGTTTAAAATGCTTAAATATGTGTCAGGTATATATGGATCCGTCTCAGTCCCCTAAACTATTTATAAACCTGTTTTCATATTTATACTATAGTTACTCCAAAATGAAAGATAAATAGGTAAAATAATTCAGGGAAAAAAATACTGCTGTCCTTTTATATGCTAGACATTATATTAGTTCTGGGAATACAAAATGAGTAAGACACAGTCTTATTCAGACAGAAGTTCTCCCGTGTCAGCCTAAAGAATGGGGTGAATGGGACCCTCTAGATACGTCCTAGCTTTTGCCCGACGAGGCAGATATCACCATGTCAAAGATTACTTCTTCTCCTCTCCTGCTACTTCTGGGACCAGTATTTTTGTGAAATGATTAAAGAAATGTATAGGGGAAGGTGGTATAAAGTCAGGTAGAGTGAGGAAACAGCATATTAAAGAGAAGTCATTGCACATGGAGTAATTATCCAAACTCTTCAGCTAACTAAAAACATCTAGTTAAAAACGTTATGTGTGTGTGTGTTCATATATATTTATATATGTTTTTGACATGATAATGCAGTGACATTGAGAATGAAAACTTTGATATTACTGTTTTTAAACACCCTATCTTTGAAAATTTAGTAAACCTGCTTTTTATCTGCTCACTGTGTACTCTTCTATGACGTTAAACATTCTAATAAGTAGAAGTATAATTATGAATGAGTCCTATTTATATGGTCTCATATACGTTTGTATCATTAGTCCTAGGTAGGTTATTGTCAGTGAATTTGTCTTTCATGTTTTGATTTTAATTTTAGGGATGAAATGGGTTTTTTCCCTCTCTTTTGATAACATTAAGATTACTGTAAATTTTGAGGAGTAATAATAAATGCAATGGAGGGAGAATCTTTTCTCTGAACAGATGGCTTTTGATATATCAAGGTTTTGCCATTTATTTTAGTGCTTAAAATAAACATTATTTATAAGACCACTTACATTTTGATGTTACTTAATGAGGAATATGCATCATTGATTTGACTAGCTTAAGAGGTCATTTAGAACTTGCCCGTTAACAAGCTGTAATCTGCTGAGCACACAATGACTTTGTTTAAAATTATCTGTTCAGAGCTGATCAATGACAATAATTGTTTTATACCAATCACTTCTGAAAGTTGCTAATTACTTTGAAGGACATGAGTACTATCTTTTCTTCTTGAAAGTCATAACCCACTCACCTTGACATTAAGAAGAATGTTGTTATCAAAAGTCATCTTGCATCTTAAATGTACTTTGAAAAACAAAACAAAACACTACTGGGATATCAACAGGAAGTTTAGCAAAATTTAAGATGCCATTTGTTCCTATAACAGGAAGTTTAGTAGAATGGCAGTTGTATTGTATCTTATGTCAATTAGATATTGGTTAAATTGAGTTCCCTATAATCTAAGAAAATGGTGTCTTTTGAGTTAAAGAGCACTCATCCACTCTTTCTGTTTATATATCCATCAGATGTTTTAGCAGCAGAGCCTGGGCTTTGGAACGAGACAGAGTTGGATTTGTATCTTGACTCTGTCTTTTCCTGGTTATGCTGTGACCCTGATCAGGTTACTTAACCTCATTTTCTTCATTTTTAACATGGAGATCATGCCCTGTTTATAAGGTTACCCTGAGAATTAAAGCAGTTAGCATAATGCCTGGACGTTTGTGGATCTCTGTGAATTTTTAGGCTCTTTCCTTCACTGGATGGCCACATCTTCACCCACTCAAATGCCTAGTTTCTTCTAGCTCTTTTTACTCACTCACTCTGACACAGCCATTTGAAGGTTGATTGATTATATTTAATATGGATATGTTTTAATTGATCTCAGCCATCACTTATATCTTATGAGCTCTAATACCCAATTGTGAATACCAGGATTTGTCTTGGAAAGGAATTATAGCATGCGTTTGGGTAGCTGTCTAGGGAGTCAGGGTGTTAAAAGATTCTCTGAGAGCACAGTTGTGGACTCTCCGTGTGGAGCTGATGCTGTTTCCAGTAGCTGCTCAGTTTGGAGTGGGAAGGGGCCCATACCGTTGTTTCTTTTAGTTCCCTTCCTGTTAGCACAGATTTTTCAGCCAATTTCAGATTTTGCCCTTTCAACTTTTCTCAAAGTGGGCACGCCCACTGCTCTGCCATGACCTGATCAGAAAGCAGCATCTTCCCTCTTTCCTTCTCAGTACTCCAGCCTACATCTTTCAAGTTTTCTCATACATTTAATCTTATTTTATTTGGAATTTAATGGTGTTTTTTAAATAGGTAGTCCATCCCTTAACCCTATTTGGCATCCTGATATTTTCCTGTGCTTCCTGAATCACTTCTCTTGTTGATGATGGATTTTCTGTCAGTACTTTTGTTTACAAGTGTTCTTGTCTTTAATATAATTATTATTGTATAAGCAATAAAAGTAAGCTGAAACATATGAAGCCATTCCACCAGCAATTCAACCTTAAGGCATTCATTTAACCTAGGCATTTGCTTAACCTGAGTGTCAATTTCCTCTTCTATCGAGGAAGGCTAATATAATCTCTACCTCAGAATGGTACTGGAATGATTATATTAAATAACCTAGGAAAGTAGTCATTATTTGCATGTATGATTTATATGTATACATATTCCAATTGATTATTCAGAAAGGGGTTTTTGTATCAATTTGCCACCCATAACATGATTTTGGTCAAATTAGAGGGAGATAGTTTCTAAATTGAGTATAGAATTTTAGAAAAATTGATTTTTCTTTATTTAAAGAATTAATCTCTAAAATAAGATCATTTGAAAAATATTTAGACAGTATGTAACATTTTACATTAGCTTGTTATTCTACTTAGTTTTAATTTCTAGAATTAATTTCTCTGACCTAAGTGTTATTACAATAAGAATAATAAGTGGTTTAGCTTGTCTTCAGTTATTTTAGTCATTCTCCTAGTAGGAAGTTGACTAAAACACTTCTTCACATTTAGTATTTTAGATTGTAAAATACCTTTTAGATGACCAGTATCTTGAAACAGAATTATCAAGGATCACAATTCAAGTAAAACATTTTTTCATATGTATTCTTACAGATAGGCATTCAAGTTATAAGTATTTTAAACTCAACATACTTAGTTTAAAAAAAATGTAGGCTTTTGGGATAAAATCCAGTGGACCAAGGCTCAGTTTTTTATTAATTGCTTTTCCCTGTGGGAAAAAATAATGTTTAATGAAGATTTGTGTTCCCAGCCTACCTAACTATGCAAAATATTGGAAAGACTTCATATCCAAAAAGAGAGTCAGAGTATGTGAATAATTCATAAATATATATAAACTGCTGGAAAATTTTACAGAATGAAGTTAAGTCTTTATGCAAGACTAAGTTACCATTTTGTCACAATTTTTGCTCTTTCTCTTCCTCTAATCTTTTAAAGAAGTAGAGGTATTTTGTAGATTTTTAGTTTTCCACAAAATTAAACATTTTTGTTTGAGTTTTTCTAATAGAAGCTGTCTAGCAAAGATTGGGATTAAAGAGACAGACTGGCTCTCATGATTCCTGGGCCTTTTAAGGCATCTAGTAGCCCACTTAAGTATGTTTTCTTGACCTCCAACATGCCTCTCATCTAAAAAAAATACCTTAGACAGAAATATCTGTTCACTGAAAATTCCAGTTTACTTTACACAATTCTGTATTGCAATGGTTTAGAGAATGGGCCCCCCAAAGAGTGAATATGATTCGTAAATCCATCACCAATAGTGGTATAATTCTGGGAAAACTGAATAACTTCTCTTTTCAGCAGTTTTCTCATCTGTAAGTAAGAGTATTTATCTCCTAGATGTGTTCTAAAGATTAAATGCATAAATACAGACAAATCCCTTAGAACAGTGTCTCACATGTAATAACTCAGTAAATGTTACCTGTTATTATTGAAAAAGTATTAAAATGTCATGATGAAGATATAACATTTTGTTTAATGATTTTAATGCTACTGAATTTTAAAATCGCATTAAAAACATTGATTTCAATGAGATTAGATACAATCTTCAGGGCAGTTGGTTATGAAAAAATAAAACAAATCCACTTGGTGGAGGAAGTGAAAGTGGTAGGAATTGGTAAAGCAGATTTTTAATTTTTCAGTAGTTAATTTCACATTCAGTGTTTGTAAACAATTATACATGTTAAGAAATAAATTATAATAAAACCTAAAGTATGTTCTGGCCTTTATAATATTTTCTAATAAGTCTAGGAGCACAACCTATATTTGCAACTTTATATGCTGTTATATTGGGGGAAAAGCCTAAGACCATTTGGTAGAAGTTATCATCCATCATCACTTTGATTTTGAGGAACTATTAATGTTTTTATAAACTACAAATGTTCACTGATATATTTTATCTTTTTACTTACTGCCGTAGATTCAGAGACGGTGGCGAGGTTATAAGATTCGGAAATACTGCTTTAATTATTATTATTTGAAGGAGTACCTGAAAGCTGTTTCAGAGACCAATGAAGCAATTAGGTGAGTATCTATAATTGCAAGTGTACTCATGACAGTAGGTGTTGATCATTATCATACTTTCTGAAACAGTGATATTTTAGGCAAAAATTTATTGATAACAGATATGTGATACTATTTACACTAAACATGTATGGCTGATGTTTGTTTGTTTATTTATTTATTTATTTTGTCTTTTTTAGGGTCACACCCATGGCATATGGAGGTTCCGAGGCTGGGGGTTGAATCGGAATTGTAGCTGTTGGCTTGCACCACAGCCACAGCAACGTGGGATCTGAGCTGTGTCTGCAACCTACAGTGAGCTGCGAACATAGCTCACGACAATGCCAGATCCTTAGTCCACTGAGTGAGGCCAGGGATGGAGCCTGCGTCCTCAAGGATACTAGTCAGATTCTTTCCCGCTGAGCCACCACGGAAACTCTGGCTGTTGTATTTTTAAATTCTTGTACTCTTGACTGTAAATTTGATTATTTGTGTGGTAGGCCTATCTCGGTACTATGCAAATACTTTAATTTCAGTAAAGTTACCTCATTTCGAGATGGGTTTATCTGTAAAATGACTACGTATATGAAGCCTTAAGTATGACAAGCCTCTGATGTGTTTTGAGGAACATGCTCAGTAGCAAGAACTTGCCTGTCAAAGAAGCAAATATTATGGAAGATATTAGAATGGACTGCTTTACTGTCAGCTTTTATCTCTTTAAACACGTGGAAAGATAACACCTGGATTTAGGCATTAGGATGATGTCTCCTGTAGATTTAGGCAAGATAAAGTTATTGCAAGACTATTTAGTCAATTTTATCACAAAGCTCTAGGTTCTGTCTTCATTTTACTTTAAAAACAGCAAGTTTTGGAGTTCCCATTGTGGCTCAGCAGGTTAAGAGCCTGACCTAGTTTCCATGACGATGCGAGTTCTACCGCTGGCCTTGCTCAGTGGGTTAAGGACCCAGCACTGCTTTTGGAATAGGTCGCAGATGTGGCTTGGATCCCGTGTTGCTGTGGCTGCAGCTTAGGCTGGCAGCTGCACCTCCGATTCAACCCCTAACCCGGGAACTTCCATCGTTTGCCACGGGTGCGACCCTAAAAAATAAAATAAAGTTAAATTAAATTAAAAATGAAAGGGTCTGGTCTTTGGAGACGAAGTATGAGGAATTTGTAGAGCCGATTTGTTTGGAAACAGCAATAACGGTTTGAGGAGGTTGGAACAGCACTTAGACAAGGAGAGAAGCTGGAAAACTCAGAAACGTGGGCTGCAGGGAACTGCTGTTTAGTTTCTTCCTAAGAAATCTCAAGTTCTTGAGATGCACTGGCTGTAAATGGCCAACTTGAGCTTGTCGGTGGAAAGAGCTACTAGAATATGGGAGAAAGAGCGTTTGAGCAGGCCTGGGCCTGGTGTGTGGCATGTGCTCTTAAGACATGGAGGTTAAGGAGGGGCCGCGGCCGGGAGCACAGCTGCTAGCCCAGCACCTCCCCCACCCCGAGAGTATGTCCTTAACTTTTATATCTCACAGGCCCCGCTTGCTCAACCTGAGTCCTGTCCCTGGCTAGGAGAGGTCCTCAAAGTAGTACATATGCAGAAGCGGGTATTGGAAAGGCCTGGTTTGGAAGGTGGTTTCCACTGATCCTTGTTTTGTTCCTGATTTTACTGGAATATCTCGAATCACTAAACCATGCTGACAGTTTGGTTTAGCCTGGTTTTCTTTATCATGTTACGGACTTATTCTTTTTATTTCTACCGCTCTTAGAATTTTTAAGCCGGAATAGAAGTTGAAGGAATAAATGCTCTTCTGTCATCTGCTAAAATAATTATAAATGATGTCTTTCCTTTTTGGCTTATTGACTGTTCTATTTTGATTAATAGTGATACTAAGGTATTTTATTAATGTATTTTTATTAATACCTATACTAATATTAAACCATCGTGTGCTAAGAATATATCTAACTGGGCCATTCATTGTTAATTGTTCCCTTGAATTATTACTAAATTATATCAATATTTTGTATAGGATACTTACATTCACTTTTGTCACCGTGGTTAGTTATAATTTTCTTTCTTGTGTTGCAGTTTATAGGTCTCGTTATCAGGTTTTTGCTGTATTTATCAGAGGAGTATATTATATGGCATGGGGGTTACTGTATTGAGAAGGAAAAACACTCCTTTGTTCTCTGTCTACTCAACATTCTACACAAGACTTCTGGTTTCCAAATGAGTTTTTCACACCAAGCAGTTCTCAGACTCAGTTCTGCTGCTGTTTCCTTGGAGAGAGCACCAGGTCCACGGGTTAAGGACTCAGTTCTGTAAGACTCTTTCCCCACCCCCGCTTGTGATTCAGATGTCTGTCACAAGTGGTGGGTCCTGGGTTACCCACAGCTTATGTCCAGCTTCACGACAAATCAGAGATTCCCAGGACCTCTGTCTCAGGTTCAGTCATTGGCTAGAGTGACTCAGGAATTCAGGAAAACTGTTTATTTACCAGATGACAGGTTTATTATAGCAGGGTAAAATTGTATGATTGATTAAATCATGGACCATTAGTGATTAGCTCAATCTCCAGCTCCTCTCTCCTCTCAGAGGTCCAGGGGGTGGAGCTGAAGAGTCCAGTGTTTTAATGCTATGATTTGGCACCCTGGTAACCAGCCCCCATCCTGGGGGAACCTCAGCCACCAGTCATCTCATTAGCATATGAAGAGTCAGGTGCTTTGGGTGAATTCCAAGTCTGAGAGAGTTGTGTACCAAGAAACAGGGATGAAGACCAAATTATATTTATTAAAACATGCAATATCCACAATTACATTAGTCATTTTTTCCTGTATCTCTCACCTTGTTTTATGTTCTGCTTCTTATATATAAATTTTAACTTGTGTGAACTTTTTTTTTGGCTTTATACATCTTTCTGCTCCTGCGTTTCAGCTTTTTTGGAAATTGAACTTATGTACTCATTTTTTAACCTGGATATTCTTATCCCTTCCACTATTTACCACTTAAATGGCTCAGCCCTCCACCAGATCGCCCATTCTTTGAGTGCAGGCTTCTATCATTTCTTGCCAGGACTCTTGAGAAAGTATCTATTTTTTTTAAGAGCCGTCTTTCCCTCTAGTTTTGCATTCTTCAAAACAGTGTTGAGAGCTATTTCTCAAATCATTTTTCTCTGTTTCAAATCTTTAAATTCTCCCTTTAGAATAAGATTCACATTCCTTACATGTTATGTAAATTTTGTCATCTCATCTCCCTCTGCCCACCCATACTGAAAAGGCATCATATTTCCTTAAATCTCTGATTTTGCACCTGCCATCCTCTTAGCCCCTCATCTGGCGTATGAACTCCTCATCACCCTTTGTACTGGCTGCCCACATGTGGTCTTCTGACCAACGTTACTGGAATTCTGGCACTTCTCATCTGAGTGCCCATGCTTTTATTGGCTCTTCAATAAATGCTTTTTTTCTACATCTGTTATTTTCTTTTATTCTCTTTTGTTTCCATTTCATTTTAATCACTTTTCTTAAACCTGTTCTCAATACACATTTCTGTGTTTTAAGAATACCTATTTTCCTTTTTTCTATTTCCAATGTGACCATCTTTGTGATGCTGTTATTTATTTTTCAATTATATCTTACTTTTATTAGCTCCTATTTTCCTTTTGGTGGGGAAATTATAAATAATACAGAAAGGTGTAGAAATCAATATGGCAAATACTTAGAGGCAGTCATATGCAAAGTATGGCATGAATGTATTCAGCTAGTATTTTTCTGTGTTTGCTACCGTGTATCCAAAACCAACATGTAATGTTTTAACTGCTTAAAATTTTACATAAATGCTATCTTACTGTGCATGAATATTCTACAATTGAACCTTTTTTCTTAACACTGTGTTTTAAAGTCTAATCATGTTGATATATATGCATCATGTTTACTTAACTGCTATATTTGCTATTTGAACTTACTACAAAGTTGACGTATATAGTTCATCACTGATGTTTGTTTTCTAGTGTTTTTCCCTTATTACAATTAATACTAATCATTTTAATTTAACTGTTCTCTTGTAAGCAGCATCTGGATGGTTATTTCAATCTGATAGTCCCTTCTCTAATAGCTTATTTTCACTTCCTATAATAACTTATATATCAGCCAATTTTTTAAATCCTAACTTAAAAAAGGTATCATTCCTTTTACTTGCTTCATTTTTTTTCTTTCTATTATTAGACCTAGTTTTTTTTTTTTTTTTTTTTTTTTTTTTTTTTTTTTTTTTTTTTTTTTTTTTTTTTTTTTTTTTTTTTTTTTTTTTTTTTTT
>PVHT020000061.1:10627816-10659278 GCA_004024745.2 Catagonus wagneri
CTAGGGGTCTAATCGGAGCTGTGGCCACTGGCCTACACCGCAGCCACAGCAACGCAGGATCCGAGCCGCGTCTGCAACCTACACCACAGCTCACGGCAACGCCGGACCGTTAACCCACTGAGCAAGGGCAGGGATCGAACCCGCAACCTCATGGTTCCTAGTCGGATTCGTTAACCACTGCGCCACGACGGGAACTCCTTTTTTTTTTTTTTTTTTCTAATTCTTTTTTCCTCCCCTTCTTATTTGGAAGGTATGTATAAAAAACTTAGAGTACACTAAATCTGATTCCCTCCCCTCATTTTGTATCTTTCATTTTTATGGAAGTCAAGTACTTCGTTTTTTACCTTGCTCCAAAATTACATAATTTTTTAATTATGTAAGGAAATTGATGTTAACTAGACTTATCATAATGATCACTTTACAACATATACAAACAATAATAGAATCATTATACTGTATACCTGAAACTAGGATAATATTATTCATCAATTATACCTCAATAAAATGTGCTCCAGAGAAATGTCTTTAGGATTTTTACGAGTCAACACGTATTTATGTTTGCATATTTTCCTAATTCATTATCACGTAACTTTTTAAGTCACACTTACTTCCTTCTGGGTTCAGTTTTCTACTTGGTGAAGGCAATCATTTGGTATTCTTTCAACTAGGCTACATGAGTAGTAGACTCAGTTTTATATATCTGAAATTAACTCTATTGTATAGCCTATGTTGAATGATAGTAGAGATGGTTACAAAATTATGGGATGATAAGTATTTTCTCTCAAGCCTTTGAAGATGTTATTTTATTACCATATGTCCTAAACTGTTGCTGGTGGACAAAATATGCTGTTGATAAAGTTATGTTTTGAAGACAATTTTCCGAGTATCTTTAACTTTTTCTTGACTTCTCTGATTTTTAATTATTTTACCACAGTGTATCTAAGATTTTTAAAAATGTGTAGTGCTTTATATCTGATGTTCTGCTTTAATTTTATGACATGTTTTCTTTCAGTTTAGGAAAAGCCTCAGCCATTACTGATATTTCTTTGTCTCTGATTCCTGTATTGTTTTTCAAACACTTCTATGAGATGTGCATATTTGAAGTTTTTATTCTCCTCTCCTTACCTTCTAACTTATTTTATATATTTTTAATTCATATTTGTGTTATATTAGGAGTAATTTCTTTAAATCTGTTTTCCAGTTCATGATTTCTCTCTTTGATTATTGTCCACTGTTGAATTCATTCACCGAGTTTTTAATTTCAGTGATTATTTTGCATTTAGAATTTTTTATTGAGCTCTTTAACAAAACTCCATTCCCCTTTTCTTTAATATGCCCTTGTCTTACAGTTTCTATTTTCTGGTTTCTCCTTAAAGATTTTAAGCATACTAGATTTGAACTCTCTTTCAAATATTCTCATCCGTAGTTCTTAGTGTGAAAATTTTCTCTCTCTTTTCTCTCTCTCTTATTAGCTGTCTTCTAACTCCCTCCTTATAGTTGATTTCCTAGAGTTTGTAAATTTTGATTGCGAGCTCATATAGGCCACTCTGGTAGGGTCTCATGTGCCTGGAATTATGGAATGTGCTTGCAAAGCCATTTCCTCTGCCAGTCACCAAAGGTTTCACTGTTTCAAGGATGTTTTATTGTAGTAGTTGAAAGTTTTTAGGTGTGGAATTCCTAGCCCATGTGGGTAGTGGGATTTTAGGCCATTTATCTCATGTGGCCCAGATCTCTGATTTCTCCTAAGAAATCTTTTTATTTCCCTAGTTCAAGCAGCTGTGATCTACGTAGCTGGAACCCTGTTCCCTTTAGAACTCGCGATGTACATATGTAGCGTGGTACTGCCCTTCCCCTGCATCAGGTTATAGCTAAACCCCCATCTTCCTGTGGACACTTGAAGGGACCAGACAGAACAGCCTCAGTTTGTTCTTGATCACCTGGTAGGCTGGCTCAGCTTTGTTTCTACCCTCTTCAGTTCTGGGCTTCCACTTCTGTTATATCAGTTCTTGGTTTTCATCCAGTTTGGCTAAGTATCCAAAATTATTTTCTTGCACATATTCCATGTATTTGGAGTTGGGGAGAAGGAAGGTAAATTCTATTATGTACTGTTTAATCCCCCAAGTGAAAATTTACACATTCAATTTTCTTTTTTTTTTTCTTTTTTGGTTTTTAGGGCTGCATCTGCGACTGTGTGAAAGTTCCCAGGCTAGGGGTCGAATTGGAGCTGCAGCTGCCAGCCTGCACCACAGCCACAGCCACAGCAACACAGGATCCAAGCTGAGTCTGCAACCTACACCACAGCCAATGGCAACGCTGGATCCTTAACCACTGAGTGAGGCCCGGGACCAAACCCTCTAAGGGAGCTCCCAATTTCATTTTTTTCTTTTGTCACTTTTTCTTTCATACGCCCTTGAAATACCTCTGTTTTAACACTTTTAAATGATAATTGATTGTTTCATTGTATTTTCTTTTTAATTCATGGTGATACGTGATGATGATTTTCTTCTTAAATATAGTTGCATTTTTAAGGTGTATATTCTCTATCAGTGATTAATTTTCCTAATCCTTTATCCCCTCCTTGTTCTTGTATTGATTAATAGATTATTTGTGGTCCTTTGTTATTGTTGTCATGATTATTTTTGTTCTTGGACGGGCTGTAGCAAAAAGGCAGGGTTGGGGAAGGGCCGGGACAGTGCTCTGGGGGTGGCAGGAGGTCCACTGCTTACTGCTTTTAGACTCTGCTTTCTTAGAGGTCTGTGGCATGGATGGCATTCCTATGCATTTCCTCACCTACTTCTAAATCCTCTGCCCCTTTGGAGTGTAGTTCGGGGAATCTGCCAAAGTCAAGCTTTACTCTATAGTCTTGTTTGCCTGAGCAAGGAGGTCATTCCACATATTCTTAAGAATGTTTTCTTTCTTTCTTTTTTTTTTTTTTTTTTTGCTTTTTTAATAGGGCCACACCTGCAGGATATGAAAGTTCCCAGGCTAGGGGTCAAATCTGAGCTGCAGCTGCTGGCCTGTGCTACAGCCACAGCAATGTGGGATCCAGACCCTGTCTGTGACCTATACCGCAGCTCACTGCAATGCCGAATCCTTAACCCCCCAAGCAGGGCCAGGTATTGAACCCTCATCCTTATGGATTCTAGTTGGATTCTTAGCCTGCTGAGCCACAATGGGAACTCTCTGTCCTTAAGAACTTTGCACCTGGCCATCTCTGTCTAATGTCTGCCTCTTTAGGTGTCTTATCTCTACAGCATCGCTAATCCTGGGTGAATTTTAACTACCCTTGGTGGCCCTTCTTCATATATATTGCTATAAGTGTTTCCTAATTTTATTGATGATAGAATTTTATTTCATATTTCTTACTGCCTCTCTTATTTTATGGAAGTTTAAGAGAGAGGTAATTTTACTCAACTATCTCAAAATACATAGCTAGCATTTTAATGCAAATCACCATACGTTTTCCTTTCTATTACATGAACAGTTTTATAAATGTAACAAAAACATGGTACGGGGTAAAACAGAGGAATACCTAAGACAGAAGTGATTGGTGCAGGTCAGGACAGGAGAGGAAGCTAGGGATTAGGGATGTTTCTCAGAAGCAATGAAGCTAAGCCCTGAAGGTTGTAAGGAAATTAGGATTATTAACACATGACCTGTGACTGCGGTTGGAGCATAGAATATGATGGAAGGGTTCTCTTGGGGTAAATCCAGCAGGGCTTGTACCACACCAGGGTATTTTAGGCCCTGTTAGAGTCTGAGGAGTTCCCATGTGGCTCGGCAGGTTAAGGATCCAACATTGTCGCTGAAGTAGCCAGGGCCAATCCCTGGCCTGCGAAGTTCTGCATCCCATAAGGGCAGACAAAAAAAAAAAGAGTGTGAATGCTAAGAACATTGGAATGAACTTCCTTTTAAAGAAGAGCAGCAGCATGCATACATGGCATATGCTTGTTCAATTGCATTTTTATTACAGTTACATTTAAATAGTCTGGGAAGTTTTAAAATCATCTATTAGCATATTAGTTTAGCCAAGATAAAGTTTTTTTTCTTTCTCATAGAAGAATAAGCAATGTATTTGTTTGGATTTACATGTCTTTGTTCTGTTTTTCATGGAAAATCATTAAACTCAGGACTCTAGTTACCTTTCCTTCATAGCAAATCCCACCCCAAGCAGCTTTAAACCATGCACACTTAGTGTCTCAGCATTTCTGGGAGGGGCTTTGCTCTGTGCCTGGGGCAAGTTCTCTTGTGAGATGGTGAGATGGCTTTCTTGCTCTGTCCCGAGCTGAGATCTCATCTGGAGGCCCAATGGGGATAGGTCCACTTCCAAGTTCACTAACATGGGCCTCATCTCCTCCAGCTGTTTGGCCGACGGAATCCCTGTTTCTTACCACATGGATCTCTCCCTAGGACAGCTTTTAACGTGGAAATTGGCTTCCCTCAGAGCAGCAAGTGAACAAGAAAAAACGAGAAGTCTTCCAAGATGGAATCCTTGTCCTTTGGGTAGCCTATATCAGAAGTGCCATCCTATTACTTTTGCTCCATTTTATTCATATAAAACAAGACACTAGGTCCACCCCCGCCCCAAGATGGGGATTACACTAGGGGATGAATTCTGGAGGCCATCTGAGAGGATGCTTTCCCACCCAGTGACTTGCATGTAGTATTTATTCAATAAGCATTTTGATTTTCAGCCTTTGTGTAAGATAAGTTACATTTACTTAGGGCAATATTTTTATGCAATGTCTTTTCAGGGTTATGTTTCAAATTTTAGTATTATGTCAAAACAATTATGAAGTATCCTGATTATACCAGCAAGCATTAAAATGTATAGTCTCTGGATTTCGAAGAGAATATGAAAGATCTAGTGCATTCCTCTGTCTTTGGGCAGGGTAAAAACATTTACAAAAATAAATTAGTAAAACATATTTTATATCAGGATATGTCTTGCATTTGAATTTTGTTGCACAATTCAAGACAAGACAACATAGGGCTTCACTTTATAGTTTATCTGTTCTTGCATTACTAGAAATAGTTTATCTATTCTATAGTTGATATTAAAAAACTATTAATATGGTTAATATTAAAATACGTTCTTATGTATATGTATATAAAAATATATTTTAGTGACCAAGAGTGGACCTATCACAAAGATAAATGGAATTGATTCATTTAAGACTGTTTGCATTCGGTAGACATGTTTCTTTGTAATATCTAGCTTGATATGCAAAAACTGCCCCAGGTTATGAATGAGAAAATTATGTAATGAAATTAAAAATTAGCTACAGAGTTACAGATTGGTAGCATTAATAAAACATTATTACCCTGATGTGCAGAAAACTGACTTTTTTTTAGACAGAATTTCAAGCTAAAAGTAATATATTCCCTCAACTTGAATGCTTTGGAGGTAAAAAAGAATATGAATCAACATAATACATGCATAATGTTAAATATATTACGTATTGCTAAATGTTTTATACTTGATAAAAGAATTGTCTTACCACATACTTAGCCAGTCCCTAATGGTAACCACTTTTTATCTTAGCTATTTCTTCTTATACTCACTGAATGTTTCTAGACTGTATACTTATCTGATATTGTCTTATTTTACAATTTAGATCTTTTAAATTGCTTTTTGTAATAATGTAGATGAGGATTTAACTCTCTGATACGTCCCACCTCCACTTGTATCTTTGTATCCACTTGTGTCTTGTGTCTTGTATCAGTGTTTATTTACATTTTTGTGATTATGGAAGTAATTACAAAGGTAGCTAATGTAGGATGAGTATATTTATTTTATTCCTTTTTTGTTCATTTCTGTTTTCCTTTTATCTTGTATGCAAATTAAATCTTCTGTTAGTTATTTTCCAGTTATTCTATCTTAGTTGGAATTGCGGTAAGTCCCCCTTGGTTGGACTGCCCATCTTAAAAGCAGCCATTCCAACTTCTTCCTCTTGAACACTAGTGTTCTGTTAGACCAAACCCCTCTGGAAACCAGCATGAGTGATACGGTTGGTAGGGCTTGGCCACACTGAATGGCATGGAAGTGTGCAGAATGGATTGGAGGTGTGGCAAATGAAAAATAATCAGCACAGATAGTAATTCAGGTTTAGAGGTTCACTTTTATTCAGTCTTTGTGTTACTGATTTTCTCTAGGGTGTTTTTCTTTTTTCAGTTATTTTCACCTTCCCTTTTTAGGCTGGAGCCTTTCTGCACACAGCTGGTGATCTTCAGCTGTTTGTTTATACATGAGCACGAGAAGCTGTGGTGCCAGTTTGAATGCACGCATACATGAGTAGGTTTTGTTGACTGGCAGGCTTCAGTTGCCTTTAAAGTGATTGAACAAGGCAGTGACCCCTTTCACTGGGGGGTGGGGGCGGAGGGGATGCCCAAATGTCAGGACCTGGAAGTCTTTCTCTTAGGCTGTTTAGTTTCTCCAAAAAAGAAATTCCTGGATTTCCCTTTGTGGCTTAGTGGTAACGAACCGGACTAGTATCCATGAGGACGGGGGTTCCATCCCTGGCCTTGCTAAGTGGGTTAAGGATCCCACTTTGCTGTGGCTCTGGTGTAGGCCAGCAGCTGCAGCTCCGATTCGACCCCTAGTCTGGGAACCGCCATATGCCATGAGTGCGGCCTTAGAAAGACAAAAAAAAAAAAGAGAGAGAGAAGAAGAAGAAATTGCCCTTGAGGGAGAGGATGCTGTGGCTGCATTGTGTGGAAGTTGAAAGAAGGGCCTTGTGCTTCACGCCTACGAATTACCATGCTGGGTCCCGTGCCTTCTCTCAGTTTCCGCAGAAAGCACACCTCGGATCCGTCACCTAAGGGGTGTGAACCTGGGTGCCGCCTTCTTTGCATGTACCTATTAAAGAAATGCACAAAGGGGTGTGGCCATTGTAGTTAAACTGTTAAATCATAGCAAAACCAAGATGGGATTCTAGATCTTATGATCTTATAAACGGTGATCTTTCCAGTATATTACACTATTTTAAAGTACACAGAAATGAGTGAAATGATAGAAAGGTCATAGGACATAAAAGTCTCTCAGTTGACCTAGGTTTAATGAATGGTGTTAAATTCTGGTTGCCACTATTTATGATGAATATTGACCCCAAAATCTGAATACAACAGAAAACCACCAAAAATTTAAGGGACTTAGAACTCATAAAGACTTGGCCGTGGCTGGAAAACAGAAATCTAAATGAAATCATGATGTTAGTCTTCAAATTTTAAAGAACTGTCATGCACTACATTTATAAAAAGGCAAAAAATTACAACAAATGGGTAGCTACATTTGAGATAAACGTGAAAAACGTATTTCAATAATTAGGTATTACTCAGTGATAGGCTGACTTGTGAATACAAAGTATTCCAACAGAAGGATTCATCTAGCATGTCAGGTAGACATTTGTGTAGAAAGAATTTCCTGACAAGCTAGAAGATTCTTTTTTTTTCCTTTCCATTGCTTAATGAATTTTATCAAACGAGAAGATTCTTGATCTCCCTTCAGATCTGTGATCATTTGCTTCTTGTGGTAATAAACAAATTTAAAAGTAAACAAATCTATAAATTTATTTACTACAAAAGAAAAGGCACTTTGAATTTCATACAGGTGCTAGAAAAATTTAAATGAGGCAAATCTGTGGCATAAGGAATTCACAGTAAAGTATATGGTACTTTATTTTCTTGGTGGCATCCCACGGCATGCAGAGGTTCCAGGGCCAGGGATCAAACCGATGCCACAGCAGCGACCCAAGGCACAGCAGTGACCATGCTGGATATTTTGCCAGCTTCAACACCAAAATATATGGTGGGCGGGGGCAGTGTTTGCATCTGCAACATGTGTGAGTTCCCAGGCTAGGGCTCAAACCCATGCCACAGCAGTGAGCAGAGCACAGCAGTGGCAATACTGGATCCTTAACTGCTAGGCCACCAGGGAACTCCCTCATCCTTATGATTCTTATCCTGGAGCCACATCTCGAGCACCGTTATCATCTTAGAGCAATCTAAGTCATGCAGAGCCAGCAGATGCGTCAGGCTACTGGCAAAACTGAAGACCACTGAGAATGCTTGGCCTTCTGCATCAGGAAAGCACAGTGCTAGATTTCTATTTCCCTGGAGTTGAAACTTTTCCAATACATAAAGCTAGCTAGGCAGCGTGTTTCCAATGGTGCTTTAATTAACGAAGAAATAGAAACACGTTGGAAATCAGCACGTCCTTTCATACTGGTAACGCTCACAGTCCCCAAATCAGAACCATAACTGCTAGGATGAAAAAAGTCTGTAGGCTGGTGCTGGTATTCGCCCTCCTTTAGCTGTCACATACGGATTCTCCAGAACTTTCCCCAACTTTATTTTAAAGTCAGAATTACTATTAAGTGGGAAAATGCCTAGTGAACAAGAAGAATCTGGAATATACCTAGTCTATCAGTATTGAACACATGCTCAAAAATAATAGCTTCCTCTTTAGACATGTGCAAAGTGTAGACAAAAATCATCTTAACTGAGTAGTTGTTTAAATGGTGCAAACCTTAATAAAAGAAACACTTTATACAGACTCATCAAAAATTTCTGGCTCTTAGTATATCATACCTAGATGTTTTTCGTAAAGAACAGTAAGAGAAAGAGTTAATCTAGCACATAGTAATCCAAAATGTCATAAGTAATTATCAAGCTAAAATTTTATATGGTTGTCCATATAAAATTTGTCTAAGTTTGTACTTAGAGATTGTAAACAATGACCAGCTCAAGTAAACAGACTGCAAATCATATTTCCTAAGCACCTAGGTGGGCACCACTGGGTCCACAGCATTGAGCTGGCAGCCATGCCACGGAGGCGTGGGGACAATGAAGCCAGCATACTGGGGCCGGCCAGAGAAACTCTTTCCTCTTCTCTGCTTTGAAATAGCCCCCCGCCCCAGTACACTCATTTCTCATGGTTCCGGAGGCTGAGGACTCCAACATCAAGATACTGGCAGATCCCGTGTCTGGTGAGGGTACTTTTCCTGGATTTCAGATGACTGCCTTCTTGTTCTGTCCTCACCTCATGGAGAGAAAGCTCTAGTCTCTTCCTCTTACGAGAATGCCCATCCCATCACGGGGGTTCAACTCATGATCTCATCTGAACCTAATTACCTCCCCAAACCCCACCTCATAACACCGGCCCGTCGGGGGTTAGGGCTTCCAGGCATGAATGGGAGTTAGGGGGGGACACAGCCATGCAGTCCGTCACAGTCACTGCCCCACTCTTTGCCACTGATCGTTCGGCTTTCAGGGTTTTGTGATTTTCCCCTGCTTTGGGAATGCAGTCCACCCTGGTCCCTAAATTTACTGCTCTTGCCACACCACCCATTTTCTCTGAAGACAACACTGGGTCCGAGTGGCTCTGCACAGGGGGCCCGGAGGGCCGAATCCAGAGTAGACAGGCCCAGGGAGTTCCACAGAGAGACACAGACTGCGTCGGGGTCAGCCCTCTCCCGCAAACCTTTTGTGTCGAGCCCGGGACACCCGTGCACGTAGCTCTACAGACTCGTGCCGACTTAACCGTTTATAGAATCTGGTGTCCTTCCTACTAGCAAAAATTAGCTGGGACCATTCCATTCGATCTCCACGGAGGGTCTGCTTGAGCCTGAGTGAAATGAGGTCTCCTGACCTCCAGTCTTTTCTTTTTGGCATTCTTGTTAAATTGCCTGCACCTTCCTCAGTGACGCGGCATACATATCACGAGTGCTTTTTCTAGGTGGTCTTCATCAAGCCACAGAAGGTCTGCCCCGGCCATTCAGGTTTTCTCTTCAATGTCATCACTCCAGAGAAGTTTTGCTGACCCCCAGCTTACTCTCCTCCCCCGGCCCATCCGTCTATATTTCCGTCCTTCTCTGTAATTTTCTTTCTCAGAACGTATCCCATTGTAAACGGTTTGGGGTTTGGGTTTTTTGTTTGCTTGTTTGTAACTGAAAAGTTACTTGCATAATACCTAGCTGGCCTCATCATTGCTATTTTCCCAGGCCCTACTACAGTTTGGAGCAGAGTAGGAACTCAAGAAAATAAGTATTGAATAAATAAATCATGTAGTAGTTTGAGGAAGCACATTAAATCTTACTCCTCTTTCCGATCTAGATTCTGGCCCATGTGAGAAATCAGAGAAAACGATAGGGTGGTTGAGAGAACAAAATATCACATTTATGACCGACAAAAACTGATGGGATCGGGTGCTGCCGTGTAGGTAAAGGCGATAGTAGAGAATGTTTATGAGACTAGGAAGTGGCTCTTTTATTGTAGTTGATTTACAGTGTTCTGTCCACTTCTGCTGCACAGCAAAGGCAGGTGGCTTTTTGAATGCCGGACGGTGAGATTTTGACAGACTTTCCCAGCCAGTCACTGCAGCAGTGGGCAGACATCTCCCTGCTGGCATTAGACGCTGGCCCTGCCAAACTCTGTATGTGTGCTCCCACCCTAGTCCTCAGAAGAAGTGTGGGCTGGGTTATCCTCTAATCAGATCAAACATCCTTCCTCTTGAAAGAAACAGGAGAGGAAGAAGTATTCCTTCACTGCAGCAAATAACACCTGTGCCGATAAATACAAATTTGTGTCAAAAATTTCAATGCCTAGTGTGTGCACATGTATATGATATTTATACCTTAATTTCTCTAGGCAAATATTTGCTGTATCAATGGACATTCAATACAACATTTTTCTGCATTTTTTTGTTTGCATCTGTACTGTTATCTTTTTTCTGCTTAGTTCTATATGTGGGACTTTTGCATAAAAATTTAAACATATTTTATAGTTCAGCGCATATTATCTAATTCTCCATCCAAAAAATAGAATTTTATACTTCTACCAGAAATTCATAGGCATGTCTGTTTCCTTCATCATCACTGGATTTCAACTTTTTTTAACATCACTGTCAGTTTAATAAAGTGAAGAGTTCCATCTAAATTTTATCCATTTTTAAAAAACTTTTTAGGAACTTGCATATCTTATACTGGCCATTTGTATTCTTTAATGACTTCCCTGTTTGTATTTGGTGCATTTGCTGAACTGTTTTAGTATAATTATTATCCATGTGGATTTATAAAAATCCCTTCACGTGATGACAAACACCTTGTCATCAGTGGTGCAGTTGACTTCCATTGTTTGCTCTTGTCTTTCCATCATCTTTATGGAGGTTTTGAAATACGCTGAGCTTTCAACTCCTTCTGGTTATACTTTTCAACAGTTTCTTTTTTGATTTCTTCTTTTCATGACTTTAAAAATAGTCTCCCGTATTTTTTTGGTATCTTAGGATTTCTTAACTTTTAATATTGAATCTATCTGGAGTCTATTTGACAGAAACAGCATATTTGAAATCCAGCTTAAGATTTGTTAAAATGGCTAACAAGCTATTCCAGTACCACTTATTAAGTAATTCACTGACCTCTCACTGCTAAGGGCCGTCTTATCACATACTAAGTCCTCACGTGCACCCAGGCTTATTTCTTCACTTTCGGTTGTCTTCTGATTTCTCTCTCTTTGTAATCCTTTATAGTATTACATGGCTTAAGTAACCATAAGTTACTTTTATTTTTCAGCTCTGGCTATTTTTGCTTAATTTTCAGTCAACTAAATAGTCATTTTGGCATGTTTCAAAATAGCAAATTGGGATTTTTAAATGGATTTAAATTAAATTTGTAGTAGTATAGAGAAAATGATATTTTCGTAATTTGAGTTCTCCTGCCAAGGAATGAGGTATACCTCTCCATTTATATGGATATTTTAAAAAACATCCATTAATAATATTTTGTTATTTTCTTAGAACAGGGTCTATATACTTGTTGATTTTATTTCTAGGCATTTCACATTTTTCTGTTATATTTACTAATGGTACACTTTCATTTTCTAAATATTTACTTTTAACATATAGGGAAGCAATATATTTTGGCAGAGAAATTTTATACTTTACTAAAATCTCTAATTGGATCTCAAATGCTTGTACTTTTTCTCAGTACTTAAGCTCGGTATTGACAGTTTGTTTTTTTGTTTGTCCATTCAACTGTCAGAGGGAGCTGGAGCCGTGGGCAGCTGTGCGCACGTGGGCACATGTGTCCTCCCACGTCCCCAGGACCTCCTGTCACTGTGGAAATTGATTTCGTGAAGTAAGATCAGTGTGAAGTCCCACCACACGTTGGCTGGCTTTCTTACTTCAGTTCCCTTTACTTGGCAGCTCTCAGACTGCTTTTCCTTATTCTCCTCCAGCCCAGTTTTCCCGTCAAGTCTCAACTCACTGGGAATTTCTGACCCAGGAAAAGAGAAGTTGCCTGGCTTCAAATTCTCTCCCTCAGTCTTGTACCCCAGTTACTCCCGGTCCTCACCCCTCTTGTTGGCATACTTGCTAGGTTCTTCAAACGTGTCCACTCACACTACTCTACATAACATAGCAACTAACAAGACCTGCTGTATGGCACAGGGAACTCTACTCAATAGTCTGTAATAACCTATATGGGGAAAAGAGTGGATATGTGTATATGTATGACGGATTTGCTTTGCTGTATATCTGAAACTAATGCAACGTTGTAAGTCAACTATGTTCCAATAATTTTTTTTAAAAAGAAAGAAAAGCAAACACTAGGAATTAATCTTTTAATCAAATAGAGCTATTGCGACTCAAGCACATTATAAATTGCTAACTTATTGAGCACTTATGGTATACCAAGTACTGCACTAAATTCTTTATTCTAATTATCTCCTTTAATTTTCACAACATATCTGTGAGGTTGGTATTATTAGCTATTCTACACTTCAGCTAGAAATATTTTAGTTTTGCTTTCTTATGTCTAGGACTTCCCTCTAAGTATTATTATTCATAAGATCCTTAACTGAGATGGAAATATCTGTATAGGGGTTTGCTAAAGAGTGAAGAGTTACCTTAAAGTAAGGCTAAACATAGAATATACACATTGAACTATTTCACAATGAGCTATCTCGTAAAATTATATAAAACCTATTCAAATTCAGTATTAAGAATAACTACTGCATTGTATACTTTTCTTTAGTAAAACCCGTCTATTTCCTTTTTGAAAGATATTTTAAAGCTGGTGAATAGAGCCATTTATTCTTATTAAACAAGTTATATTAATGAAAAGAATGGTAGGTTTTTCCATTTTTGATATATGAAAGATACTTGAATCATAAAATGTGTCTCTTTTGTGGATTCATTTGGTAGGTAAACGGTCAGGTAGCCTCCATAAATGGGCTGTCATGTTATTTCATTTATTTTTATTATTTGAACTCAAATTAAGTCCACAGTTTCACGATTTATCTCTCATGAATCTGAACAGTTCAGTGGGACAGAAGAAAAGGTGCAGTTCCATTAGGCTCTAACGTATCATTGGCTGTCAGGTAAGCCTTGTTATGCTGTCCATCCTCATTTAACTATCCCACAAGATCTCTTAATGAAGTTAAGCCCCAAGTTCACTCCAATAATTCTGTGGCAAGAGTTTGTGCAATGTAACAATTCATCACTTGTCAGGAAGGCACTTTTAGTTTATACATTTAATAAGGGCGTCCTCTAGCTTGGTTAATTAGAAGTGAACAGTTTGCATATTTACTAAATGCAGAGTGTCATTGCCACCACGGCCTATTGCCTACATGAATTATTTCTCTATCTGCAATAAACAGCTGGGTAATTATTACCGCCATAATCAGATAAATTCCCTCTGTAAGGCTTTTCTTACATGGCAATTCTTTGAACTCATCCAAAGCTGAACAAAATTTATGAACTCCAACAGCGAGGCCACTTTTTCATACTAGGGTGTCCCTATTCCGTATTTCAAGGACATAAGTAGAGCTCCATAGATAGTGTGTAAATAAGGAGAATAAATATGATTACCTAAAGATAATGTTTCAATAAACCATATTTTAAAATTAGAATATTCTGATGTCGGCCAACTGAATGATAGCAGTTTGGCTTTACTGAATTGTATCTAAATGACAGGCTCTTTTAGTAAGGACTAGCCTCAAACATAAAGAAAATAAAATTTTAATTTTAAAGAACCATTAAGTCTGTAACATCAACTGTGCATGTGCCTTTTTTCTGTAGAATCTTCTTATATATGAAGTTACAATAATTATAGCAATGAATTTGGTAGAATTTAGACAATAACATACTAGAGTGTCTAACTTAAAATGCAGCATGTAACCTTTCATTTTAAAACAGTCTGTTAGTTACCATGATCAGTAATTAATAACATAATCCATATAATCATTTTGAAATATGGAATGACATCAACTGTTTGATCATAGCCTTTTTACATGTTTATTTTTAACACGAATGCAGTACTTTTAACAATTTGCTCTTTCAAAACATTTCTAAAGTAAATTATATGAAAAGGAAAAAATTTTTTCCTGGGATAGAATTAATAAAAGGAAAACAGGTATTATGTTTGGTATAGCTTTGTTATATATATATATATATATATATATATATATATATATATATATAGTATAATTAGTATATTAACTAATATTAATATAGCATGTTAATTATAGATAATAGTAACACATATTAATGTAATGTACTATATAATTAAATATATTGAAGTGTTTTTCAAAGATAACTCTTTATACAATGAATTTCAAGCAGTTTACAAAAGTTATTGTGAGTAAAAAAGATAAGGACCACGATAAATGAAAATGGTAACTCTAGTAATGGTGGGACTGGTCAGAGAATATGGTTAGTTAAGTATGGCCCAGGGTCAAAATTGAGAGATACCTCAAGCTAAGAATGTTTATATATGAAATAAATTTTTTCCCAAATCTCTTCTTCCTATGATGAATGGAACGTTTTTCATTTTAAAACACGGAAGTCATGCTAAAGATCCTTTTTTCCATCCTCCTGATAACTAAGCTCTATCATTTCTTTTCTTAGCCATCCCTGCTCATTCCTTGTTAAGCCACCCTTCCTCTGCTGCCTGAAAGACTCTTTTAGAAGACGAATCTGATCAATGTAGTCCGTTGTATTTCCTTCCTTTTAAGGGTTCCATAGTAAAAGATGACCAAAAATCCTAGAAACGTATAAAATATGTGGAATTTTTTAGAGTACCTTTTTGGCATAAAAATGAAGCAAGCCTAAAATAAATACTTACTTTATATTCTTAAACAGAATACTTAAAAGCCTGAATTTTTGAGGAAAAAATTTAACATGTATCTCAGTTAAAATATTGTAGAATGGGAGTATATATATTTTGGTTTTTAGGGAGGTATTTAATATATATATATAAATTATGTATATTATATATGATATAAATGTTTATAAAGTGTTTTATAATATAAATTTCATATGTAAATTTTATTATATATAATATATAAGATAGATATAAATTTATAGAAATATTTATATACATAAGTATATATCTGTATATATATTATATAAATCAGAAAAACAAATTTTATGGTAAAGAAGAAAGTATGAGTGGTATCATACCACAAAAGCAGTGAACTTAAAAAGCAAAAGGCATCACTTTTTAAAAAATACTTTTTTTTCATTACCTCTTTGTAATGCTTTTCAGCTTTTTCCATCTTGTCTCTGTACTGGTCTCTTTACTCCCTCAGGAGTGACACTGAAAAAAAACTGAGGTAGAAAGTTGCCCCAGTTTCCATCTCTCTGTTCTCTCTTCTACTACCTTGCAAGCTTTTCTTATCCTGCCTAGCGGTACATAGGGTAAGATTCTGTTTAGCATTCAGATGGAAGTGATTGTCTAAGATAAGTTATTAAATAATTGGTCCATAAATGGTTTTTCCCAAACTTATGAGTTAGTTTACTGAAGTTACATATGATATACTGCTTTCTCCTCCATTGGCACCATCGTGTGACAGGTCATTGCTTTATGATAGCATCAAGCTTCGTTTAGAGATGTCCCTGATCTGTGTTGAGTAGGTGGCACAGAAGAAGCAGCTGCAATTATTCTTGCTTTAAAATGATTTAACACATTTTAAATGAGAGACAGTGTGTGATTTTGGAGTAAAGGAAAAGTGAATAAGATCTTCCAATTCTTTTCATATGAAATGGGAACCTTAGCTACTCAACTCTGAACTCTACCCCACACAAAACTTCAATAGCTGGATCCACCTGTCCACAGCTGAATGAATCATTATGAAGATGCACTCTCTAGGGAGAGAGACTGTGATGTGCCTTGATCTACCTTGATGCAGGAAGGGCCCCATGCTGTGTCTGAATCCTCATCCCTGAAGTCCTTTCATTTCACAAAGAAGAACAGGAACTTTGTTAATGATACCTGCCCCTTACCGACCTCGGCTGAATAAATTAATGTCTGTGAAGCACTTGCAGCTCCTGAAAATAATGTACTATGTCAATACACTTTATTATTATGCCTGTTATTGTATTTAGCCCAATGTCACTCTCAATTATTGGACATCATATGTACTGTATAAAATTTTACTTCCTTTTATAGAAACTACCCAGAACAGTAAAAAGAAAATATTTTTTCAGTGAAATATGTGCATATTTTTAGAAAGAATACTGTACAAAAAACTCTTTTCAGCTAAGTTTATTCAAAAGAGCCAGAAGAAGAAAAATTTGATTTTCATGAATAATCTTTGAATGGAGTCTTACTGCTTTTTAAAATCATACAAAGTAGGCAAATGAAATAACGGAGCAATTGGATACTCCCTTTTTAAGATCAGAGTGAAGTCATGGTATTGTAATTTTATAACATTGACCATTACCTTTTTTCCCTTTTCATTCTCAAAATACCTAGTGTATAGAGCACAGATTTGCTAGCATCACCCTTCACAGGCCCACTCACCCTTCACCAGGAAGCCTTTCTTCTGCTCTAATGCGCATCACCCCACTTTGCTATTGATGGATCCAGTCTACCAAAGAAAGCCGGGTTTCTCCTGAATAATCCAGCCTGTTTCAGTACCACTTCCCTTTAGCGCAGCTCCCTCTCTTCAGTGAAAGCCTGTTCATTGTTCGGTCCCCAACTCCAGTGCCTTTTCTGATCCCTCTAATCGGAGAGGCGCTCTCTGAACTTAAGCACTGCCCGTGTACTTCAGAGACTTGTTCTGTCCATGGTCTGGTTAGTTATCAGCTGTTTTATTTGCAAGCTACTTGAAGGCAGGGACTGGACTTTCCACACCTTTTATTTATTTTAATATTTTAATCTTACTGATGCCTGCCTGAGTGAATAAGCAAATGAGCGTTAATTTTCTTTACGATATTAGCTCTTAAATTAGCTTAGGCATCTTGAAGAGAAACTGATCTATACTGCACCAAACTAAGGCTTTTCAAGAGTAACTAAAAAGTGTTTGTTGAGAGCACTTTTCTAAAAGTTTCCAAGATGTGAAAGTCTCAGCTCGAGATTTTGGAGGAAAGCTTGAGCTCAGTAACAGCCTGAGTTCTTGAAGGTTAAGGATTGGGTGCTGCGGAATGCTTGCTTTAAAATTGTAGTTTCCCTTTTGAAAGTGCTGCTCGTATGACATTTCAGACACCTGCCCAACAGTTCCAGGACCTAGGTAACCGGGTAGATAAAATAAGTGACTTAAAAGATTCTACTAAATGATTAGATGATTTAAATAATTTTAAATTGTTTAAATGATTAAAGTGAAGCTTTGGTTTCAAAAGGCAATATTTTGAGTTTCTTAATGATTTCCAGATCATCGGTTCTAAGGTTTTATCAGTCTCAAAATACTTTTGGATGTCACACACCAACTCCAAGCATGGAAGTGACTTTGTTTCTTGTCAGTATTTTTACTTGTATTTTAGACATAGTCTTTCCTTTTTTCTTGCTCTGTGTATTTGGTTACATGTATATGGACAGATAGAACACAGATGTTTGAGATAAAATGAAAGTACATTCAGTAAACTTTACGAAAATACTTTTACATAGGGAGTAATGCTCTTTAGCTATTTTCATTCTGACAGCTTCTTACAATGGAAGATATTATTGACTTTGCCATCAGAGTGAGGACTCTAGAGAATTGTTTAAATCTGCTTTCTTTAGAAATATTTTTTCTTAAAGATGGGGCAGATGATGGCTTTTTGTTTTTGAGAAGTTATGGAATACTGTTAGCAGTTCCTTCTGAAATTCTGGGCATCTGCCTTTTTAAAACAATTTCCACTGAATGCTAAAAGTTCTCTGTCAAAACCATGATGTCTGTGGAAGTATTGTGATGCGCATAGCCTGTCCCCTTTGTCATCCTTCAGAGGGCTTTAGCTAGTACAAGGCTCTTCACGTTAAGATCATTCCCTGAATGAACCTGTCTCTTCGCGATGTCATCCTAGTGAGTCGCACTGAATCGTCTCCTCCTCGACAGAGCCGACGACACTCTCGTTACTGACTCTAGTGCTTCCCAGACTCTAGCGGGCGGGAGGTGCATTCAGGGTCCCACCCCCAAGATTTCTAATTGAGTCCGTGTGGGCTGGGGCCTGAGAATGTGCATTTCTAGCAGTTCCCAGGTGGAGCTGAGGCTGCTGTTCAGGGACCACATTCTGAGACCTGTCTTCTTGGCCAGGAGCCAGAGTCCAGGTTCTACCCTGCTCCCAAGAGGGGTCTCTGCGTGCCGCTTCTTCCCTCTTCTGATAAAACCATCAGACCTGACGGGTTGTATTGGTGGTGGCTGAGAATTAGTGAAGGAGGAGGCTGGCACCCAGCTTATACCAGCTTTCGGCGGGGGGGAGGTCTGATACTTTGGGAGGGGCACATCAGGGAGTGCTCCTTAATCCTGACCCCAGGACCACAGCAGATGTAGGGGTGCTGCCGAAGTCATGCATGTTTGCAGACAGAAGATGTTAGAATGCGGTAGACATGCAGACGGGATTATGGGAGTGGGAACAGCTAAAGAGTAATTATTGATCTAGACTCCTTTTTACAGGAGAGGGTAGAGATTTCTGGGGTTTTGTTTGTTTTTTGTTGTTGTTGTTGTGGCTAGAAGATAAGAATTATAAACACAATTTTTTTAGTACTGTATTTTGAAACAAATAAGAAAATAAGACTAGCAAAATATATAGCTGCCTTCTGAATGGCATCGGTGGCCATCTTAGGAATTTTCAATATGGTAAATAAAATATTACCTGAGTCTGCTGAGCCAGTACTGAACTGTGACTAATCTAGTCAGTATACAGAAAAGGATAGTTCCCAATTGTAATTATGAATCTGAGTATTTTTCATCCTATAAATATTGTTTATTTCTGAAAATAATTTAATTTTGAGCAGAGCTATTTTTTTCCCTCAAAAAATAGTTTATGAAAATATATTCTTTTTCTTTGGCTCAGACTTTAGACAAGATCAAGAAACAATTTACAAAGAAAACGTGCAGTGCAAGAAAGCATGAATTATTGCATGATGAGAAGCGATCGTTGACTTTCATACGGGCTCAGAACTGAGCAGAATCATGTACTTGTGTTTGTAGTCACTTCTCTTAAGTTCCTGTCATCATTCGTATACACACACTTGAATACTTATACAGAGACAGTCTAGAAAATTCTTTACAACAGTAATTATATCCACCATAATGGTTCTGCTGTCCAGGGCTATCTTTGTAAAATCGATTGCTTTATTCATTCAAATAGACATGGGCAAAATAGACATAGTCTTTATAGAGTTTTCAGTCTAGTGAGTAGTATATTAAATAAGCAAAAGTATCCATAAATATATGATTATAAATGTATTAATAATTAATGCTATTGTTAATAAATGTGAAGTTCTGTAGAGGACAAAATAAAACTTATGGTATTAGGAATGAGATTAACCGGGGGAGGAAACTCAGATTGCTGTAAAGGGAGTTCAAGGCACTGAAAATACAAGTGAAGGTCCTGACTTAACTTTTTTGCTAGGAAATGAAGTAGGGTCATTGGGTAAATTGTTTGCTGAGCAATAAATAAGGCCATTATGAATAAAGCACAGTAGTCATGGGAGAGAGTGCTATAAAGTGAGACGGAGAGAGAAGCAGGGCCGATCCCAAAAGGCCTTGTGATTTTTTATTGTTCGTTGGTTGCATTGTGCTAATTACCTTTTAAGCATCTTTTCCATTTTGGTCTTTTTATACATTAGTATGTGTACATTATCATTCTTTACACACTCAAAAAATAGCACATAGAAAACGTGTGTGAAGGAAGAGAGGACAGGTTTGGCTACAAATGCAAAATTCTGTGTCTTCCAAGGTCACCCGTAGTTCCGTAGTTATAACGTTATGATCTGATGATGAAGAAGAGCGGTAACATTTCGTTTAAACTTTTCCAAAGCAGACTAGCTTTTCCCTGTTGTGGACTCTGGGAAAATAATAGAGATACTACAATATTCAAAGTTACCTTCTCAGCAAAAAGGCCTATGGACAGCAAAATAAAATATTGGATTGGGCAAAATGTATGCTATGAGTATAGTATTGTGTTTTAAAGGCATGGATTTTGGTGTCAAACCTAGATTCAAATTCTAACTCTGCCGCCTTCTAGGTTGAGAGTTTGGGCAGGGATTTCACCTCTCTGAATCTCCTTTCCGAATCTTTAAAATAGGAGGACTAATATCTGCCTCCTATATGTAATCCTCCTGGGAAAGGATTGAATGAGCTCCGTGATTTAGCCAGGAGCCCCTTGGAAACAAAGTGTATGTCAAGAGTTAAACTGCTGATCCTTTATTTGGGTGGTTTTAGCCCAGGGCAGTGAGAGTGAGAAAAAGGGGGAGTGCAGTGTCAGGGATGGAAAGTGATGCTGAGATGATTTGGTTCCTGATCGTTACTGAGGAGCATCTGGGGGAACAGCATCTCTTAGGGGGTGGAAGAGGAAGGCAGAGGAGAAGCTGAGCTGCGTGGGCAGTCTCCACCAATCTCGGGAAGCTCTGGGATGTACATGGGCATTTAGAGTAGTGCCAGGCCCATGCAGAGGCCCTGGGTCTGTGCCTCCCCGCAATCTCCAAGCATTGGATGCATGCTGGGGGAGACGGTGACAAACTCTGGGCTGGGGCAGTTTTCCAGTGGGACTTAGCTTCAGCTGTCAGTCACCAGCACTCCTGGCTGCTGTGCTGGGCGCTTTGGTCCTGCGGGGAAGAAGGGACTGGATGAGCCTCTGCTGCCCTGACCCCCGCTTCCCACCTCATCCCATAGTCACTCAGCCTAGTGCAGCAGGTGCGCTTGCTTTTGTGAGCGCCCCCACCCCACCCCAGGTTTCCTCCTAGTTTGCAAGGAGACCTGTCAAAGCTGTCAGAGCAATGCGTGGAAGACAGAATAAAAGGGAAATTTATTTGCATGGCTCTCTTCTGTCTCCCATTTCCCACTAGTTAAGGTTTACCCCTAACCGTGCCTCTTAGGAAGGCAGATTCCATGCTCTGCGTTGTGGAGTTTTATCCACAGAATACACAGTAATGAAGACAGAGAGAGGTGGAGGAGGTCATTGAGAAGATATAAGAAAGCATAAAAGATTCATACTCAGTTGAGTGGGTAAAGCAAATAGCCTACTACCAGCTTAAATGGTTATTCTATAATGTAACACCTTACCACACACCAGCCACTACTCTGAACACTTCACATAGATTCATCTGTTTGATCCCCACGACAGCTTGATAAAGATGCTAATACTGATAATATATTTGCATTTTACAGATGAGGATATTGAGCCTCAAAGATTAAACCGCTAGTAGGTGGCACAGCAGAGATTTTATAACCAGGCATCACTTCAGAGTCTGTGTTGTTTAACTGCTCCAGCATTTTTGCCTGCAAGTGGCTATTATTATCTTTGTTACTGTTATCATGATTAGAATATGTGAATATTTTATTATCATTATAGATGTCACTCGCAACATATATTCCCATATCGTAAAACTTTACAAAAGTTTCAGTAATTTTTGCCTTCATTTTTAAACAAATACCACAAAATGTATATATAAAAACTGATGCAGAAAGTCTTGAGACTTAACCAAGTTTCTTTAACTATATAGTAGAAAATAGGATCGCAAAATAAAAGAACATATGCATAGTTCGTTCATTCCATAAAAATATCTTCAGCATTGCACTCCTTGTGTCAGGGTAACTACAGCCTGATCTAGAGACTCTACAAATCTGGGGCTTCTAATTCCACTTCTGCCATTAACTGATTTGTTATTTAGAATACGTTCTTTCATCTCTTTATGTTTCCATATTTGTGAAATAGGGTAATTAGTTATGCCTATCCCATATATATCACAGGATTTTTTTTTTTTGAGGATAGAAATAAGACAATACACTTGAAATGATTAAAGATATTCATAACAAACTGAAACTATTTGGAAAAAATTTTAAGCGTTTAGAAAGCATTTTAAAAATCACTAGTTTAAAAAAATAAGGAAATTTTATATTTTGCAGGGAACGCTAGTTACAGGGGTTTTCCAGTCTTTCATGGGATCATAATTTTTTATGGCATCCTTTACACTGAGCTGTATCTTTCCCTCTATTGCTATACAAAAATCTGTATAACAAGGATAAATAATTTATTCAGCTCTACCTACTCGGTCATTTAACAAAGACTGTTGAACATAAATATGCTTGTGGAGGTCAATATGACTGTACCATCTCAAGTAGGGCAGAAAATCCGCTAGGAACATAAGATTGATTTTTTTCAATAATTGTATGAATTTATCAGTTATTTTTTGCGCTTTGAGATTATCCCAGATTAGTTTTTCTAGTGATTTTTCAAGTTTCTTGGATTTATTCATAGGGCTTTCCAGTTCCTTCTGGATTTATTCTGTGTTTTCTTTATACACTAGAAACCAACATTCTTTTATATCTCTCTCAGTTTTACCTCTCCTTGTCAAGCTCCCCAAGTACACATGGTTTTAATTTTACATTTCCATATCCTGAAGATGGACTGTTTTTACCACTTCAGATAATTCCCACTCCTGATTTTGTCCCCAAGTCCTGTTTACTTCTTTGTATCTTACCTGTTCATGTATGTGTTCAATTTTATTGGGCCTTTTTTCTGTCTTACATTGAGATCTCTTCGTATTCATTAAATTATTTATAGAGCACAAATGTCTTTGTAGATGTGTTTTTTAATTTTTGTGATTTCTCGGAAAATTACTGCACTTACCTATGGAGTAACATAAAACTGGATACATGCATATCTGTGTAATTATCCTTATAGTGGCAGCTCATTGGTTATTTTAAATTATCTTAAAGACTTATAAGGAGAATTATAGAAGAGATACTTATTTTTTTACATAATCTCAAAAGTAAAGATTAAAATTAATAATGTATTCACTTTTTTATGTGACATATGATTGTTATTCTTCCTGGTAAAAATTCTCATTTATTCATATGTAACTGCCTTGATATTTGTACCTTAAGGACAAAGAAAGGTCACCAATCCTTCTAACTCCTGGTTCTTTGTCAAAAATGGACACAGTTAATGAGGTTTGTTTGGTACAGAACAAATTCTCAGACACAGATAGAGATCCTTTCAATGGAAACAAATTTGTTTGGCTTTACCAGGTTACTTAGCGATTAATAATAGCCTTGAGATGCAGGTCAGAAAGGTCATTGTACCAGCTTGCCGGCACAATCTAAATGTGCAGCCAGCCCCGCTCTGTGGGTGCAGAAGCCCCCAAAATACTATGCATAAAGTAAAACATGCTATTTTCTGACTCCTTTTTTCATATTAATAAGCAATTTTCAAGAGAAGGGTGGCAAAATGAGGGCCATGCCACTCCAAGTAATTCATTTATTTTGCAATTTAATCTTATGTTGAAAAAAAATAGCTCTGCTGCAATAACATAGCATGGTGATTTTTAAACGTCAGTGTGTTTCATAAGTAACCTTGTATGAGGTATTTGTATTAGTGGCCTTTAACAGAAAACTGCAACAGAAATATTTGTAGTCAGTGAAGCAGGATAAGAATTTCTCTCTCTCTTTTTTAATTTTTGGAATTTTCTCTTGACTCTCCCCAGCTATCTTTGAAGTATTGCGCCCAGATAATTTGCTTAAAATTTTGCTTACAGAACTAGACATTAAGTTACATATTCTTTTTTTAAAAAAATAAATACAATTTCAAAACATTACTTTAAGAGGAATAATTAAATTTTGTCCTATGAAAATTAAAAAATTTATTCTTCCACAGTCTGACAATATCTTGTTCTATTTAGCAGGTGTTTTCCACATGGTATATTTTAAAAGCTTATCTTCTGTTTATATAAATATATAAATACATATATAAATGCTGAAAAGTTTTTTTACTTTAATAGAATTTATTATACTTAGAAAGTTGTGAACTTTTCCGCTCAATTTAGCCTTTATTCTAATTATTAATATGATTGAATAAAATGTCACTTTCATTATAGGATAATATATGTAATCTCACTGATATTATTTACTGAAGTAAGCTTTGAATATATTAAGTGTATGTGTAAAACCCATCATCCTTTTTAAAATTAGCCTATTAGTATGTAAAATAAACAATCAGAGATTTGTAAATACCAAATTTAAAGGAAATCAGTAGCTCAGATTTTTTTCTTAGGATATTTAAGTATATCCAAAATAGTTAATCTTCAATCAAAGAAAATGATAATGTAGTAATGAACTTACTTTGCATTTGATATATTTTCTCAGCGCTTGAACTAATTACAATACGTAAATATTTGATTTTCAAAATTTCACCATTGAAAACTCACTTAAGTGCTTTTTAAAGATTGCAAAGATTCCCCTGGAATGTGCCAGTAAGATAGCGTACACCGCTGGTTTTGATGGATTTGGATGATGGTTGCCCCTCAAACTGACCTGATTCTCATCAGTTGAAAGAATTAAAAGGTTAGCAGATTTTCATTATCACGAATAACTGCAAACTGTCTCTTTGCAGGGAGGCACTGGAGGAGTTTGCAGACATGAAAGAAAGGGAAGAGAAGAAAGCCGCGCTCGAAAAGGAGGAGAAGAAAAGAGATTACCAAGCCAGAAAGACGCATTACCTCCTCAGCACAAAGCAGGTTGGTGTACCTGTCCCTGACAGCTCGCCGCAGCCACTTGGGCCCCCAGACTGACAGAGATAAACTAGCAGGCTGAATGGGACATGACTTGTTGAAAAGATTTCACAAATACACTACTTCAAGTTCAATTCCGCGCTGCCACGTAGGGGCGCACAGGCACCAGGGCTCCCCGGTGACAGCAGCCTCATCGAGGCCGCCCCAGCCAGGCTGGCGGAAAGATCCAAGTCAGCGGCGTGATCTGCCACCGCGATAACCCAGCAGGGAGGGTGTAACCCATCCTGGGTGGCTTATTGCGTTGTGAATTGATGAAGGACTCAGAAGTTATTAAGCCGAGGTCGCTTTCATGTTTCCTCTGTTGACTGAGCTAATGCTGAGATTGGAACCACTCTTGCACCCTTTGTAAATTCCAGTGCAAGTTCGCAGGTACAGCTTTTAACCAAGCTGCTTGAGCAGCTGCCTCCTCATAAGAAATATAACTGTGGATTTTGGAATACGTTGAAATTTTTTTTCTAGAACATGATAAGATTTCGGTGCCTCCAATCTTGTCATGGTTAATAAGAAAAAACAGATGGCAATGGCGTATAGACTATCCTGCTTACAAAAAAATATGGTTTAAAAAAGGCGCGAATTTGAGGGTTGAGATGTGTTTTGTGACTTGAGCTTTAGGCAGGAAACTAGCACTTACTTGGTTTGGATTCTTTCTCGTAGACTTTGAGTCCAGTCTTAGGGTTCTAGGTAAGTCACTTACGCAGGTGTCTTCAGATGGGGCGGGGCAAGTCCTGGTGGTGGAGGGTGATTGGAGACTGAATGCCATCCTTGGTGGCTTCCAGATTGAAAACCACGTTAAGTACTTAGGCAATAGGCAATAATTTAAAGATGATTTTAAAAATTAAGTACAGGTATTTTTACTTTTCATTATAAAAATCTATAACAATGTAAACATTTTAGTTGTATGATTAATGGGCTAAATATTTAACATAGAGAATTCAGGATCCAGAATTCTTTTTGGCAAAATGTTTTTTTCAAACTTTTGTTGCTAGTAATTTCAATTTTGATGAAACTAAGAGGGGCTTTCGATATATCTTATAATTCTCTAAAGCTAGTAATAATTCTTGGGAGTACTCGTTTCTTTTGATAACTTTGAACTCTCTTTAGGCTTTGAAACTCTTCATCTGAGTTCTAATTGTGTGTTTTATACTTACAATGGCTAGTGTAATAGAGAAAGCAATCTAAAAAATGGTGAAACCAGATTTAACTAATATATCTGTTGTCTCGTTTATCCAGTGTTATTTAATTACCAGGCATGTAGTGGAATAATTTAGAAAGACCATAAAAACTTAGTTGTTTTACCAATAAAGATATTAGTATAATAGCAGAAATCCACAGGGTGCTTAGCATGTGTCGGAGAGTATGGTGGGTAGTTTATATACATTATTTTTTTTAACTATTTTGATTTCATTTCAGATTTTATCTTTTTTTTTTTTTTTTGCCTTTATCTAGAGCCGCACCCACGGCATATGGAGGTTCCCAGGCTAGGGATCTAACAGGAGCAGTAGCTGCCGGCCTTCGCCACAGCCACAGCAACGCGGAATCCGAGCTGCGTCTGCGAGCTACACCACAGCTCACGGCAACGCCGGATCCTTAACCCACTGAGCAAGGCCAGGGATTGAACCCGCAACCTCACGGTTCTTAGATTCGTTAACCACTGAGCCACAACGGGAACTCCCTCATTTCAGATTTTAAATTAAGCACTTGTTTTAATAAATTATTTCACAGACCTGACCATGTGACTTGACTCATGAACCTTAATGAATTTCAGACAATATTACCATTCTATTTTAGGCAGGTTTGTGTTAGCCAAACAAGCTGTCCAGGCTGTATTCTGTATTTCTCTTTGTTTACCCCATGCTGGCTGCTAGTAATATCAATGTATATCAAGTTTAGTTTAGTAGCCGGTCATCTCCAGGACTTCCTGGCATCCAGTCAAAAGGTTCGTTTTGAGTAGGTGTGTGGGCTTTTCCATCAGATGGACTGAGCAGACATCCAAGTTCTCCCACTGAGGGTGAGGTGTTAGGAGATTACCTGCAATTGTCTGAGCCTCTGTTTCATTCTGCACTTGGAAAGAATAGTGTAAGGACCAAATGTAATATATTTATAATGTTGCCAGGCCCTTAGAGGGCATTCAGTAGATGGTTAACAATGATATTATGTAGAATTTAACCTGTCAAGGATAAACTGAGATTCTACACTTTCTTTTTCCTCTCTGTCTTAGCTGTTGGAAGCATTCATTTTCTCATTTCCTGTCTTTGCCTTCCTTTGGTTATTAAGGAAAATTAGAAATCTTCATAATAGCGTTACCTACCCCGACATTTTACACCTGGCTTCACAGACCCGAGGGCAGCATGGGGAGGGGGTGATCTTAAATCACCTCCCTTGGAGAGGGAAATTATAAACATATCAGGGATTTTCTTTTCAATCTGGCAAGTTGGTATGTTTTGTCATAGTGATCTTCAATATCTGATCACAAGAAATTAGAGGCAAAAAGACAGCTCTCTGAAACTATGGACACACTTTTGTTCCCAAGGCAAAATTTCTTCCTTCCCTCCTCCCTGCCTCCTCCCTTCTTCCCTCTCTGCTGCTTTCTTTCCTTCCTTCTTTCCTTCCTTCCTTCCTTCCTTCCTTCCTTCCTTTCAAAGTATCATCCTGGTCTCATCTGTTTACTTTGGTCAGGGGATTAGTTAGTCGTACTAACAGAATGGTACTAGAAATTTTTAATGTTTTATTCCTTATATCCACCAGATTTGCTTTGCTTAGTTTTAAATGAGTGCCTTTCATCAGGAAATTTAAAAGTCGAACTTAAAAACTGATGTTACAGATACAGTTGTAAATCAGCTTCACCTACACAAAAATACACAACATTGATACTGACATTTACTAAATAGAGTGAGTATAAATCTTAACTTTAAAAATTCATCAATTACTCCAAATAACATATTTTTGAGTACCTACAAACTTTCTGATACTGTTCTAGGACAAAGATCAGGTCATATAAATGACTACTATATGCTCCCTAACCGCAAGGAGCATTCTAACTTCAGTCTAAAGCCAGACAGTTGTTTTTTTTTTTAAGGTGGAAGGAAATTGCCAACTTTCTGTTACAGCCTATAAGAGAGTCTCACTGAAATCAGCAACCGTTTATATTTATGATTTTGCTGATTCCATTTACTGTTTTTTAATAAAAATCTCTAAATACTTTTCCTAACCATAGAAGAGTTAGAGAATGAAAGACACATATTTCAGTTTGAATATTTTTACTGATTTTTTTCAGGACAACTTGGATATTGCAGGAAATTAAGCTGCAGATATAAAAATATTCCTAAATCATATGTTTATAGATAAATTGTATTTTTGTTCTCATATTAAATACACATTTAAGGACAAAATGAAGACAAAATATGAATTCAGTATTTATTTTGAAAGACTTGTCTAAATTTTAACTCTTGTTTGGTACAGATATTTGAAAATCTACTGAATCAATGTTCAAACCTAAATAATTTTTATAAGAAGTATAATGAGGACAGGAAAAGTTTTGTTGAGCTGCCTCAAAGGAATAATTCTAATAGCATTTCTAGCTAGGAGAAAAACACTATTTTCTTCATGATTTCAATAATTTAGAAATAATGTTAATGCAGTTTTTAGAATACTAATTCTCATATTAAATTTGCATAGTTCTAATGTAGCTACACTTAGACAAGCTGAAATAAAACATTAATTCAGACAAATGTTTCAGAAAAGATGAAGAATTTTGTAAGCTAAAAATATATTTTTATTCATATATGATTCATATATATAATAAATGAACTCGTGCTAATTTTAAGATGATTATGATGATATACTGACATGCTCATACTGACAGCATAGTTTTAAAGTCAGTTTTAAGCCTATTTTTAGTACAAATCTAATGTATAGCATAAAATAATTCTAAAATCTATTACTAATTTTGACCGGTATTAATTATCTCATATTTATGCAAGCAAATGTATTAGAACTAATAGGAATTACACAAGTAAATAACTAATATTGCAATGAGTGAATTAATAGACCCCTCAGGGTCTTATTAATTAAAAAGTTCAAGTCATATTAAAGCACCTTTTGTATATGTTTATTTCAATCAGAAAGCTGAACATGGTAACTTATTTGCATAAATAATCAATCACCATTTACTAGTAGTAATAAGGTTAATTTTTTGCTACAGACATAATAGGATTAGTCAATTATATTTCCCAGAAAATACTATTTGTTATGCACCCCATCACCTGTAAAAGAGAATTGGGTTTAGCGCCCTTATTAAATGAACACATCAAAAAATCTTTGTCCTGTAAAAGTTTTATGAAAAGAAAGCTAATTTTAGTTGATTTGAATAAGTAAAATGCAAACACTGCTTCCATTTGTAAATTTGATTTATATTTCTGCAAAGATTGATTATTTAATAAAGTTATTTATTTTGATTCAGTAACCAGTCAAACTAAATCTAACACATATAAGACATATTTCCTTTGAAGAAAATCTCATTTGCAGGTTTGGTTTCTTCCAAATAAAAAGACTTTGATTTCCTTGTCCTTGTTCTTGGTAATAAATTATGTTGTCTACTCCACCTACTGGTAGATATATGCAAAGGCCTATTGTTAGATTCATTAAAAGATACTGCCTCTGAAATATTGCCAGAATTTTTAAGGATCTTCCTGGAGATAAGCAAAGTTAAAGATACGAATGTAAAACTCAAGATCTAAATCAGTAAAATTAATGTTTATAAATACAGGTTGTTATATAAAATAATACACTTTAAGAGTTTCCTGATTAGTGAAAATATTACCCTGTTCTTTTTCTTTTCAATATGCCAATAAAAAGATAACTAAATACAAAATATACGTATCACAAATATATTAAAACTACATATATTTTATTTTAGTTATGGAATTTAATAGTTTATGCATATTCAAATTAAAACTAAAATGAAAAATTATATGGCTAATTAAGATTATGTAATTAAAATACATATTTTTTGGAAATAATTTTCATGTTGTCTTTATATAATAGATTTGTAGTGTTTTTCCTTTAGTAGGTAGTTAAAATATTCCTGTCAACACTGAGAAATATTTATGATTCTTTATAAAGGTGCCATACTCTGACTCTCTGATTAATACTGGCAAAACTTTATTCTTAATTATTTTTTAAGAGAAACAAATGATTTCTGCTGCTTTGTTTTCAAAATCATAAGAAATTATATTTGTATACATAAGGAAAGTAATTTTAAAAAGTAAACTTGAGATGCCAAAAATTAATTGGTCATATGTTTATACAGAAAACTTCTTTATAAGACAAATTTTATAAGATGGAAAAATGAGCAAATTAAGAAGTGTAGTTAAGTCATCCAAATTATTTATTGTTTTTTGGCTCTATCTTTTCAGTTTCATAAGTAGGAAGATTCTATGCCTTACCTGTATTTGTATGTGATACTCACTTTTTTTTTTTTTTGGCTACATCTGTGACATGCAGAAGTTCCCAAGCCAAGGATTCAATCCGTGCCACAGCAGCGACCCAAGCCACAGCAGTGACAACAGTTAGACCCTTAACCTACCCACTACACCATCAGGGAACTCTGTTATTGCTCACTTTTAATTTGAGGTGGTGAAGTAACAGAACTGAAGCTTTCATTGTGCACCTGCCGTGTGTGTGTGATGTGTCTTCGTATATATGGTGCATTTGGAAAGTATCTTTGGAGAGTCTTCTCATAAGGCACTGCCCTTAGTCAGTGGTGACCCTCAGCAATGGTCGGGAAAACTCACACGTGACAGTTAAATGAATCCCTGTAATGAATGACTCTCTCGGGTTCATTGTATACCTCTCGATCTTTATCTCAAAACCACTTCTTTCACTTCAAAACAATAACTGTGTTTCTATAGGTTTACCACCATCCAGTTATCCTTTGAAAACACCAGCATTCTGATTATACACTGTTCTTGAATTACCCTCAATTCATTGAACTCTCTTTTTACTCTTTCTCTGATAAAAGAAACTGGTTCTAAGTGAGTTCAGATACAAAGACAGAGTAAAGCTAGGGCCTGCATTTTGAAATGTGTGAAGCAAGCCAGAATATAATGTAGATTTCTAGACTGCCTTCCTGAGACTAGCAGAAAACACTTTCAGTCTGTTTATCTCCACAATATCCTATAAAGTAGCAATTGTATATACTATATATTATATTACATATATCACACATTATATTATGTATTATATACATTATATCACACAATATATATTATATACAGTATATATAACAATTAATATGTAATATGTATAATATAATTGATATATAACATATAACATATATATTATATATAACATAATATACATTATATATACAATGTATATTATTTACATTATATTATACAATATATACAATATATTAATACATATATAATACAATATATATTATATACATATAATATATGTAACATATATATTATATA